>LFJQ01000075.1:600000-1148701 GCA_001182835.1 Oropetium thomaeum | reverse complement strand
AAGGTGACGGGCAGGTCGATCTGCCCGAGCGGGACGGCCTGCTTCCCCGGGACGACGCCATGGAACGGGGCTCCGGTCGGTCGGATGAGCGACCGATCGACGCCCATGGCGTCGAGCGTCTCGACGTAGAGGATGTTGAGGCCGCTGCCTCCATCCATGAGGACTTTGGTGAGACGCTTCTTGCCGATGACGGGGTCGACTACCAGTGGGTATCGACCCGGTCGGGGGACGTGGCTGGGATGGTCGGATCGATCGAACGTGATCGGGGCCTCCGACCATCGTAGGAAAGCTGGCGTCGCGGGCTCGGCCGCGAACACTTCGCGACGCTCGACCTTCGCACGGCGTTTGCCTCCTTGGGCTTCTGGTCCTGCGAAGATCATAAGGCAACCATCGGGTTCGGGAAAACCGTCGTTACCTTCGCTGGCGTCGCCCTCGCCCTCTGCTCCCTCGGGGGCTTGTCGAGGCTTGCCTTTCGGCTTGCCCTTCGGTGGCCCGTGGTTCAAGAACCGCTTCAAGAGCGAGCAGTCCTTGTAGAGGTGCTTGACGGGGTATTCGTGATTGGGACATGGACCGTTCCACTTCTTCTCGAAGTGGTCCGATGTCTCCCCTGCTGGCGCCTTGGCGCCCTTGCGTTCGGTGGCCGCAACCATCTGTCCTTCGGATGATTGTTGCCGGTTCTTCTTCTTCTTGCGGGAGCGGTTGGAGGGACCTTCACCGGAGCCATCCCCCTGTTTCCCCTTCGCGTCGGGGCGATCGAAGATCGCGCCCACGGCTTCCTCGCCGGAAGCGTGGCTGGTCGCGATATCCAGGAGTTCCTTGGCCGTTCGAGGACCCTTGCGCCCTAGCTTGTGGACTAGGGTACGGCAAGTAGTCCCGGACAGGAACGCCCCGATGACGTCGGCGTCGCCGACGTCCGGCAGCTCATTGCACTGCCGGGAGAATCGTCAAACATACTCCCGGAGGGTTTCCCCCGGTTTCTGTCGACAGTTCTTCAAATCTCAGGGGTTGCCCGGGCGCGCGTAGGTCCCTTGGAAGTTACCCACGAAGATTTCCCTTAAGTCGGACCAACTCGAGATCCGATCGGCAGGGAGGTGC
Organism: Oropetium thomaeum; assembly: GCA_001182835.1. Classification (NCBI taxonomy): domain Eukaryota; kingdom Viridiplantae; phylum Streptophyta; class Magnoliopsida; order Poales; family Poaceae; genus Oropetium; species Oropetium thomaeum. Next base: position 1,147,606 of record LFJQ01000075.1, on the reverse strand, counting down.
TCGAGCCACGTTCTGGCCGAATCGGCCAGGTAGAGTGGCAGATTGCGGATGATGAAGCGATCATCATCCGCTCCTCCGGCTCGGCAGGCGAGCCGGTAGTCTTCGAGCCAGAGGCTCGGATTCGTCTCCCCGGCATACTTCGGCACGTTGGTGGGCGGCCGAAAACGCTGTGGAAAGGGAGCGCTTCGGATGTGGGAGCTGAAGACGCGGGGACCTGAAGCGTCAGGGCTCGGGCTCCTGTCCTCGTCATCGTCATAGCGCCCCCCTCGGCGCGGATGACGTCCTCGGCCGACCTCGGGAGCGCGTTCCGGCTGCCGCCGTCGCGCCTCCAGGGTAGCACGGGCATCGCGGTTTGCACCGAGACGTCCACGGACGCAGGCTCTCGAGGCCTCGTCCGTCCCTGGGTGCGTCTGCCGTACAGACGCATTTGGAGTATGCGGTTTACGTGCTCGCGATCGCGAGCTCTCCGCTTGTTGTGCCGCTGCTCGTTGCAGCAGCACCTCGACTTCACGCTGAGTGCGCCGGGCTTCGGGAGTGATGGGTTCGGGGAGCTCGCGAAGCAACGCCGCTGCTGCAGCGAGGTTTTGGCTCGCCCGCGCGAAATGCGGGGGGTCGTCGCCCTCCTCCATGATGCGCTGTCGCACATCGCGCGCCATAGAGCGGGCACGTCCACCGGGCTCGGCGCGAGCGAGCTCTCGGTCGATCTCCGCCTCCTCCTGTTCCAGCTGCCGTTTGGCCTCGCGGAGTTCTTCCCGACGCGCTTCTAACTGGTCAGGCTGCACGTCGTGGGGGGGGGGGGAGTTCCAGAGACTGGCGGCAACTGGGTGAGAGGGAGAGTATCCCTTGTACCGAGAGGGTCCTCGGTGTGTGCCATGAGGCACTCGCGCGAGGGATTGTGGCTCCCCTCGCTGTGTTCCGGATCGGAACCTCTGTTTGCCTCATCGAGGAGGTCGAAAAAGGATTCCGACGCGTACCCGGCCATCCCGACAAACTCGATGTTTGCGGGCTCCGGGTCACGGTACTGGACCGTGCGATGAGTTGTGGTCTCATCGACCGCGTCACCCGCCAGAGCAGGTGACGAATGATGTGGGTCAGAGGAGTGGATTGGTGGAGATGAGACAGTCGTCAGCACCAAGCCATCCTCCTGGGCGACGAAACTAAGACTTCCAAAACGCACAAGTGCGCCAGAAGCCCATCCGCTTACGTGGTTGGCCATCCGAACCAGTGGGATGATCGTCGAAAATGCGCTAAGTCACCCCTTCCTGGCGCGCCAACTGTCGGTGTTCGATATCACCAACGAGTGATTATTTTAGGGGAAGCGCGTTTTGGGCTCGGATGGTTCGCAAATGGACACAAGGGTTTATACTGGTTCGGGCCGAATACCCTACGTCCAGTTTTGGTGGCTGCTCGTGTTATTTGCGACTGAGATTACAATGGGGAGTTACAGATGGAGGAGGAAGAGGGAGTGCTTCCTGCCTCTAAGGATGCTCGTGAGTGTGGATTGTGTGTCGGTGCCTAGAGAGCTCGTTCTCCCTCGGTCGCTTCTCTGGCCCTCTCCTTTTATACGGTCGATGCGAGTAGGGTCGGTTCTGTGGAGCTGACAGCAGCCGTACACCGGTTAGGTTGGGCTGTGATGGGCGTTGCCTTCGGTTTGGTCGTGCTGTTCCTGTTCGTCGAAGTGGCCTATGCTGTCATCCGGTGGAGTTCCATCCGTATGGAGAAAACACCACTGTAGGAGCCGGCTTGATGACGCCGTAGTTGTGGCCGTCGCTCCGGGACGTCTTGTTGTACAGGGTGGTGAGTCTCTGACAGGAGGCTGTTGGAGCGACGCCCATCCCGTGGGCGGTGCACGTCGTGCGCATTTAACGCCCACTTTCCCGAGTCGGTGAGCGGCTCTACCTGTCAGCGGTCGTGGAGTGTCAGGCATTTACTTCCCAACCGCCGTCGCCCTCCTAGCTCGCGGAGTAGTAGGCGATTCGTCCGACCCCGGGGTCGGGCGAGGCGGAGGCGCGTTCGCCCGACCCCTGGGAGACGGGGTCGAGCGCCCCGCCCGAGCGTGCGAGATCCGACCCCCCTTTGAAGGGGTCGGGCGAGGCGGAGACCGTCAGTTGGCTCTTTCCGCAGTGCGCCCGTACGGTACGGGAACTGGTTTAGGCGAGGTTTATTTATACCTTGACCACGTCATTAAGGCCGAGGGTCATTAGGGTTAACTACCCTTGGTAGTGACCCTCAACAAATCCTAATTCCTAAACGTCGAAACCATAGTTAAGCTTTAATAAAGGCATTGTGACACTTTTCTTATCGCACTCTTTCTGTATTTTTAACATATAAGAACCGACCCGGAATTTCCGACGGAGAACGAGAATCCGGAGGAGGCACCTGTAGGAACTAACTTCTCGTTTGAGTGAGCTGACTTTTCTGCAGAGCAAGGCAAGCCCCCGGTGCACACCTATGTTTTATAAGTTTTACTTTTATCACTATGGGTGTAGGAATTGTTTGTGCATTAAGTCTCGAGAAAAATTATCGTGAAAACTTAGTTGCATGACTTGGTAGGATTTCCTATGGAATTATTTTGGTAGAGCCATCGATAGAATGCTATGCTTAAAAGACAGGAACCCGGTAGAATACTAGTAGTATGGAGACTACTCGTGTTTCATCAAAGAAGAAAAAATTCAAAGAATATGTTTGATCTTAATGTGAATAAAAAGCTGGAACCCTATCGGGTGCGGTTACATTGGTCAAGTTTGAGTTGTGTACCGAGTGCATACTGGTAAATGGGACCAGGAAACCAACGTAGCTCATTGTACTTTGTTGGACAATTGGCCATCTCTCTTTTCGGGTGAATGGACCGTCAGGGTGGATGAATTCGCATTTTATTTTCTTGGGCTCGTGCTAGTGGGAAAGGCTTGGGGCCGTACAGGGATGCAGGGCATCGCCTGGAGGTCCATGTCCTTGGAGAGATGGATGTTGGGCCAACTCTGTCACGATGTTGCAAAAGGTGGCCACGTGTGACTCATTCGAGTGTGCACGTGTTGTGTCATTCGGGTTTCTCCTGCAGGATGCAAATCAATTATAATTGTCGTTCCTCATGGTTAAGAGTACCACTTGCTCCTTTCTGCCGCAACGATATGCAACTAGTGGATCTATGATGAAAGTGGTTTTTTTCACCCTGATTGGTTGTGTTGAACTCTTGATTGTTTAGAATAGCGGCACACTTAGTAAGGTCATAACGACTCCTGTTAACTTGGCTAAAATTGGAATAGACTGTTAGCATTGTTTTCGCAATACCCGATCAACTTCCACCAATACTCCCTGTATTTTAGGAATCGGTCATTAGATAGCCACGTTGACGGGTAAGTCTTGCTAGGTATTAGTTGCTCAGGCTTTGTGCTTTTGTTGTTTTGCTTGCAAGATCTTTTTTGGTCTTGAAGAATGAGCATGTATAGGGATGACATGCTTGTTATAGGATTGTTGATCGACGAGTGGTAACTAACGCTTCCGCAGTATCAAACCCGAGTTTTCCAAAACTACGCTTCTGCACTTAAATGATTTGAACCAATGATATAATATTAAGAAATTGTGTAGCCCGTTAAATCATGTTTTGCGTGTCCTTATTAATTATTGTACTGTATGGTCGCTTACTTCGTCAAGTGACACCCCAAAGTGATCCTGGATGAGCAACCGTACGATTTTATCGGACGGGGTTGCGACAGTGGTGAATTGTCTCTAGGGACCTCTCCATGCGGTTCATAGCTTGCCTAACTAACTGTGGTGCACCAACCATCGAAAGAAACATGCCCAAGGCCTCAACCGAAGAACTTTTATTTGTGGACTTCAGGCCATACGAGTGCACCAAAACATCATGAAGTTGTTCAAATAATAGTCTACTCATTCGAAACATGTTATAGCATTGTCTACTGTCTGCTAGATTTCTCATCACCCAATCATAACCACTTTCAATGAACTTTCTCCTATTAGATTTGTTTAGGTAAGTTTCATGATACATACCAAAAAGGAGCAGACCATCCTTGACCTCCCTTTCTTGTGCCTCCTCCTCCTCAAGTAGGAGCTTCACTACTTCATCATCAATTGAGTTAGTCTCCCCAGCCATATCCTAAGACAACAGGCACAATAACCACATCAGTTAAAACTGGCTAAGATGGACATAACACACGACGTAAACATAACACGTTGACATAACAAATCAAGTATGCATAACACGTCGACATACACAAATCACAAATATATACTACGTTCACAACACAGGATATAGATAATAGTTTCATATCACAGAATCACACAACAAGTTCATATGACACATAGAGGTAAATGTGTTCACCCCTCCACTACATATTACAGAGAAAAGTGACATAAGGATATCTATTACAGGTTGTGCTGCCTGCAGTATCTCTTTAAGAAGGCCAGCCTTCCTTCTAGTGGTTTCATGTTTATGAAAAAGTGTCTGGTGCAGTCATCTTTGCAAATCTGTGAGACAGCATAGTACTCTGCACTTGTTTCATCCACCCCACACTCTAAAGCCAACTGCTGAGCATGCATAATTTCAGCACTCAACTCAGATCTCCTCTCTTTCTTCTCTGTACATGCTACCTTCAGAAGCTCACTCCTTTCAGCTGACATCTTTGTAGACACACTTAAATAATCCTTCATCATTTTAACCATTGGGCTTTTGGACTTCTTTCTAAGACTGTCAGCTGTGCTGCTAGTACTGCTTCCTCTTCCGGCTATTTGAACTCATAGGACTTGGTTGGAAGTCTTCAAATCTACCTTCCTCGTCTTCCTCTTCCATAGGGTCTGTATGCTCTTCAAAATTACTTTGTCTAGCAACATATGAAGAGGAACCATCAATGGCAACACCCTCGAATATTTCCTCAAGCTCTGGTAAGTACTCAGGAGGGCCCCATCGTAATTTTTTTCCATTCGGCATGTTTCTGCACATGGATAAAATTGAAGGTAAATAGGTATCAATGATTATAAAACCATGATTCATAAGCAATGTGAAAGAACAAATACCTCTGTTGCTTCGTCCCACCACTGAGGATCTGCAGTAGGCCACCCATATTCATCACGGCCTAGGCCGCTGTTGGTACGAAGATTTTTTATGAACCGGTACATTTGCTTCAATTGCCTGATTCGGTTACTGATCTGCTTCTTATCGTACCTCAAGTTTGTTGCCCGATAGTACTTTTCTATAATCAGCTTGTACGCTCTGGATGTCATGATTCCTTTGTTGTAGTTACCAAAAGCAATTTGTTCGAGCAGCAACTTACACAATACTTTATTATTTTTATCCGATCAATTTGCCTTATTAGTTTTATTCTAGACAGAACAGCAAACAAAATTGCATAACTCATTTCAGTACACTGTATTATGAAAAGCAATAAGGGACTTAAATGTAGGTCACAAAACAGAAAGTAATACATTTAAAAAAACATTATGATGGGGACATGCACTGAAGAAAACGAAATGTGGCACATACAATGATCAAATAACCAACCGTGGTGCACAAGTAACAAGTCTAGGATGATGTAGTAGTAGTACCACAATGAGTTAATATGCACAAAGCTACCATGTACAAGGATTACCACATAGTACAAAAATTGTTATACATCGGCTTTTAGTTTTTGAGGTGGGCGTCGGATTATACCTGAGGGCTGAAGCAAATTTCGTCGTCACCGTTATCGCCAGAATTATCGTCATCTTCATTGCGTCGTCCGTCACCGCCAGGAGCGCCACGACTTATCGATGCAAGAGGCAGAGAAGGCATGGAACAGCCGCGTGCAGAAGTCCGCGGGTGGGACGGACGAAGGCATGGCAAATGCTCCGCACGCCCTCCACCCTCCCCAGCAATGGCTCCTCTGCCGCGACTGCTGCGAGCCGTACGTAGCCCGAGGATACGATTGACGCTTCGGGGTCGGGGAGGAGGGAAGCCCAGGGTTCCGTCGATGCCACCATCCTCACCGCCCGACTGCAGGTACTGCTGATACGCCGCCATATGCGGCCAGCTATCCGATTGTGAGTTGAGGTCAAGTGCCTCAAGGCCAATCCGGGGAGCATGGCCGGAGCTCGAGCCTGGATGGACGCCAGCCGCGTCGGAGAAGATGTCGACGCCGCCGGCGAGAGGTGGGGAGTAGGAGTGTGACTGCGACCTGGAACCATCACTGCCGAATCCGTCCATCTGCACGTAGAAGACGTGGACCTGTGTGTAAGGAAACAATAGCCACAATTAATCCAAGCTACGAAACATAATGTGCATTGTTGTGAAACTTGAGCTTGACCTAAGTTTGTGGCTGTAGATAACATGAGGCTTCCTCATTGAGTTAGTACAAGTATAAATAGTGTGCGGAGGCACACGCGCATGCAGCATCAGTCGTAGTAGGCTGATTCGATCGCGCTGAAAATGATCCGCACGATATACTTATGACTGGTGTGCAGATAAAAGGATGGCGCCCAAAACGTTTGTCCTCCACGCAACTTAACTAGATCCCTCGATCTTCAACAGTCAACAACAAGCTGAGCGACGGATTTGTCCAAGGGAAACAAAAACTAAGTTTCTGTGACATCTAGTAGTTGTAATTAATTAATTTGCTAGTCATCTCTAGCTATGCCTTGATTTTTCATTTCTTTACTTTTCTGAACTAATGTTTGTATGCTTTGATTTGTTTTATATATTATGTACATTAATTAAAGGGGCATACTCAATTAGATGAACTTCTGTGGCGCCTACGGCAACGAACTGGCGCCTACGTCAACGAACGAGGGGGACGAAACACTGGAAGGGAGCAAGGAGCAAATGGTCAGTCACCGTCAATATTTGATTCTACGGCCAATGCTGCTAAATTCAAATAGCAATTAAACCATGTTCCAGCGCTCCGAAACAAAGAAAAAGGTGCGTGCCGCACTCATGAGGGTCTGCCAGTGAGATACTGGAGGAATGGAGCGCGGAGGAGGAAGGCAAAGTAGCAGGACATACCGACCGGCGCCGGCTTCCCGATGACGAGGACGAGCATTGCGCCGGTGGCCTTCGGCGCTTCTTCGAGGAGGACGACGAGCGGCCGGCGGCAGCCGACCTTGGGGCTACGACCGGCGACGCCTTGAACGGGAAGACGACGGCGGCGTCGGGGGAGGACGAGTGAGGCCGGCGCCTGGAGAGGACGAAGCCGACGGCGGTCGGGAGGAGGAGGCGGGCAGCACCGGGGGACGACGAATCCGAGGGTGCTCGGGAGGACGAGGAGGGCGCCACCGGGGGAGGACGAAGTCGACGGCGCTCGGGAGGACGAGGAGGGCGACGCCAGGGGAGGACGAAGCCGACGACGCTCGGGAGGACGAGGAGGGCAACTGGCGGCGCTCCGGCTACGGGCGGCGTCGCGCGTGCCGATGGCGGCGGGGGGAGGAACGGAACGAGGGAGTGCTCGGGCGAGGGTATTGCGGTCTAGGGTTCTTTTTATCCCTTTTAGTGCCTTTCTTACGCCTAAAGATTTTAGGCCTTCTTTTAGCCTATTTGATCATTTAACAGGAGATGTTTGGCTGCTATTAAAAAAGAAATTCTAAATTTTAGTCCATTTGCCCATAAGGGCGGGGATCCAAACACGCCCAGAATCACAAAAGGGCAAAACAAAACTTCTCGATTACGAAACATCGAAAACTATCCCGCAAATCAGTGTCAAAATTTTCTCCAAAATTTGACAAAACAATTTCTGCAAGACCAGCACCAGCCCCCGCGACGCCCGACTCCTCGGTTTGACGCGGGTACTCGATGGTCGCCGCCAGCGCCGTCTCCTCCCCCTTACCCGCCCCCTTCTCCGCCGCGCACACAGTTCACCTGCCGTGAGTCCCTCGCCCGGTCCCGGCCCCGGGCTTTCCATCCGCGTTCCGTTTCATATTCACCCGTTTTCCGGCTCCATTTCCGCCTGCGCGATTTGCTCCTGCCGCATCTGACCCCGTCCGCGCCAACAGATTGGGCGCAGCAGCACTGCGTGAGCTTTGCCGCTAGCGATCCGACCTGACCCGGATGCAGTACCAGCACGGCAGCAATCGGAGCCGCATGGCGCCGTTCGCGCGCGGCGGCGGCGCCTACAGCCGCGGACAGAAGCAGTTCTACCCGCCTCCTCCTCCTCCTCCTCCTCCTCCTCCTCCTCCCCCTCTTCCGGCGGTGAAACCGCCGCTGAACAAGTACGAGGTGCTCATGGAGGCCGGCCGCCTCGCCGCCGAGTACCTGGTGGCGAAGGGCGTGCTCCCGCCGGGCTCCCTGCAGGCCCGCGGCGGTGGTGTCGCCGCTGGAGGGTGGGGCCAGCTGCCGCCCCCACCGCCCCTGCCGACAGCTCAGGAAGCCCCTGTGTACCATAACCCCCGGAACGATCGGGGGCGTGCTGACCGTGAGTACAGTAATCCAAACATCCGCTCGCGGCGGAGCCGTGGTGGCGATTACAGTAGCAGCAATACTAGTAACTACAACAGGAGGGGGAAGAGGAAGTTTGGGGCTGACAATCGGTACTCTGATTGGGGGAGGGACAGGGAGAGGGGCAGGGTGCATTCGGATAGCAGGAGCTATGATGAGGAGGATGAGGATGGGGCTCCTGGGTTTAAGAGGGAGCGTCGAGGCAGTGCTGTGATTGACGAGGTTGGGAGTAGCGTGTCTGGTGTGGCTGGGGAGGGGACAGGATCGAAGGCGGAGGCAACGGGAGAGTCGGAGCTGGAGGACACTGGATCAAAAGTTAGTTCTAACAACAGTATCCAGAAGAATGTTGGTGCTACCCAAGAAGTGGATGTTGAGAACGAGGCAAACAAAATGCAGGAGGATAAGGTATCTGATTCAGTGGTGGTGGGTGAGGGTAATAGTAACAGTGCTTCTTTGGATGTTGTCCAAGAGACAGAGCTAAAACATTTGCCCGTGCTCTCAGACGGAAAGGTTTCGGACGAGAGGCGTGAAAACAGCAGTGCTTTGAACGAGAAGGTTGAAGAAGGTGAGACTTTGGATGACAAGGCTGAAGATGATTTAAGTTCGGATGTAAAGTTATCACTCAGGGAGAACAATTCTCCTGATGATTCTATTTCTGGGAACCTGCTGAACTATTGTAGTTTTGCACCAGTTCCAAAAAAACCACGATCGGTGCTTGCACACAGGAATACAGGGCCATCCCAAAGGCAAATTTCTGTAGCTGAACAGGTTGATCTGGTTTCGTCTGAAGAGGCGTGCCCGGTTGTAAACGATGGGGCAGCAAATGGCAACGCCATCGCTGACATCCAGGCAGACACTAACTGTGATCTGGTCAGCCAAGAACAAGATAACCAAAGCACTGCTTGCAATCAGGTGGCAGAACCTGTGACACTCCATGAAAAGGAAACACAAGTTGGAGTGGAAGCAATGATAGAACAGAGCGACAACACTCGGTGTTACAGAGATCTAAAAAATACGGAGCACAGCGAACTGACTCCCCCCTTGGCTACTTTGCAGAATAATTTGACGTGGCAAGTTGAGAAAGGAGTAGAAATATACAATATAGATACACCACCACAAGATGAGGAGTTGATTGATTCATCTGATAAAGGAAAAGCAGTTGTTCCAGAGTTGTTACCTAATGTTGGAGCAGATTCTGTTGCGGCAATGGAAGAGCAAAACCTGGGCCAGTCTGACTCATTTAAAATACGAGATCTCAACCTGGTTGGTAGCCCAGATGAGATACGCAATGATGCTCGTTTAGGCCAATGCTCCACTGCTGTATGTTCAATAGAACTACAAGATAAGCAGCAAATCAACTTTGGAACAACCATTGATAACAATGCAAGTAATATGAGCAGCTATGCAACATCAGCGAATAAGGAAGTTATTGACATTGAAGATGACTCACCAATTGCATCTGGCGCTTGTGACACTTCGAAAGTAAAGTGAGTTCTTGTCTGATATTTATTTTGTTCAATGAAATAATGTTGAGCTTGTATTTCTAAAGTTACAGGTTGTCAATCTATTTATCAGTTACTTGCCGTTTTGTAAGTTTTTGGGATGCATTTACTTATCACTATGACGTTTAGCCACACAACATGAATCCCAATGCATTTTGGATATTGGCTTACAAATACATTTTTTTGTCAATCAGAACTGAGATGATATATCCTAACATGGAGAATATGGTGAGCCCTGTAATGAACACCAACATTCTTCAAGGTGTCCAAGATGGTTACAGTATTGCAATTCCAGATTACCTTGGTGCTGATATGCCATGCTACCAGTCAATAGAAACAGATCTTCAAGCTGGAATGGGCCTAAACGATTCAGGGGTGAGGTTTCCAGCTAATTTTAGTTACAACATTTTTTTTTTCTCGAATACGCAGGAGAGCTGCGTATCATTATATTAAGAGAAGAATTTTAGTTACAACATGAAAGTACACAATAACAAGATTGGAGTTAGATCATACTTCTTATCTGTGATGTGTAATGGGGTACTTACAGTTTCCATATTGATTCTTGCAGAACATCACTGTCATGGATGATTCAATATATGGTTCTCTTGGCGACATTGGTAATTTGCGATTACCTTTCTCTTTATGTGCTCTATACTGTCATCTGTTTACATTTCTCATCTGTGGCTTTTGCTAGTGTCATTCCATTTTCTTTTTCACTTCAAAAGGCTGCTGGAAGTTTATAAGATTACAAAATATATACCTGCTGCTTCTGAATATTAAAATGAGAACTTATAGTGCAGTATATTTGCTCACATCTTTTTTTTTTGATGTAATATTTGCTTACATTCTGCAGTCACCACAAATTGAAACACTGCTGTTTCGCAAGTAATCAATTTTAGCATCATATTGTTTTGTCTAATGCTGGCACAATATTCTAGTGAAATGCTATATGTAGGTGCCTATTGCCATTTTTTTGTGCAAAGCACAGCCATAATTAGTGTTACTTTTTTATTTTATATGTCAATAGAGAAATCTGGAGCAGTTTACCCACTGCATGATGCTTTTGATTTGTGCCTGCTTTGCTCTGGCAAGCAGTAAGCAGTGAACTTGGACATTCGGAAGTGTTGTCATTGTTAATTGCTGTAAATATGGTTCAAATGGTTAACAGATTATTTACTCTTAAACCTTTCTATCATTCACTGAATACTTGTATGAATGCATCTTGTCATAACACATTCTATTTTTCATTTAAGCTCCTTGTATGATTTTTTGTAGTTTTACTAACACTGGTCTGCAACCTTTCAATCTTATGGTTTTCAGGTTTTATGGAGGTTTGGGACCAACCACCTCAAGACTATGAAAAGTTCTTCTGATGTGCCAAAAGTGTTCCTGAGTTTGACAGATAAATACAAGTTACACTGGTATAGCTTTTAATAAAGCTGGAAATTGGGCCCCATCCATGGATTGTTGTATCTTACTTTCAAGTCTCAGACAATACTGGAGCGTTTGCAAGACCAGGGTCTGCATCAGTTTGCTCAACGAATAGAGTCAAGATGTTCAGTCTCACTGCCTTGCCTCACACACTGGTGTTAATAGTTTCACATAGCCGTCTCATAATTCAAGGACTTGATACCAACCCACTAGAGTACCCGTCCTAAAATTTGTTCTTTTGTAAACAGTTCAAGATGAAAATAAATTGATTGTTATATTTGTAGTAATGATGGATATTCTTGTTTTTTTGTATTTATGTATAATATAGAAAAAAATGGTTGAAACAGGCTAAAGAACAAGGGTTGTATGCAAAGGAAGAAAAGTTTGAAGCAAAAACTGAAAAGCTTAAGAGCATGGACACCCTAGAAAGGAACTGAGATCTTTTATGAGGTGCGCTTGAAGTAAATGATCATAATTGAAGGTTTTCTCTATGACTTAAACTAGGCGGTTTGTTTCAAACCTGGGGCTGCTTCTTTGCTTCAGGACGCTACATGCTTCATTGATTAAGATTTCCATGACGAACGATGTTTCATGGTATCGAATTAAGCCAAATCCCTACAGTTGGGTCGGGGATTTCAACAAACTCCCTCGTTTGTGAAGGGTTGTTTATATTCTACTTATCCTTACAGACTTGGTGGTCCCACAATGGTTGTAGGCCTTTTTAGTTTTCACCAAGATGCGATTATGTGAAAGGTGAGAAAGTTAAAAGGAATGGAGACATACGGGAAATGCCTGAAATCATGAAATGTCGCAGTAAGATTAAGCAAAAATCTAATTGTTGTAGCAAAGCTTTACTGCTCATAAGCGGAGAAGGCACCAATAAGTCAGTACATCGATACTGAGTCTACTGACTCACTGATATGGTGGAAAAATTTCATATTACACCAAGGTACAGCAAAACTTCAAGCTGGTACCAACTCACAACACAGATTGTATACATTCAAGACCCCCATCTGAAATCAAATGCCGCCTCCTTGTTATGAACACAAAACAGTAGTTGAAAAAAGAAAGATCCTTTGGCTATCAATTGCCTGTGATTGTTTTCAGCAGCATTTAGACAGCAGCATCTTTGACCTCCTGAGTGGGGCCTGTGCTTTGATTGCCAGAGCCAGTAGAGACCTTCACAGTAGCAGGCCTTAGCAACCTCTCCCTCAGGAGGAACCCTCGGCGGACTTCATGTGAGACAATCCCTGCCTTGAATTTTTGAGATTCTTCCCGTGCAATCGCTTCATGTACCTTCAGAAGAAGATTAACAGTATGAACTCCCACCATGTTAACGAAAAAGAAAATAACACTTCACATGCATATTTAATTACGTGAAACATCACTTTCATATGACTATTTGGATCTGTAATGCAATGCAGATGCTGGGCATACTCCCTCCGTTTCAAATTAGAGTTCGTTTTGGACAACGACACGGTCTTCCAAATGTAACTTTGACTTCCATTTTCTATGAAAATATTTATTAAAAATGATGCATGTATACTTTTCTTAAAGTACTTTTCAAGACAAATCTAATCATATAATTTTTATATTTTTAAGCTTAATAAATTAAAAATTATTCATGATTTATATTCCCAATGTTTGACTAAAACCATGTCTAAAATGAATTATATTTTGAAACGGAGGGAGTACTTGTGAGCACTATACCTAGCACCCCCATACAACATGCACATATTGTGATATTTAAATTCAACTCGGTATAATAATATATTCTAATGACTGTGAACAAAATGTGTGAACAGGTAAAAACGAGGCAAATATTTACCAAAGGATCAAATGGCTTGCCAACTGTTTCCACAACTCCAACACCTAAATATCTTAAGGTTTCAACTAACTGCTTGTATATCCCTTGATAGCTTGTGCTTATTTTCTGTTCTTTTTCAGTCTCTGCGTTGTTCTCCGAATTCAACTTCTCAAAACTATCAACCAGAGGCAACAAACTCTGAACAACTTCCACTTGAATATTCGATGTAAACTTTGCACGATCCTTCTCAGTCTGCTTCCGGAAATTCTCCAGATCAGCATTTAAGCGAAGGAACTTCTCCTTCCCAGAAGATATTTCAGCTGCCATACTTTCAAACTGAGAAGCTGCCCTGTTCTTCTCTCTTTCCACAGTAGTGATTGCCTTCTCAACTTCGCCAAGAATCTCGTCATTTCCATCTAGAAGAGCTGTCTTGTATAGCTTAATTAGATCTTTCATAGTGGGAAAATCCTGTCCATTCACGATCTGCAGAGCAGTAGACATTTAGTGGAAGTTGATCAAAGACACCTGGTGAAAATCAAATAATACATGAAAATGAATAGTTTTGTTCTCTCGATATTTCACTGATCTCAAATATGCAAGCATTACAAACAGTTCTTTCATTGCGCACAAGTTTCAGAGTATCTTAAAAACTCAGTTATCTGCAGTTCAGATTTAATCACAGCTCAAACGTTTTTAATTAAGTGCAGTAAATAATAGTAGATCACTATAATATTAGCTTATATTCTTCTGAGTGGGTCAGACAATGTAGCCTACCACTAATAATGTGTACTTATCGTGAATTATACATAAAAGGAATTCTAGCACACAGATGATTTCCTCATCAAGTACCTCTTAATACTCCGATGGCAGCTTGCTACTGGGCATTATTGAAGAAAATACAATACAACTAGGAGTACAAACGCCTAAAGAAAAAAAAATCTTTTGCTAAAACAGATCATCTTCACATTCTGCCAGGACGATCCTTCCCGAATCCTCTGCTCCCTGTCAACCACCACGGCGTCCGCACGCCTACTCACTCTACGAGCTCCTTTACTCCACACTATGCACTAAAAATGTCAATAAGAGGTTCCAAAAGCTTCACCTTGGGGTCAACTCCGGCGCCGGCGGTGACGCGTAGCGGCCGCAACTTGGCACTGGGGCGCCGGAGGGAGAGCAAGGCGGGTGCCGGCCGATTGAGCTTCCAGCAAGCAGGAAGCACCGTGGCCGAAGCTTGTGCCTGGAGACGGCGGCCAGCCGCTCTAGGATGTGAAGCAGCGGAGGCGGCGGGCCCAGCGCAGAAGGTCGCCGCCATACTGCCCTATCGCTTCGGGGCTTCGCTTCCTGACTGTCCGAAAAAGGAAGCTAAAACCAAAAAAAGAAAAAGAAAAATTGCGAGGTTGCGACGGCCCATGGCATTGGGCCCATTTGCGTGAGCCCTCCTCCATCCTAGCCGTCCGATCAGTTGCGTGCGGGCCCCCCGAACACCCCGCGAAGATTGAGGCGGGCAAGACGGCGACGTCGCCAGGTCCTGCGACCGCCTCAACCATCTCTCCTCGTCTTCCCTCGTCGTCCGCTCGCTCCGCAGCCACATCTCAAGAGCGCCCTCCTCGCCGTGGTCCACAAAGCGACACCTCGGTCCAGACGCGCCGTGCCGTGTTCAGCCGAGCAGAGCCGCGCGGCTGTCGGCGGTTATCCCCGTCGCGCCGGCGCGGCTAATCCTGAGGACGGGTTGCGGGCGGCCTAAGCTCAGCCGGTCGCGAAGTGCGCGGCTGACCAGAGATCTGCTTCATTTCTTGCGATTCCTGCAAACCTTCGGTTCCTCATGGCTTCTTCAGGTGTTGCTCTACGCGAATTTGTGGGAGTCATTCCATCCCTCATTTTTTTTATAGGAGTCATTTCGTTGCAGATGCCCTCAATTTTTCTCCGCTACCTCTTTATTTTTCTTTGGTATTTATCTGTTAATATAATGATTGGTACCATGTGATCGTCAGTAGCTTAGTATGATCGAGTGCTGTTGGATTGTGTCATGATCTTTTTCTGTTCATGCTTTACTGTTCATTGTATCTTCAGCTTCAATCAAATATGCTATTTTATTATGACATAGGATCCTGTTACATTAAAATTTTTCTGTTCAAGCTTTACTGTTCGTTGAATCCTTAGCTTCAATCAAATATGTTATTTATTATGGCATAAGAGCCTCTTGCATCAAAATTGAAGATTCAGCCTATCTACTGGATATTGTATTCTGCGGCTGAATTTGGGATCTACAGATAGCATTCACCACTTTGACACACTTATATTATATAATATTGTCTTCTCTTGCAGACATCTCTGTTGATTTTAATGCATTTGATCATTTGCCAAGTATGAGATACATTGCAACAGATAGACCCTGGCTAAGTAAGTACCATGAAGCTATTACTTGAGTCGAAGTTCTCTGATTTCCTGCCTCTTTTTTTCCTTTCCATTTTACCTGAAAAGTGTTTGGTGAACATTCTCTCATTTAGCATTGAGGGATTAACCACCTTTTGTTTTTGGCATCTCATTCCTGAACAGAATTATATGGAATAAGAGTTCAGCCTGTACCACCATTCACAAGTTTGATCTCTAAACCTGATCCGGCACTAATTCATCGCTGCTTACCTGATGAACTACTTTTCGAGGTGATGATTCTATGAAGCAGGGAGCATTTAGTTTCAATAATGTAGAAATTGAAAACATTTTACCCAATTTTTCTGCATTTATGTCCACTCCATGGCTTGCTGATTATCTTTGTATATCTTATCATATAATGGAATAATCATGGGTGGGGCTAACATATAGTCCCTTCACCGAATATTGTCGTATTGGCTCTGGGCATGGAAATTAAGGAATGGTGGACAAGGTGGGATGTATAGAAAACCAGGAGAGAGATGGAGATAAAAATGTAATGGGAAAAGAGAAAGCTACATTGGGACGTGAGAATGACAGATATTTTGAGTGAATCGTAGAATGACATAATATGGGACGGATGGAGATGAAGTACTATGTGAGAGCATTCTCACATACTTTGTTGATTCATAATGTATTTCTGCTAGGAAGATTAGAGCTGTTACGTGCCTGATCCTGTCATGGAACTTACATGAAAAGAAGCTAACATCATGCATCATTAACATCAGTAATCAATGAAATATAATATTGCTTATGTGTTCATTGCTGTTTAAATTTTAACAGATTTTCACACGAATGAGTCCATATACTTTAGGGAGGGCTGCATGCGTCTGCCGGAAGTGGAAATATACTGCACGTAATCCTACACTATGGCGTACTGCATGCCTGAAAACATGGCAGGTTAGTGCTCTTATTGTTGTTATTCAGATTTCGTTTTCTTACATTTTTCTGAAACATCTAATTTTATAAATGAAGAGGAGTGGAATCGAGATGAACTACAGGATGGTCCAGTCATTGTATGATTCTTCTTGGAGAAGAATGTGGCTGCAGAGACCAAGAATCCGAAGTGACGGTAAATTTTCAAAATCATTCTATGTATTTACTAAGCATATCTCCAAATAGATCAAAGAGCTTTAAGTTCAACTTGGCTAGATGATGCCTATTTAAATACTATGAATTGATCATCTTCATAAGTACTAGTAAATTATTAATGACGTTGTTTTAAGATCTATACCTGAGTGTATCTGTTCCATTAACCATAATTGCAATTTCACTGAGGGAATTACCCCTATGTAACATTTTGTTTTTTGAAATTATATATAATATTTATTATTTATCTATGGTGTGTTAGTATGGCTGTGTTGTTAAGCTTAGGTGCAAACTAGTACAATTGCAGTTCAACAAATAGTACTCTTCTGATAGATATTTTTCGCTGAAAATTGTTGGTTTTGATATATTTTTCCCCTATTATTGCTATCTAATCTACAGCTTTCAGTACATTGTACTGTGGGTGTATTAATATTTTCACTGACTTCGATACTTTCTGCTTCGTTAGGGCTCTATGTCAGTAGGAACACATATATTCATACTGGAGTTACAGAGTGGCGATTTAAGAAGACTGTCAATGTGGTATAGTGAAATTATTTCTTTATTTCGAACTCCTAGATTTTTTTATTTTTATTTATTATTTATTTAAAATTTTTTTTGCAATGAGAACTCCTAGATTTCGACATACTTGCTTTCAAACACTTATCGTTATGTCTATGTTGTGCTTAGTTTTCTTATCAATGTCATGTCATTAGTTCTCACAATTTGTTAGTTTAAATGTTAATTATATTCCCTTCCATCTTCAGGTTTGCTACTACCGCTATTTGAGATTTTTCCCAAGCGGGAAGTTCCTTTATAAGGTTCCTATCAGAATTCCTTCCATGTCAATGATTTTTTTCCTTCTCGAATACCCGTTGCCAATTTTGACACTATTGCTCGCTTGTAAAATTCATGCTTTGCTCCTCTGTTACAAGCAGATTTCCCCAGACAAAGTTAAAGATGTTGTCAAATGCATGCATTTTCGAGCATCAAAAGGTGATTGTGTATTCAAAGGTGACTATATACTGTCTGAAGATAGCCAGGTGAAAATTTGGGACTTCGTTTATGCTTTCTTCAGCTCCATCCCTTGCACTATTTCTTTCTAAAATGAATCTCTTTCGGTCATGCAGATGGAGTTGGCACTCCTATATCCGGGGCATCGGTACACACTTGTTAGGATGCGCCTTAGGTATCCTTATTAAAACTTTGCATAGGTTTTGATGACTGTTACCAGTTCCTAGTCCTTGAAATTTGCTTGGGCGTTCTGCAGGCTTAGAGGCACTACAATTGGTGCAAATAACAGGTTGGATGTATTAAAGATTCTAACGACCGGAGTGAATGCCACTGAACTTAAAAATTGGAGAGGCAACATACTTGAACTCGTAGAGGGTTGGGAGGAGGATGAGACTCACGACCCTGACGTGCCTGCTATTTCCCACAGCAGGGGGTTGGCCCCCTTTGTGTTTGTTCCGTTTGAGGAGGTATGCTACGTCATTGTGACAATCATGCCATCGGGAGGGATAATATCTAGTTTAATGTTGCATTTACTACCCTGAGTATGATTGACCGAGCACTTTGTGTAATTGTCCAGGCTGACACTTCGGTGCTAAACCTCCCAGTGGAAAAGATGGATTACTTCGTGCCTGGGTGAGCTTATCATGTCAGTGAGAGTGATTGAGATTGAATGATTCTTGATGATCCTACTGCAGCAAAGATGATGGTGACTGAGAATATCAACAACTACTGCCCGAGGCTAAAATTATGGTGCGAGATGTAAATACCCAAACTTGTTTTATTTTTTTTGTTCAAGCTGCTTGTATGTTGTTGTGCGTTTGTCGGTGCTTGCATGTAAATACCCAAACGAGTGGATTGCAGTATGGTGGACCTGTACTATGTTGACAAGCGTGCTACTGTTGTAAACTCTGAATCTGAATAACATGGCTGCCTCCGTGAAATGAGCCAGGGTCAAAGCCTTGATGACCGCTAGGGGTCGGCATAAGATTCTATAAGACTCGCTTGGTCCATCAAAGAAACATGTATTTTCGTATTGTTTTGCAAAACGTTTACATCTATTTGACTGATGGCTAAATATCATAGAGTGATAAGTGGTACATGAAGCGTGCTTTGCGCTGTATATTTTCTTTTCAATCACTGGGAATTCTTTAGGTCTTAATTACTTGAATCTAGGTACATGAACGTGCTTTGATCATAGCAATGAAAAAAAATGCTATACAGCTCGACAAATTTTCAGCTATGCTACCCGCTGGGCACTGGTTGGTAAATAGTTTCATGATGCATTTTCTCTGTTCTGGGAACTAAATGTTAGGAAATGTACAGAGATACCACCCAAGCTGCCATCAAGTAGTTCCTGATTCCGATCAAAAAAAAAGTAGTTCCTGATTTCTCCGATAAGGGTATTAAACAATTTAGTACCGTTACAGTGCATAGATCACATCGCTAATACTATGAGATGTGGTTATTTAGTAGCAGTAACCAGCAGGTCGTTCCGTTGAATTGAGTGAAGAAGGTACGTGTCATGCGAAGAGCTATGATGTTTCTTCGAGCAAACACCATGATGTTTCTTCTACATGCTGCTCGGTTTGGGCTTGGGATCTTCTTGGTGTTCCTTGTACACCAACTCGTTCAAGGCCGGATTACGAGGAAGGTACGTGTCCTGCGAGGCAGCGCAGATCGATTCTCAGGAAACCAACAGCAAGCTAAAAATCAACTGAAGATGACTAAAATTGGCTTAGGTAGAACGTAGGATAGAAAACATGCTCAGTTCTTCAAAGAGCAGAGTTGACAATAATTTTCACTCGAGATCTCATATTGGCTGATAAAAACTAGGGGTGTCAGACCAGTATCGACACATCACATATCCACAACCGTGTCAGTCTATCCGAGTCCGAGGTCAGTTCTTCACGTAAGGTCAGAGAATCGAGTTCGACCAAAGCTGATGAAATCAGTAGTATTTAGCTCACTCGTTCCGTTGCTCGAAAACAGAATTTCCTTGATTTTCCACTTGAGGTCTCATTTTGCCAGATAAAATAAAGAAACCAGCATCTTTATGCGTCCTAGTGGAAAGCAGAGGAGAGAAGAGGGGAATGTCGATCGATATACTTACGGAGACGTAGGAGCAGGTGGGCACGACGCGCATGCCGTGGTCCCGCGCGTGGGCGAAGGCGGCGTCGCAGAGCCGCGCCGCGAGCCCCTGCCCGCGCTTGCTCCGAGGCACGTACGTGTGCACCACGTCCATCACCGCCGGCGACGGGAGGCGGTACTGGAGGAAGGCCTCGCCGTCGGGCGTCTGGAACCTCCCCGCGTCTTCTCTCCACACGATGCTCCCCGCCTCCGGTGGCATCACCCCCGTGCCGCCATCCTTCGCCATCGCCCTGGACCGGGGGACACTCTCGGGCACCTCTACTCTCTCCGCTCCTGCCGGACGCCGCCAACAGACACACGATTGGGGAATCTCTCTCACACACTCTCTCCTCGGGATCGGAACGATGCCTTCAACAGTGATGATGTTGTCTTGGCCCAACAAAGCCTTGATGAACTTGGGCCGTTAGGGATTTGCAGAAAATATTCCAGTTGCAGAAAAGCAAAAGCATATTCTCAAAAAAGAAAAAACAAAAACGAAGAAGCAAAGTTTGTGTAGATATATGGACCACACATGTTTTTCCTTTTACTCCTGCTGTTAATTAAGGAGTACTACTGGTGATACTAAAAGACGGTGTAGAGAAAAGAAAAAAGAAAAATATGCTGTCGGTCTCTTTAAAGAGAAGTGAAAGGAGGAGGGTGTAATGGACGCCACCGACACAGATCAGAGTCCAAACTGGCTACTGTTTACTTGGCCATCACACATCGTTCTCTCTCTCGGAGCACATTCTCACATGTCATTGAAAATTTTTATAGTATTGTATGCAACATCGATATGTCAATGATAGATGAGACCCACCTATATCACTGCTAGTGATAAATATCATATATATTTCGTGATTTTGCTGTGGAATGTGATAGTTTTTCCATTCTCTTTTAATTAATAAGGCAAATTATTTTCTCCGTTGGGAACCATTTTCTGGATAGTAGTGGAAGCAAAGTGAACTTGGAATATCATCATGCGCGTGCTGTTAGGTTTGTTTGGGAAAGGGACAAGCTAAGAGCCCAAAGCCATTATACTTGTTTGGTAAGCAAGGAACCCCTGCCAGCAGATGGAGATGCCTGATGCCAGAGTCTAAAGCAAGGGATCCGATCGCGTGTGCTGCGATAAGGTGACGCTTCATATTTCAGGCCAAGGGCCCAAAACCATTATACTACACGATCGCAGTTCCTGTTTCCAGTTGATCTCATATGCGAGTCTATTGTATATTGGTATCAAATGATGGCTTAGATTCCTCTCTGCAGTAGTCCCTGGCCTTTTGGAAACGGATCGAGGGGATTAATTTGGAACTGGTGAGGGCCCTCATCATCCGTTCGTTTAACGTTTTAACAATGATTGTTACACAGGTTTGCATTTGCAGTCACAGGGTAATGTAATGTTATACACGCATGCAGGAGTAACTGATGCATGAGATGCATTTCACTGACGAACAGATGGGTTAGACCAATAAACAGAATTTTCTGTTCGTTTACCGTCTTCGAGGGAGCAAGAGAATTTCATTTCATAATGGCCGATGGATCGTTGGTATACTGCTCTGATCTCCTAGTGTCAAGTTGTTACTTCCTTTTAATGCATGATATATAAATCTACTAGGCCAATGTGATGATATTATGCTTGTCTAGTATTATAATTTGCCGTTTTCATATGGTGCTGAGGCCTCCTTTTTATAGGCGAAGGGGCCTGTTATAGTGACCTAGGGAAAAGTACATGTTTTGATGGTTGGAAAGGAATTTACTCTTAAAATAATATCTATGCTTAGAGCATCTCTAACAATGACCTAAACTCAATTGCTAAACATAAATTTAGGTATGATTAATAAAAACATCCCTCCAACACTGACTTAAATCAACTCCCTAAATTTACCTTTCCCCTTATCCACCTTATTTGGTAGCTAAATTTCGCTATCCTGTTGGTACTACCTATCCTCCAAAATCAGGCTTCGCGTGCGCCAATCCGAAGTAACCACGGGCAAATCGCTCGCGCGCCACTTACTTCGTGCCACCCTGGAAGCATTTTGACCTCAAGCAGCACTCCAAGGCCCCAACCCCTATGCGCAACTCCGTCCATTTGCACTGTGGCGTCACCATGCGATGCTGTTGAGACTAGCGGTGTTGCCACACTTCGACTTTCAGAGCTATTTTTCGTTTAATTTTGATCTCTATTTTGACTGCGATATGAGTCGGATTTTCTTTGGATTTTCGTTCTAGGACACTTGAGAACATATTCCTTTCATGGATTGAGCCCCCCGCCTTTGTATCCCTCCCTACACCCCTTTGTCGATCCAACTACGGGAGGCAGGAACCGCTACTAGCCTCTGTGACCAATTAACATGAGCGAGGACTGCTGTGCTCGCCGATGGCAGCGCCTGATTCCAGCCAAGGGGAAAATCAATCCAGATACTCAGTAAAAAATATGACGTGGCACGTTTTAAAATTTTTAGCAACTAGAATTTGAGAGCTGTTGGAGGTGAATGCTTTTTGGCCTACAATACTGATTTACCAACTACCTAAATATGAATTTAGGTACTCTATTTATAAGTATGTGTTGGAGATGCTCTTAGAAGCCTAATTAGTCCTTATTTTGTAGCTTTTATGGTTTTGGGGCTTTCATTTGTCATGCATGTTACTTGTATCTTATATATATTTCTATGTAAAATTTATTATTTACATGTGAAATAAAGTATATGTACGGAGTTAGAATAAATCCATGCATTTATGTAAGAAATTATTTAGGGAGCTTGATTAAGTGGCTTTACTTATCTAGACTTTGCATATTACTTGAGGAAGTAAATTGGACTTTCTATCAAAAATAAATGCATATGTCACTCTATTCCCTTACATTTTAATTAATGAATTGAAATGGCAACTAACTAGTGAGCTTTCCTTTGACTTACAGGAGTTTGCTATGAGTGATCTTGAATTTGCCAGAGAAATGGTACTTTCTGTATTTAAGAGGACAACAAATAGAGTCATATATTTTGATGGATGGTATGGCCTCGGGGCGGCACCGGTCCTTAGATCCATAGCAAAACTATATGCATCACCCAGTAAAGAGCATCCTCCAGAATTGAGGTTTGACACTGTACTTTACATAGATTGCTCCATCTGGGGTGGTGATAGAGCAATGCAGAGGAAAATTGCAACAGAGCTAGGACTTGATCGTAAAACCATGGCACTATTAGACGAGCAGGACGAGGATGATGATTTCAATGGAAAGGGCAACTCCTCTAGGGGTTTGATAAGAAGTGTCTCAACGGCGATTGATCGGACCGTGGGTTACAAGAAAATTTTGATGGTTTTTCTTAATGGAAGTAATGATGAGGTTGATGTAAGCAGATTTTGTATTAATCCTGAATATCGAGAACACAGAGTGTTATGGACATTTAAGAAAAAGATGGAGCCGACCATATGTCTTGATGATATAAGGGACTTTAAAAAACTAAGATATACCAACTTCACCATTTCAGGTGGAGGGTCACTTACCTACTCACAGTTTTATGCACTAGTTAATGAAGAGGCTGCTACTGCTTTTCCTCATTTGTGTGATGCTGTTCTGACATTGATCACAGAATATTTTATCTATGGGTTATTTCTGCAATATAGTTTTCGTAACACCAGCGGATTTAATTGGGTGCCTCGTAATGCTTTTAACTGCTGGATGTACGATGAGATTGTCCAGGGAGCTAAAGCAAGGGAGATCAGCAATTTATTGCATCAAGCAAGTGGCATGTCTTTGATCAGCTCTTCATTGTCTAGGAAGCTTGGTTATCATTTTGAAATGTTTCAGAAAGATCCAGATATTCCTTTTTTTGTGATTAAAGATGATGGTGTCTTTGAAAACAGAACATATCCTTGGATTACTATCACCTCAAAGAATCTGAAAGTACAGATAAAGGATATGCAATCCATCTTGGAAAGGGCATCATCTTTGTTTGTAGCATTTGAGAAGCCTAATAACTCACCAGGATTGTCAAATGGACTGTTTAAAAACTGCAACAACATTCGTGTGTTGATTCTATCATGTTGCGGGTTCAGTTTTGTATCGCCCCCTTTTTTCCATTGCAACACAATTAGATTCCTTGAGTTGGACCTTTGCACTGATGACCGCACAACTGAAGGGGAGGAGGAATGTCCAAGGTGGACTTTCTTGCATAGCCTTCAGGTGCTTGTTCTGTGTTACACAGAATGGCATGAGATCTTGTCCGACACAAAAATGGATCTCATGGCTAACCTCAAGGAGCTAAATATGCAGGGGTTTAAGTGTTGGAAGTACATAGCTCAATTTCAAAGAAAACTAGCGCATCTTCAGAAACTTCGAATAACCAAGCCTATGCATCATGCGGATCAAGGGTCAACAAATATAAAAGACTCATTTGATGATAAAAGGAGGCTTCAAGTACTTGATTTATCTGGCAACAAGGTCATGGAGAGGCTACCATCAAACCTTTCAAATGCAAACAACCTTCAGGTGCTTGTTCTTGATGGTTGTGATGAGCTAGAAAATGTTGTCATGTCTGACCCTTCATCACTAAGGTTATTCAGCTTTGACGGCTACGGACCAGCATCCTATTGGCCGGCGTCAACTATTGAGCTACCTTCAATAAGTTGCCGTCCAATATCTTCTTTAAATCCAGATACGAAGAATGATAAAACAACTAAGATATCGCTACAAGGATGCATACAGTTGGAGAAATTGTTCTTGCGTGGCCTATCCAATCTTGTGGAGTTGGACCTCTCCGGAAGCCAGATAAAGATACTTGATTTTGTAACTATGGTGGTGGGAGTGCCCAAGCTCAAACGACTCTTTCTGATGGGTTGTGAGCACCTTCGCGCAATAAGATGGGATCCAATGGAGTGGAACAAGGGTGACTGGTTGTTATCGCATAAGCTAGAGTTGCTATGCATAGATACACGATCTACGAGGAGAACAAAAGTTGGACGCACTCTGCCAGCCCTTGCCCAACATAAACCCTTCAAGCTACAGGTGCATGCTGTTCTTACAGATGCAAGGATAGCTAGGTCCTTATGTCCTCCTGTACAAACTCAGGGAGACGATGCAGCAGATGATATCTATTTTGATATTCACATTGTCTCATCAACTGTGTACGGTGGAGGATTAGTTGCCGAACTTGAAGATACAACAAGCATTATTGAGGATAGTAATCAATACCACCGCCACGTTCTTCTAACAGCTGGCATGATGTATGATGATGTCTTTGCGGACGTCGTTGATGGAAACTTTATCCCCATGAAGGCGTTCCCTCCGCCTCCAACTCTACAGTTGGATCGCCACATTGAGATTGGTGACAGGAGCCATGTCGGAGGAAACGAGCTGAATGGAAACTACAGTCCTTACAGTCCTGGTAGTTTAGGCAAACTGATGCGCCGGTACGTCGAATCCCTACATGTGCATGATGTCTCGACTACAGCTAGCTTGACACCACACTGGAGGTGCCTCAGGTGGTGCCGCATGGAGAGGTGCTCCAAAATGGAAACCATTTTTTCCCCCATGGGTCTGTCCTCTTTCAGGTGTCTGGAGAAATTTTGGGCGTCGGAGCTGGTGACCTCCCGCAGCATCTGGAACAAGAGCTCTGTTCCAGGACGGAACTGGGGCTACAGTAACAATTCCTTCGACAGTCTGCGACAACTACATCTGCGCCGCTGTCCGAGGCTCCGGTTCGTGCTGCCGTTGTGGCAGAGCACCTTCCCCAACATGGAGACCCTCCATATCATTCACTGCGGTGAACTCACGGACGTGTTTGTCCGGGACGAGTTCTGCACGGAGGACCAAATAGTCAAGCGCGGCGCCGTGCGGTTCCCCAAGCTGACCACCATCCACCTTCACGACCTGCCGAATCTGAGGAGGATATGCGGCGGGGACAAGATGATGCTCGCTCCGAAGCTGGAGGCCGTCAGGATCCGGGGGTGTTGGGGCCTGCGTTGCTTGCCGGCCCTAGAAGGCCGCGAGCCAGGCTTGAAGAGGCCGACCGTTGAGATGGAGAAGGACGTGTGGGACGCAATGGAGTGGGACGGGCTAGCGGCCGGGCACCACCCTGACCTTTTCGAGCCTCTTGTGCACTCGCGACACTACAAGAGGCGGCACCTCAAGGGTACAGTCCTCAGGTATGTTGTTCTTGTTCTCCTGCAGGCTGCAGCTGCAGTACATTCATATCGTAGGGTTGGTTATTACTACTACTCTTTTATTATTAGGAGGAGTAGTAGTAGTTTTGCAAGCGAGATTAATTATTGGCTCACGTACGTTTATTTGCCTCTCACAAATTGGCTAGGTGAACTGTGCTTCTTCTCCGCCTTCAGTTTCGAGGGGATCGTCATCGAGAGTGTTCTGTGTTCTTCGATCGATCGTCGTTTGCCTGCGTGTGGCTGGCTGCTTAATTTATCTGTTCTTCGAGAGTTTGCTGTGCCAGGCATGGCCCAAAAGGGCGTTGCTCCTGCCTTCCTGCAGTGTTAATGCATGGCCTTACTGACCTGCATTTGCTGTGTGTGTTTTTAAATAAAGGAAAGAACACGGACCCTCTCGCCTGTGGTTTGATTTGAATTTTTTTTATTTTTTTTGCGAAGGGTTGAATTGAATGTGTGATTGCTCAGGGACTGGGCGATTTGTGTGGGCGGTTTGACGAGTAAGGTTGAACCCCGGAACAGAGACCAGCAGCAACTGATCTCTGTTGGCTTGACCAATGACCAGTGTGTTCTGCTGCTGCACCATTTGAGGCGGATTTTGCTATTAGTAAATAGCAAGCAGCAGCGCTGTGTGCGCGTGGCGTGTTTCTACGCCTACCTGTTTGTGTCAGTGTGATTTGTGATGTGAGTGGTTTGCTTATTATGTACTATTTTTGTCTTTTAATTATTTGATATTTTTTAGTATAATTTTATATTAAAAAGCATCAATAATTAAAAGACGAAGGTAGTACTGAACATATCTGATGGGCAAAGTAACAAAGCTGGTTATGTGCCTATACTAGTTACTTGCTTTCTTTCTGCCATTTGTTGTGAACATTAAGCACTATGATATCAATGTGTATGAAGTTTATGGCACGTGTTTTTTTGTTCTATACTTGTTGCATGCGTCAAGGTGGGACAAGTTTGTATGTATCGATTAAATTCTGAACTTTCCTTAAGAAGCTGTTTTCAAATTTTTGTTCTGATCCATATTCTACCTACCGCTCAAGACTCCAGTAAGACCAGCATATCAGTATATCGCCCTCGTGCTTTCATCATCTGGAAGCTGAACCTAAAGAAATTGCAAAACAAAAAAAAGGTCCCACCGGGATTCGAACCCAGGTCGCCAGATTCAAAGTCTGGAGTGCTAACCACTACACTATGGAACCAGTTAACAATAATTTTCTATACGTTAATTTTATTAATTTGATGACCCGAAATATTTTCCACCAAATCTGTCCAGAGGTTGTCAACTCAAACTCTGCCACGAAGTATTTCATCGCCATTGTTTCACAATAATCCTTAAAAACAAGAATATAAAGAGAACTGTTCCCCGTAGATAGGATACCTGCTCAACTTGAACTAACCACAAAATATTTCATCACCATTGTTTTGCGATCCTTAAAAAATAAAAACAAGATCATAGACATTGTTCCATAGCTAAAAGGATAACTACTCACAAGTACAAAATTGGTGATTACCATGCTTATTACTTAGCCCACAATAATTACGCAAATCGTATGTGCTCCGCAATTCAATTCCTTTCAAGCCTTCAAAAAGAAGGGGTAACATCGCCCAGTGTCTATTTTGCAGCTTCTTGTTTTGGAGAACTCTCAGCCACCTTTTCAGTCACTCCAGTATCATTTTTACACTCCAAGTTAGCAGCCTCATCTCTTCTCATTGCAATTTCTTTTTGCATTTTTACTTGTTCTTGCATAACTTTTGCCATTTCCTTCATTTGTTGTTCTTCTTTTTCCAACTGCATGTCTGTTATGATCTTAGCATTCTTGTCAATTGGTTTGAAATACTCGTCTATAGCAGTTTCCTGAAAATAATGATGGAAATCAAGTTAGAAAATTACAAGGGTGTGCAAAAGCAGGTGGCATTGTTCTTATTGTCAGCAATCTTTGAAGCGTGGCAGAAATTGAACCAAAGAGTATTACTATATGGGCTTTTCAGAATTTATTCACATGCTTCACAAAACATGTATCATTGTATTGTTTTGTACATGCCAAAGGCAAGCATTTTGCGACAGCAACTTACCGCTTCTTCGAGGTGCTGATTAAGAGCTTTCATCTGCTGGACAACTTGCCGTACCTCTGTTAAGATCATTTGTTCTGGCCTTTTCCTCAGTTCCTCCTTCTTAGCTTGGGCCTGAATGAACGACAGCAATCTTTTTAAAACACACACACACACACAGACCACCACCACCACCAACAACAACAACAACAAAGCCTTTAATTTAATAAAGAAAAATCAAAGAGACAAATACATAATGATGTAGTAATACATTGAGAACTGAGGAAATGTTAATTTCTATGCCAACATTAGCATCGAGCACAACACTCAACATTACTAAGAGAGAAAGCCTACCTTTTCTTTTTGTATCTTCAATGAAAATTAAACACATTTCATCCCATACCCACTTCATCCAAATAGTACTGTCTTCCTTACATTGTAACTTGTTCTAAAACATACTCCTCCAGTCATAAATGTTGTCGTTTCAGACAACAACAACAACAACAACAAAAAAAAATGAACTGCAGGAGCTTGTAAGTGACAGTAAAAAAAATGAGAGTACTGGATTTTTTTTCATAAGAGTAGAAGTGTAAATTCGTATCATACATATTCTTAAGGACATATTGATACTCATTTATATAACTCATGTTGGTAAGAAGTAAACGTACTGTTTATGATAATCATGGCAGCTAAACCATTAAAATACTTTACACATTGTGAGGCCACAACAGAGTATTCTGCAGAGCTCTGCATAGGAGTAAGCCAGTAAACGCTTCCAAATGAAGATCAATTATCATATTGGAGACGTTCCAGTAACAACAATTTCTACAAGCAGTAACCCTCAGCAGTAAGAACAAGATACATGTTTATTTACAGGGAGTAACTTTTCGTACCAATTACATGAACCTTTGAAGAAAGCAGATTACAAGGAGCTACCTCCTGTAACTACCACACTGCCACACTTGAACAACTATTCTAAACAGCGCAGATGGCCATGCATTGCGAGTTTCACACTGAATAAGCAACGACAATTTTAATCTTCATTAAGGAGTTTCGTCTGTAACCACCCGAATACGTTAAAAGAGAAGCGCAACAGCTTCAATTGAACAGCAGGTGACAGTCCCAACGAACTGGAGGCGAGGTAGTAGCATACATACTTGAGCGCTATTCCAATTGGAGATCCATTCCAATTCTATTTCCACCATATATCGTCCCACAGAAGACGACCAAACATTTCGGCCTCATACGGGGTTGGAAAGCAAAATGGGGTTACTTTTCGTTCTGCTAATTATCGGTTCGGTTCCAGTCGTACTGAATCATCCAGAAATGAGGGAGGGAGAAAACAAATGGCACCACGGCGAAAATACTACTTACCATCTCCAGGCGCTTCTGCAGCTGGAGCCTGTAGGACCGGATCCTCCGCTCCTCGTAGCCGGACATGACCCGCACGACGAACCACGCCTTCCTCCCGAACTGGACCAGCCTGTCCATCCCGCCGTGAATCGGACGGAGATCCGCTTCCCTCGCCCGCACCAGCAGTGTGTCTAGATCGGGTCTCGAGAGTGCGAACGAGACAGAGGGAGGGGACCTAACCCGCTCTGCACAGGGGGGCAGCAGGGAAGACGAGGAGGTCGGTGCCGCGGTGGCCGGCGACGGCGAGGTCGAGATTGTTGTGAGTGACACGGCGAACGGTTGCGTCGGGGCTGGACTGGACTGGACTGGAGGCGGACAGAGGAACGAGATTTGGTCGGCGCTCAGGCTCGCGCGGCCTGCCTGTCCGTCCGTCCGTTCCCACGACATGGATCCTGTGGGTCGCAAGACGCAACAAACGAATCCTAGGCCGGACCGCCGGAACAAAACAGGGCCCAAGTTACTACATGGACGACCCGGCCCGTTCAGATCCTTTGCAGTGCAGTGCCGCAGACTGTCCGGCGCGCACGCCATGGCTGCCTGCCGCTGCTTCTTCACTGCACCGTCTGAAGGACAAAGTGTGTGCATGGGACGGTCGGTCCGCTCCGCGTGTGGTGTGGGTGGCGTGGGAATCTTTAAAGAAAGTCAAAGCCGGGAAGGTCAGCTCTCGCGCCATCCGCACACTTGGCAGTCTTCAAGAACAAGAGACCGTCACGAGCAGGACCCGCTGCGGGTCTGTCGCCGTCTTCTCGAGACTGACTGATCGGGGGATGCTGTGCTGGGCTCCGCCTCCGCGTAGTTCTTCAGGTCCAGGCATTGCGTTTCCGTTCCGCTCAATGATGCGGAAGAGGGAGAGGAAGGTGTCAGATCAGACGTGTGAGCAGGGGAGAACAGAGAGAGGTCATTCATGCCCAGGCTGGCCCTGTTGGCCGCGGCCTCCCTCCCATCCTTTGGGCTTTGGCCGGCGCGCTCGATCCGAGGCCCGGCGGACGGCGGTGCTGCGTGCATCGGTTCATGCACCCGTAATACTACTAGTAACACAGAGATGGATCATGGACGGCGGCGCGACGCGGGCGCACGTGGGGGGACGGGGACCGGTTGTTCCTTTTTTTTTTTGTTTCGGGCAAATTCTGTTGCTTGCTACTCCTAGATCTTTGTAAAACGCGCACGTCCGCACACATAATTAAACGCTCTCTCGTTCGTCGCCGCCGTTAAATTATGAAATCAAAACTTTGCGGTTTGTGTTATGTCAGTAGTAGTATATGTTTCGGGCACAACTAGAACTAGAAGCATCGTACGCCCCCATGTGCTGTGCGATGTGGCGCGCGGGTCCTCCGCGCCCGCTACCTCCCATGGACTTCGCCTTCGCGGCAGCTCCACGCCTCGTCGTCACGCGTCGGCCGTCTGCTGCGCGCAAATGGTGCTCGGGTTTACGACTTTCCGCTCGCCGAGCGCCTGTCTATGGTTGTTCTTTGTTTTGACCCAGGAGAGCCGGTGGCAGTTGCTCCCATCGCGGTCAGCATCAACGTTTTTATTTCCTTTTTTTTTTTGACAGAATCTAGCAGTCGCAATACATAACACACCCAGGGAAGAAAGAATCATTGCGCAATCAAAATTCATTCATGTGCAGTTAAGCACGCCATACCATTGTTTCAAAAAAAAAAAAAAAGCACGCCATACCATGCCGCATCTTAAACTAATCACACAAATAAAACCAACTTCTCCTCACTCCTCTGAGTAGTGACCACACTAGTACCATAAATCAAGAGCCGGGCGGCCGACCCAGAAGGGCCTCCTCCCTCCCTCCTCCTCAAAGCTTCGAATCCTTGTGCGCTTTCCCTCCTCCCCTTTCTTCCACCCAAGCGAATTTAAGAAGCCTCCGATCGAAACACCCCAACCCCAAGAGGCCCAGCCCAGACCCGAGCCATGGAGAAGTACGAGCTGCTCAAGGACATCGGCGCCGGCAACTTCGGCGTGGCGCGGCTGATGCGGCACAAGGAGACCAAGGAGCTCGTCGCCATGAAGTACATCCCCCGGGGCCAGAAGGTACACTCGCGTTTCCGGGTTTCGTTTCGTTGGTGGGATGATTCATTCACACCTCTCTCTCTCTCTCTCTCTCTCTCTCTCTCTCTCTCTCTCTCTCTCTCTCTCTCTCTCTCTCTCCCCTTAGCTCTGACTCTGACGGGCTGTTGGCGGTTTCTTGCAGATTGACGAGAATGTGGCGAGGGAGATCATCAACCACCGCTCGCTGCGGCACCCCAACATCATCCGCTTCAAGGAGGTGCGGTGAAGGATTTTTTGCGAGGAGCAGTCATGAATGGATTGGTTACGTTACGTATTTCTTCTCTTGCAGGTGCTCGTCACGCCGACGCACCTGGCGATCGTCATGGAGTACGCCGCCGGCGGCGAGCTGTTCGACCGGATCTGCAACGCAGGGAGGTTCAGCGAAGACGAGGTGAGGATCACTTAATGAGGTCAGTTCTTGTGCTAGCTAGTTCGAGTTAATAAACGAAATGGTGTTTGCATTGTTCTTGCAGGCCAGGTACTTCTTCCAGCAGCTGATTTGCGGCGTGAGCTACTGTCACTTCATGGTAATAACAACAAAATACTGATTTTTTTTTTGTCATCTTCACCAAACAAGTTAGTACACCGCACCATTCGTGTGCTACCGAAGATGAGTTTCAGTAATGCGCGAAACCTTTCTGTCGCGATGGATTTTGCAGCAAATCTGCCACCGAGACCTGAAACTGGAGAACACGCTGCTGGACGGCAGCCCGGCGCCTCGCCTCAAGATCTGCGACTTCGGTTACTCCAAGGTACTTTAACTGTGCTACACTACAACGCCAACTGTATCCATCTATCCACCGTTCTCAACCGATCTTCCTAACTCCACACCTTCCTGAACTTCTGTGGTTTTGTTCCCAAAAATGGGTGAACTTTCCGTCAAAAGGGCACCCTCCCTTTTTTATGCTATTGCTTGCTCTGCTGCTCACCTGTACATGCATCGTTTGCGTAAAGCTGCTTGAGGAAGCAACAGCCATTTTTCTACTAGTACTCATTTGATCCCAAACAGAGCAAGTTGTTGCCAACTCACCGCTAAACTAACGCATTTCTTCCCCGATACGCTGTTGCAGTCGTCGCTGCTGCACTCGAAGCCCAAGTCGACGGTGGGCACGCCGGCGTACATCGCCCCGGAGGTGCTCTCGCGCCGGGAATACGACGGCAAGGTCAGATTCTCTCGCTCCCTCCCTCCCTCCCTCCCTCCCTGTGTGACAGATGACAGAGCGAAGTGGGGCGTGGATACTGCCTCACTTGTCGCGAGCCTGCGAGCACGTGCCGCCGCCTTGGAGTCCACGTAGGTAGACGCGCGCGTCTCAACGCCACCACAGCAGTGTTCCGTACACCGGGTCTATAGGCTAACCTAACCGTGTCAATACGTGGGCCTACCTTGTCACGCTTGTACTGTAGTAAGTACTTGGGGGTGTTTGGATCCAGACAAATTTTTTTTTACCCCTATCACATCAAACATTTAAAAATTAATTTAAAATAACTTTGTTTAGATGGATCAAATAAATCAAACAAGATGAAAAGGGAAGAAAAAAATAAAAACAATCATCTTATGTACTTAACTCCATCGTCCCAACCTTGTTTATTTGTAAAAACATGTGCTCTACGTGTTATGCAATACTATTTAACTTATTAGAAAATGTCATGCAAATTTTTTATTAATTTTATCCAATTTACGTGTCCTCTTCGAAACCGCAGTTTTTAGGCCAACCGGACGGTTTACCATACAAACCTAACGGTTTCCGATTTAAATCATGTTTATACTATGTGATCATTATGTATTTGTATTTATATATTTGTTAGTTACATGTTTACGTGTTGTGTATTATACTAGATCAATTTATTAGGAAAGATGATGCAAATTTTTTCATTAATTTCATCCAATTTATGTATCCTGTTAAAACCACGGTTTTCAGTCCAACGGGACGGTTTACCGCACAAAACGAACGATTATCGCTCAAAAACCGTGGTTTTTGGTTTAAATCACGTTTAAAATTTGGATTTTGAAGTTTGAGCGGTTTCAGGAGCGGTTACCGCGGTTTTTGCGGTTTTCATCGAACCCGTCCGAAGCGGTATCCACGGTAGAAACCATAAGTAAAACCTTGACGGTGGGTGGGTGGGTGTCTGTAGCTGGGCAGAAAGTGCCTCCTGCCGCTGTGCAGTGGGACCGGGGATTCAGTGCGCACGCCGCCGTTCGATCCGGCGTCAGGTACGCGTGCACGCCGTGCTGCTCTGCCGGCGCGCTGGGGGACGAACACAGGCTGTGTGGAATGGCCCCCTGAGACAATGCGATCTGGTACTGGTAGCAGTGTACTAGCAGCATTGCACTGCACCCCGCCCCAGTGGTCTGAGTTGAAAAAAACGGACAGTCTGAAAAAAGCAGGATGAGGATATGTTCCGTCCGGCTGCTTAGAATCGATTTGGACATTCACATTCCATGGTCTTTCTGTTATCCCACTCATGCTTGATGGCGATGCTTGCACCAACGTGCGCGCCTGCTTTCCTGCATGCCATTTGCCGTACCGAAAGGAAGTTATGATGACCGCCTTGAAAATTTCTGGGGATTCGGTAGATCTAGAGAGTCCTCTTCAGCGCTAGTAATATTTGCTCGGAGTGGAGTGAGCTTTGGCCTTTGAGGAAGGTGAATTAATAATAAAGAGACTGGAAGCGTGTGTGTGTGTGTATAGGAGCATGAAACGTTAAGAGTGATTATACCTCATCATTAAGGATTTGTAAGAAACAGACTAGACTATTCTTTTCTGCTACCTCCTTGCAATGCTTGATCGACAGCTCACGATGTTAGACACCTCCTCCATTTGGGTGCACTTTGTACTTTATGTCATTTTCTTCTGAGCCGTTCTAGCTAACATCACCGTTTGTTCTAGTGCTCGAGTTAGCTAATCCATGTTATCACAGGAGGAAGAGGCCATCCAGTCCGATCCTTTTCAAGCAGTCATGTTAGACTGAAAAACTCTGCAGTCTTTTTTTTGTGGCCCTTTGCAGCTATTTTCCTCCCCATCTTCTTTTCCCTCTTCTCATTGTCAGCCACTCGCCCCATATCTTACAGAGAGAATTTTCTGCAGGACAGTGATTGGATTTTGTCGAAAAATCATATCTGCTCCGTATCTGCTTGCATACTTCCCTTTCCAGCTATGCAAAATTGGATGCATTTGCTTGTCTAGAAGAAACACTATGACACCTTAGTTCATGATCGGAACATCGTATATTATATGGATTTCTTTGACATCGCTTGGACTTTGCAAAGATCGAAGCACATTTGATGTGCCCAACTGTATCGTGCCCACTTTTAGGTCATAGCATAGAATCCTGTGCCTTTTAGTAATTTTTGCAGTAAAATATTCTCCTATTATCCGTATTGCTCTCTGAAAAGGAAAACAAAGCATAGAGCCTACAACTCGATCGTAGTTATGAATGATTTGGTGTGAAAAATTAGCACCTAAACTCCTTATGTACTTTTAGGCTTACCGATCCCTCCATCCTTAATTTGTTGTTATTAGGACAGCAAATCACTTTAATTTTAAAATATATTTATTCTCCTAACAACAATCAATTTGAGAGCAGAGCGAGTAGTGACTTCTTCTTCTTGTTGTTCTTTTTCAAAAAGAGTAGTGTTTTATTTTGCAAAGCCATGAAGTAGATGTGGAAATCTGTGCAAAAAGAGCTGAGTTGTTAAGGATGATATTATTATGTTTAGCCATCATTTATTTGTTATCAGTGTATTTTATCATCAGATTAGCAACAAATCTTCAGTCTAAACATTTTAGATAGATGCAGTACATCGTTATTTGTTTACATACCTAAACATATTTTCAATGTCTGATTGATGGTGCAGACAGCCGATGTGTGGTCTTGTGGAGTGACCCTTTATGTGATGTTGGTTGGTGCATACCCTTTTGAGGACCCAGATGACCCCAAGAATTTCAGAAAGACAATTGGGGTAATAAATTCATAACACTTTTTTATTCTGATAACCAATGTGAAATCCCAAGTTTCTGTCTCTTTATCTTATGCTGAGTATTTTCTTTCTTTTCAGAGGATAATGTCAATCCAGTACAAAATACCTGAGTATGTCCACGTATCTCAGGATTGCAAGGATATGCTTGCAAAAATTTTCGTCGCAAACCCTGCAAAGGTATTTATCTATATAGATTAATATCATATCAAAGTAAATGGTTCATATATGGTGTACCAACTTCATTCTTGTTCCAAATTCATCCAGAGAATAACAATAAGGGAGATCAGGAACCACCCTTGGTTCTTGAAGAACTTGCCCAGAGAGCTCACAGAAGCTGCTCAGGCAATGTACTACAAGAAGGATAACAGTGCCCCTACCTATTCCGTCCAGTCGGTCGAGGAGATCATGAAGATCGTCGAGCAGGCGCGGACGCCTCCTCCTTCCTCCACCCCTGTGGCCGGCTTCGGTTGGGCTGAAGAGGACGAGCAGGAAGATGGCAAGAAACAGGAGGAGGAAGAGGATGCCGAAGATGAATATGAGAAACAGGTCAATGAAGTCCGTGCCAGTGGTGAGTTTCAGATCAGCTGATTCGTCGGCAAGAGACCGTAGACAAGATATCATGGTAGCTGAAGATTGACCTCACCCTCCAACCTGATATTTTGTGGTCTTGGTTTCAAGGTTTCTTCCATTTTTTCTCTGATACTGCAACAGTGTAAATTATTGAAGTGGATCCAACACTGCCTTTGTATTAATTGATTATGTTAGCACGAGGAACATAATTATGGAATAAAACATATCATTGGGCCTGTTTCCCACTGTTACTTTATGCATACCAAGTCAACAATTTTCTGGTTGATGTCAGAATATTAATGAGCGGGAATAAAAAAAAAGGTGCCGCTGCAGGCTATACCGTCTGCAGGAAATTCGCAGTATAGGGACAGCCAGCATATAATGGAGTATCAGCTATTCTAAGGTATATAACTACAGAAGGAAATTAGAATTCAGGAAATGTAAATGAGACCCAAACATCTCAGGCAATAGTGCCCTTCACTGAGCACTGTTCCCAGTTTGAATGCATCGATGACAAAGGTGTTGTGGACCATATCACACATTGTTAAAAATAACCCTTGCCTTGGGTAAAACAGGCAGGGGCTTTACATTCCATTTATTACTCCTAAATAGTATTAGTACAGTCAATTAGGCATACTCATCCGGATTTGTCCGGATCTTGATAAGCGGCACACCATCTTCCCGCCATACAATTCGGTCATCGCACAAAGCAGCAACTGCTTCAACGTATGCTTGATGCTCCTGAGATGGAAAGAGTTTCAGTCAACAACATGATCACACGTCACTTCAATATTGTCCAAGAGGAACTTGGAGGAGTCCCAAACTGGAGAGCTGAACTTTGTACCTCGTGAAGTACCCTTGCAGCCAACGACTCAGGCGTGTCATCAGCTAACACAGCCACTACCCTCTGGGCTAAAGTCTTCCCTGTATCGTAGTGCTCATCAACAAAGTGTATGGTTGGACCAGAGTACCTATGTAGAAAGTTGCTGTCAGTTTAACAGAAATAATATTTGACCTAGAAAACGAGATAATTTCTTAATCACCTATCCATCACATGGTATAATTTATCTAATACCCATGCCATATTGAGAATCAAGTTACAACAAAATGTAGTGTAATGTCCCTCTTTTTTTTTTTTCCCCTCAAACAATGTCCCTTGAAATTAAACAGACTTATTTATATAGGTATTGTTTTGTTGAAGATGATCCAGAGGTGTCTGAATTGAAAGTGGTGAGTTATATACCATCTGTAAATGGAAATGCAGTTAACGGTACATGCTACAAAAACCCA
Organism: Oropetium thomaeum; assembly: GCA_001182835.1. NCBI lineage: Eukaryota > Viridiplantae > Streptophyta > Magnoliopsida > Poales > Poaceae > Oropetium > Oropetium thomaeum. The sequence goes on along the minus strand of LFJQ01000075.1, from coordinate 1,110,266 downwards.
AATTACCTTGCTCCAGAAGCAATAACTGCTTTATGTACCTTCAAACCGTAATAGCCTTTGCCACCAAAAGCCGGAAGGAGAGAAGGATGGATATTTAATATCGATCTTGGATATTCTCGAACCAATTCAGCTGGTATTAGTTTCAGATAACCAGCAAGAAGAACAAAGTCTACTTCATATCCCCTGTTTCATTGGTAAATATGAGCCGAGTTATTTTAACTGTCCGAGTAAGGCTACCAGCACATAAATGAGATAACTCTGAATTTAGCACTATCAAAGGGTATGCACAAAGAATCTGCAGATCAGTGAATTAAGTCTAACAATGTGGAAGTTCCTAGCAGACATGAATCCTTTCTAACTGAATATTGCTCAAAGCTTAAGAAGAAGCAAAATAATCAAATAGAAGGTTAACAACAGTAGCATCGACGACAATTTACAGAAACTTCCACATAAATCACGGAGGAGTCTTAAACCTCAGGGTCTCCAGCAGTTCAGACACCGAAATTCCTTCCGGCACAGACTTGGATTTCGGGAACACGACCACCGGAATGCCATTGCTCCTGGCGTGTTCGGCGCCTCCACAACCTGCAACGAGGTAGGTTCCAAACCTCGCTTCAGAAACTCGGCTCACGGCCCGAACACGTCGCGCATTTTCCCTCACCTGGCTTGTCGGTGACAAGCGCGACGACGTCCCCGTGCACCGCCCCGCGCAGCGCGGCCTCGTGGATAGCCCGGAAGTTAGACCCGCCACCGGACACGAACACCGCGAGCCGCTTCCTCCTCCCGGTCCCTGCCCCCGCGCCACCGGTGACGCCCTCTGCCGCCGCGGCGGCCACCGCACGGAGGAGACTAGGGCGCGGGGATGTCGGCTCGCATCTGATGGCGTTCGCCGTGCGGCCCCGCGGCGCGAGCCCGACCGACGGGCTAAGTTTCGGGCCCGGACGCGCGGCTGGAGCGGGGCGCAGGCGGCAGCACGAGCAGCGAAGCGGGCGCAGAGCTTGTTGAGCCACCCCAACTGCTTCCATCACCAAGGGTGCTGCAGGTGGAAAAAGGGCGGCGGCAGAGCACTTGTATGGGGTTCTGGATTCTGGCTGCGGTGAGGCGGCGTTCCCGGCCGGCGGCGGCGGGGAGTGTAGTGGGAATAGCTGGGAGTGCAGGATTCGAAGTGGCAAGTAGGCGAAGAGGACACGAAAAAGCAGCAGGCTCGTCAGAGAACTTGTGCGGTTAAGGCCCAGGGCACCTCTATATTGGGCCTGAAACACTAGTCCGCCGGGCCGCAGCGCTTGTAGCGTAGCTGGGGCAAGCAGACCAGCAGCTCCCCGCGCCACTTTGTGACTTAATTTTGCGACTTCAAAATTCATCATTCACTTGTTGTCGAACCAAAAAATTCAATGACAGACGAAAGCTTCCCTTTCAAAAAAATAAAAATAAAAAAATAATTAAGAAACTAATCACGAGTTCACGACGAGAACGACGCGAGCAGATTCCTGCGTAGGAGTTCCTCCAAACACGTGGTCCTCGGCGCTCGCTGCCTTGTGGATGAATCAAACCAAACCAAAGATCAGCATGTCTCCGTCCCAACATTTTCCTTCCAGAACGAGATCCTTTCCGGGTCGCTGTCGCGTCGCGTGGATCTGCATGCCATGCCACTGGGATATCGATATCGCCGCTGTGCTCTCTCTCCCGCAAACGACGCGGTCGATGAGGACGAAACAGGATTATTCGGAGAGATGAGCTGAGGTGCTCTCGCGGTGAGCGAAACCGAACGCGACGGAGGGAGGCCGGGCAACTCTGAAGAACATCGGCAGATGGAGCTGGAAATTAACGACGGAATCTGCCCCCGGCCGGTGGAAGCGGCGACCGGCTCCGGGCGCTACCTGCGCACGCAGCACCGGGCGTCGACTTGACGTGACCCGCGCTTCGTCGGCTTTCGGTACGTACGTACGGGCCGGCCGCCGCGGCACCTGGCTGAGCCTGAGACGGTGCGCGCGCGCGCGGAACAGGTTCGTTGCTCGGTAAGGTAAACAGTTCGTATCAGATGAGCACCTTGGACTTTTTTGGAGAGGGAATATAATTCAACAAAACAACTAGGAGGAGTATAGTAGTATTTCACTCTGTTCGTCCATGTGGACCAACCAAGGCCTGTGCTGTGCTCTGAATCAACCGTAAAGTATTCCGGCCAAGATTTGGAGCATCTTTGGACGCGTCAAAAGAAGGATCAGATCAGCAGTGCGCGCGCGGTCGGCCTCCTGATTCGACCTGGTTTATTTTCACACGTTCGTCTCTTGATCCCTATTTCTTCTTCATCCCGAGAAAAAAATAGTATTTTGTCCACGGTTGTCGCTCGGTTCCACATTCTTTCCATTCCATTGCATGCACCTTACATTCTTTCCTTTCCGGGTCGCTGTCGCAGTGTCGCGCGCATCCCCCATTGGGATATTCCCGGGCAAAAATGCATCTCGTCGCCGCAAACCGACAAGCGCGCGCGAGCGCGCGGGGACGCAGTCGACGTTGGACGAAACCGGATTTGGGGAGATCCTCCGATCCTCGCGTACGTGAGCGGAGGCGACGGATTGGAGAGGCCGGCCGAGACCCCGGGCCGGACCTGCCGAGTTGGAAAACCGAATCTCCCCTCCCTGGTGCGCGGCAGCGGCAGCGACGATGACGACCCGTGCTGTGCTGTGCGTTCCCTCTCGGCTTTAATTAGGACAGGCAGCCGCCGTGGCGCCACCTGCCTGCCTGCGTGAGAGAGACGACGACAGTGCGCGCGGAAAGCAGGCAGCGAGTTTGGTGGACGCGGACCGGATCGCAGAGGATCGAACGGCAGGTAGGTTCGTTGCATTGGCGGGTAAACAAGTTTGGACTTTTAATTATTACTCCCTACGTCTTAAATTAGAAGCGGTTTTAACTCTACGTACGGATATTAAGAAAAGAAGAATAAAATAGGTGTACGAAAAATTAGAAAGGAGAGAGATAGAGATAGAAAAGTATTAGGAAAAGAAAAAGATGTGTTGAGAAACAAGAAAAATAAGTAATTTAAAACAAATAATAAAAGTTAGAAAGACAAATAATATGTGACAAAACGAGTAGTCAGGAATTCAACAGCACATCTAGTACAGTAGTAGTACTTACTAGTATTAATTTGTGTTCCTTCATGTGGACAAGTCTCTGCTCAGCTGAATCATCAACGTACCGTAAAGTGCTCCGGCCAGGACTTCGAGCAGCTATTGGACAAGTAAAAAAATAAAAAATAATAATTAAAAAAAAACGCTTTCACATGCATTCCAGCCTCTTGGGGTCGTTCGAGCTGGTTTTCACTTTCACATACGTTCTTATTGATCGACCAGTCGTCGTGTGTGCTGCCATGGCATACGCTGATACGCATACGTGTTGGAGCTTACCTTGTCGTCCAAGCTTTGTCACAGAGACTCACAGTTCTTCTAGGACATTGTTTCCAGGAACGAACCTTATTTGACGTTTCTGGAAAGAATATATGAGCTTGGCCTTGCAAACTATAGACACGATGTCTCATATCATGAACAAGGCCGGTCTTTCGTTCACACGCTGTCGACGACGGGCGACGGCTGCTGTGAAGTCAGAAGACACCTGCTCGCAGTGGGGATCGCATAATAATGTTTGTTTTGTTGATCCACAAACTTCAGGCTAGCTTGATGTCGTCTGAAAGATACAAATGGCAGCGTTTCCAATTTCAACGGTGCTATTTTCACGGCAAATCTGGATTAGGTGCAGCCCACCAGGGATCCGTATCGTCTGCCGTTCCTCTCTTATGGCAAAGTTTGCCATCGGCCAACATCAACCGCTCATCACACGATCAACGTGGCCGTAAATCATGTGATTAAAAATGCTGTTTAGTGGGAAATAAATCCAGGATCAGACGGAAAAAAAACATCATTAAGGAAATAGCCGCCAACACTCGATCTCATCTGTTCTTGTTTCTCTTCAATCCATCACGGAAGTGTTGCGGTGAAGGTGGCCGTGAGAAGCACAACCACAAGGTACCAGCACATTTGAGTTCTTTATTCCTTCCTAATCTCGTTTCTATTTGAGCCATCACAAACCTACTACAGTGAAGATATCTTGCGAGAAGAAATGCATAAATAAGTGAATTCAACGCTTGAAACAGGGGATCCAAACGAGTAATTAAGTATTCCAAGTCAGATCAATATTTTTTCTTATGGGCTCACATTTTAATTCTTTTATATAAACCATTTTTTTAGAGATCAAAATATATCTAGTTGGGTTCCTTGTGTTGGCATGACATTTAATAGTCCAGATGAGGTATAAAAATTTTGGCTCACTTACATTGGTGACCGAACACTTGCTTTGATGTTAGAACGATATATGAGTTCTGTTTCTTCCGTATGGACCTGGATTATTCTCCTCTAAACAGCCTCCTCAATCTTGATTTATTTTCTTAATCATCTGGCCACGTTGATCGTGTGATGAGTGGCTGATATTGACTAACGGCAAACTTTACCATGGGAGGGAAAAGGCAGACGATACGGATCCGCCCACCAGCGTACAGTTTGGTGAACAACTACTCCTTGATGCAAGGGCGGTCTTGAGTAGTGTCATACCAACAGTATTATTATTGTGCATCTTTTAATATACTCTGACTACTTTGACTTGGTTGTTGATTCCTATTTTTTTTTATAAAAAAAATGGTGCTGGAAATGTAGTTTATTGTCTTGCAAAAATGACTTCCATGCAATGGTGGTTTGGTCAACGTGTTAACTTCCTTCCAAGTATTTGACAATTAGCCCAAAATTGACTCGTGCAGGCTGGAGTTAAAATTCATATATTACTTTCCTTTGTTTTTATTAAGAGTTTTGTTATGGTACTTGAAAGTTATCTCTCTTTTTAAATTAATCTTAACTGTTGATATTAAAAAATTAGTACCGGATCCACTCATTTTGATATCGGTTCAACACTTTGAATACCTTTTAGTAGATACTTTATATTATTAACTGTTAGATATGATTAAATAAACAGTTGTTGCTAATTTTAAGCACCATAACAAATCATTTTTAAAAATGTTACTAATAACGATTCTAGTTTAAAAGTCTCGGCGCGGTGGTTCCTCGATCGGGCTAAGAGGCCACCAGTCAGGATGATACCATACTCCCACTAAGAAGAAGAGAAGAATCTCCTGATATTGCGCCACTTGTCGCAGACTCATCGGGTTTAAGTGACGATGTAACCCATGCTGGCAGATGTCCAGGCTTCGGGTTGAATGTAAAGGTGGTCTTAGCCCAACGGTTAAGTGTTTTTTCTTTCTTTACAAAAATCATCTGTCATAGGAAAAAAATATTAGAAACTCGAACAATCTGGTTCTCTTGTTCAACTTTTTTTTTGGCGAATAGTTCTTTTTTCTTGGTTCCATTATCTAAACAAACAACTGGAATCCGATGCGGTTCTTCAATGAGCGATTGAAAGCACATCACTTGGAATAATGCTTTTGTCTATATCTGTACTGTACGCATACATCAGCTGTGTAACAACTCTTTTGGCATCTAGCTAGTGTACATGCATGTACTACTGTCAACAAAGAAAAGCACAAGAAGAAAACTAAACTAACCAATCCCTCGCTCTCTCGACAAAAGAACCAATGAACAAACAGGAAAAAAAAATGGTAGTAGAATTTTATGGGATGAATTGAGGAAGCGAACTGTATATTTACTAACAATGGGATTATTGGTGGATCACCCGTGATTCCATGAACGGCGGCGGCGCCACGCCGTCGCTGTGATCAGGGCAGTGTCCCGCCACCCCAGCGACATCGCCCTGCCGCAGTCGCCCTCGATGACTCGGAAGCCGCGGCCGCCGCTGTCCCCGCATCCGCTCTTCATCTTGAGCAGGAGCTTCGCCTGGCTCACCGTTCTCGAGCTCAGCGTCACGCCCTCGAACCCCGCGCTCTCCATCATCTCCTTCCAGCACGTGGCACTGCTACTACTGGCCCGATCTGCCGTGTGATCACCATCGACATCTAAAGAAGCGACCGCTTTGCAGATCTCCGTGCCGAGGTGGTTCCTCTCGATGACGAGCCTCTCGGCGCTATCGGCCGGGAGGTACTCGTGCAGCGAATCGAACACGGCGGCGAAGTACCGGAGGCTGGTCGTGAAACGCGGCAGCAGCAAGCTGCTTGTCGTCGCCGGTCCTCCTCTCGACGTGGCGTCGTCGTTGCTGCTGCTTCCCAGACCGCTGCCCGCGTCCGTGTCGTCGTCGTGGTTCTCTACCAAGAACACCAAGGAAGGGTTCAGCGAGCGGAGGCGAGCCAGCAGCATTTCTCTTGAGCTCGTCGTCCTCGAGTTCCGTGCGTCTGGGAACACTAGGTTGACGACGACCGTCGCGTCACCGTCGGTCTTGATAACGATGCTCTTGTCATGGTCATGGCGACCTCCGCTTATTGGTCCGTCGTCCACGACGATGCCCTCGAATTCGAACCGCAGGTTGGGGCAGCCGCTCGCGAACCGCGTGAGCCGGGCCTCGGTCTGCCGCAGCTCGTCGGCGCTCGCGCCGAGGCCGGTGAGCCGCAGGGACACCGCCGGCTCGTCGCTGGTGGAGCCGCTCGTGCTCGTCGACGAGCTCGTGGCGGCGGCGGCGGCGTCCGAGAGGGACTGGATCAGCGACGGCCACTGGAAGCCGTAGGACACGTCGAAGTCGACGACGTGGAGGCGGCGCCGCTGGCCGGCATCGAACGCCTCCACGATCGCCTGGTTCGCCGTGAAGTGCGCGAGCTGGTAGAGCGGGGACACCTGGTAGAACATGGTGTACGCCAGGAACCGCTCGGCGCGGGTCGGCAGCGGCGAGGCCGACGCCACCGCCGGCGACCGGAGGAGGAGCCTGCTGGACGCCAGCGCGTCAGCGAAGTGCGCCGCAACGCGCTGGACGGGGTCGCCGGCCCGGAACGACGCGCAACGGTAGACCTCCAGGAGCGCCGCGGCGGCCGCGTGCGCGTCCCCGGCCTCCCTCGCGGCCACTGACGAGAGGAGAAGGTGCATCAGCCGGATGCCGCCAGCAGCATCGTCGTCGTCGTCAGACACCACCACCTTCCTCTGATCGCTGGGCTCCAGACTAGCCATCATCCGTTCCCGCGCCTGGAGAAGCCTCATGATGAGGAACCTGCCGCGGTCTCCACCACCATCCCCAACATCATCATCGCCGACAACGTCCCGCAACTTGCATTTCTTGGCCCTGCCGCTGCCGCCATTACTGATGCCGAGACTCAGCGTCAGGTTCATCTCCGCCTCTTCAATTCTCTGATCAAAGCACAAATATACAGCATCGGTTTTGAAGCACGTGGCGCGGCAAGGAAATGGCAGTGTGTGTGACGGAGGAGAGGGATCAGAGGGGAGGGGGAGGAAGGAACGGGTCCAGGACACGGCAGGGGCTATTTATAATCATCCATCAAAAGGAATCTAGGAGATCTTGGCAGGAGGAAGAAGAAGAGGAGTTGCAGCATAGCGTGTAGCTTTGGATGCAAGAAATGCTCTCCATATGCTGCCGGGTCGTTTTGGCTTGTTCCCAGGCGCGCGCCCTTGGATTCCAAGGATAGGATATGCCAGGTGGTGTGTTAGCGTCGCGTTGGATGCCAGCCGCTTTGTTTTATGCTCAAGGATCTTTCTCTTCTGTTTACCGGCACCACCAGTCCCTCGTCTTACATGAGGAACATTGTTCAAAAGATAGTGTTAACAAATGCGTGGTACAGGAAGAATGTCATGTGGAAATGGTACTACTTGCGTTTCAGGATATACTCTATTATTATGCGTATGCTTCCAACAACATCTTGTTCGATCTTACTGAACATGTGTGCTTTTACACCGTATTGTTTACCAAGCTGGCACATAGTAGTATTAACAATGGCAAACAACGATGGGTTTGTGTGATTTTGATTCTATGTTCTGATGCTGCTCCTAATTAAGTACTAGTTCGAGAAGCGTTAACGGCATTTTTCACTCGAGCCTCATCGTACACGTCAAGGCTATTTGAGCATATACGTTCTGTGGACTTGACTGGTATGCTCGGAGATGGAGAGAACCGGTAAAAATCGTGGAAAAAGGGGTGGTTGGAAGGAAGGTGAAAAAGGGCACCGGCATTCCCGCAAGAAGATGCGACGAAGGGAAGGCGAGTGGACCCTTGGCGAAAGGGCGAGAGGATATAGTAGACCAATGAAAAGACGCCAAAAGGGCATCTGAGGCTTTGAGCATCAGCTGTCGCTGCGCTGAGAGCCACACCCGTTCACTGTCCTTTCTAGAAACACAATGGTCATACAGAAGATGCGACAGTTGCCTGATTCCGTTCTACTAGCTCATCATCTTCGTTTCATCTGTGGTCTGCTTTTTTCCCACTTTCTTCTTCCTTCGTTTTTGAATTATTGTTGTTATGAGATCAATTTTTAATGCAATTTAAACTAATCGTATTACCCTAATGGCATTAGTTTAAAAAATAGAGGAATAATATAGAGAAAAGAGCTATGATTCTCAGAAAATATAGTCGTTAACTAACAAAGTACACCTGTTCTATGTCAGCCACTTCGCTGGCCAACGTTTTCCTGTGAAACTTCGGAAGGATGTAATCCGCGACGTCATTAAGAGGTTGAACAGGTTGATATGGCATACGATTGCATTTTAGAATATTGGCGGACCTTTTTTTTTGACCCATTTAAAATAATGATTTATTGATAACCTCTCTCGATGTTTATTTACAAGATTTGACCCTCTTTTGATCACGCCAATTCATTTGGCATGACATATACATGAGAAAAAAGGCTTTACTTAATATGTTTATCAGACGTGGCCTTGAGTCACGTCGAACCACTGTAACAAACATGAGTTTGAGTCAAGCTGGCATGACTCAGATGAGTTAGATCTGGAAGGATCATTCATGAAATATTAGTTTGGAAGGGCTAGAATGTAAAAAAAAAATCCACTATTGGCATGCAGATACACACTACAAAGGTTATGCGTAAGGGAAAGGACTGCAGAAAGAAAGGTTCGTATCTCCATCCTTTCTTTTGAATGAAAAAGGGCGCAGAATTGTTTTGGAAGCACAAAGACGGAAGAGCCGTGGTTGAACTAACTAGGAGTAGAACTGAACAGGCGTATAAGACCTGCAATTCTCCACAAAATAGTCCACAGCGTTATTAAGGTCAGCATGCCAAGCCCGTACGTCGCGTTTAGACCCACTAGCTACAAGGTCCATGTGTCCTCGATTATTGCAGTGTTCATATTGTCCTACTCTTCTTCTACAGTTCTGTTCTAATACTCAAAAGTTCAACACCACAAAATAACATTCACCTAGACAGCAATGAAAACTGCAATGCACCGGATCGGATCACACAACTCAACCTATACCAGCAATCAAACGACTTAGTCTGATTCTGACAAACGAGTGAGTCACGAGTGACTCATACGCAGTTGTCGGATATAGCGTGCACATTATACTTTAGCAGCCAGTTTTCGACATTACTAAAAGACTTCAAAGTGTCATCAGCACCAAAAATATTTGTGAAAGAACAGTGTTCCAGAATGGAGCAACACTTTTTACAAGATATGTGGTTGCATTTCCAAACACAAATGCGACTTTCATCTAGAATGAATCTGTGTTTTGCGTATTGCAAAGGGCATATTCGTGAATTCTAATGCAACTGCCATCACCAGTTTATGATGGTTACCGTTCAGAGATTCATGTGTGGTTTCCTTTCCTAGTCAAGATTTTGAAAGTAAAATAGAGTAGGTCAGACTTTCTTACTTGGGCTGCTCCAATAGGTTCAAAATATGGTCCACATTTGGAACACGGTTGCATGGAATCAGTCAAGCTTTGTTTCCGCATATAGATAATAGATCAAACACAACAACATATATACAGCGAGCCTCTTTTTCCACTTTGCAGCTTTTACACAGCCCATTACCACATCGTGAAGAATGAAGGTGTACCAGGATGGAATGTTCAAGGCAGCCAAAACAAATATTGATGCCCAACGCACAGAAGCCATCAATATGACCAAGTTCTGAAATCATCTGCTGAAGCAACTGGTTAGCATTCATTATGTTACAAAAGGGAATAGCTGAGAAACTAATTTTATATGCATCCACAGGATAACAATATAAGCACCATGCTTATCTTCCATTATTTCGAATGTGAAACTCAGAACACGGTTTCATTATGACCACTAGAGTTGTATTGCCACAAACCATTTTTTTGCTATTATTTCAAATTTTATGCTTCACCAGAAGAAATGTAGGGTTTCCTCTTTACACTGTAACTAACGAGTAAGAGATTTTTTTTTTCTCTTTAACTGAAGTTAAAAACAGGGGCAAACGGTTAATTTGAATCCAAAAAACATGTCCATTCTAGCAAAGTCTGAGAAATAGGTCCAATTTTGCAACTTCCCCAACCCGTTTAACATACGAGGCACTTATGCTGGGTCTAACATACAAAGGATAAGGGGAGGACAAAGCAACATCCACAATTTCTTGTATATTTGTGCAAGAAGAAATCATATGATCAATTGATTACACAGGAGGTATTATCAAACCTGGCCTGACTGATCAGTTGACACTAGATATAAAAGCAACCAAGCAGAAAATACCAAGAAAACTGCCACAGAATGTCAAAACATGACTCTAATATTTTTTTATTAGTGAGATATAGAGTAGAATGAATGAGGTAACAGAAGCATAACCGAATTACTCCTGGTTATGTGCAACAGAAATCCAGGATCCTTAATGAACGCTAAGACTGTTATTCTTCCATTGTTTTGTCAAGACTATGGAAATTAGCCGCCACATCAGTGGAAGCAAATGAAACTATAGTTACTGAAACATAGGAATAACAGATGTAAATCAATTAAAATAAACAATTAAAAGGATAACCGCAAGATCATTTCTTGTTGCTAGATCAAGTGTTTTTGTAACTATTCAAATGTCCTAAAAAACCATAAATCCATAAATAAATATGTTTCCACCACCACAATCATAATTACCACTTACCATTTTTTTAATTCATATATCCAAGATCAAATCGAAAGGTAATACCAAAATATCAATCAACTGTCAGAGTCATGCTTGTTGGGCCTTCTCTTCTTCTAACAGTAAGTGAATGATGGATCTGACCACTTCATTGTCAACAAAAGTTGCCATCTGACATCATACAAACCAGATCAGTGTATCAGAAAAGATAAGTTCCAAATTAAGATCTAAAACCTAGTACGGACTCTTTTATGCATTTTATTCCTCTGATCAAGTTATAGCGTTGTATATCTTTGATATATTTATAGTGTTATACATATTTGACATGGTGAAGCAGTCTATTGTTCAAAGTATTGAACCTGATCAATGAAGAGATGGACAAGATATACAGTTTGAGATCTTTTCATCAGCAAGTTTTTTGTTCCCCCTTTACATGTTCAGGAACAGAAAGACAGCATACCTCTGGTTTTCTTGTCAATTCTTTCAGAACAGCATCAAGGGTCATTCGAAGTTGCTTGAATAAAACAGCAGTCTGTGCAGCAGCAGACAACCTCAACCATCCATCAATAACAACGACTCCTGTCTGGAAACAAAGACCATTAGTTTCCCCTTCTAAGAGGCTTAGATTAAATATGTTTCACCAGTTACCCCTTCTACCAAAAAAATTAAGAAAGGAGGATCTGCTAGCTTGGGTAGAGAAGATTCAGGACAAACTACCAGGCTGGAAAGACTCAATTATGAACATTGCTTGAAGTCTATGTGCATTAGTTTACACTTTGTCATGAAAAGTTATGAAAATTTGCTACATGTCGAATTATCTCATTTTAGCTAAAGGGGAGCCCACAACCCATGGTCATCAACAAATTTCCTTTCTAAATTCCTTTTAGTTTTCACATCGAAGGTTTGCAGTTTCTAGTTTGATTATGAGTTCATGACTCCTGAAAAGTGCAAATATCCAACATGCTATCACCAGATACGTGACACAACAACAGCTTATTTAAAACTACCAAGAAATATAAAGATTCTGTCCACTCAAAGTGTATACCTGATGTTGGATTACCATGGAACCACCAAACAACAGTAGCGAGTAGGGGGAAATGACGCTAGTATCACGTAAAAACACTTTGGTAGTTTCAACCTGAAAATGGGAAATAGAGATGCATGATGTGTCAGGTATTGACAATTTAAATCTAGCTTAAGACAGTGAGGTGGCCACAATCCTGATACAAGAGTAAATAGCATATATGGTCACATGCATTCAGATGGGGCACTAGTTTTTGATCAGTCATACATGTAGATTATCTCTGCATCAAGGCTACCCACTAAGGCATAATTTCGAAGAGAAGTTAATATGAAACTTGGTAACATCTAAACAGTTTGATATTGGTAACAGCTGACACAAAATTTACTTAAAAAAAACAGCTGACACAAAAACCATGCAAATATAAGGTATGAAACATTGCACAACAACCTTCTCTAACAGACAAGTCAATTTGTAACTGGTGCTTAACGTTACTTAATATCCTCAATTATTAGAAGCATGTTAATCTCACATGATGGCAGAAAAGAACAAAAGATGAGAGAACATAATGATACTCATAATCTTACAAACGTAAAGCAGCTCACAACAAGATAGAAATGATACACTCCAATCATGTCAGAAACAAATATATACCTTTTCAAGAAACACCAAAAATGGGTATTGAACAGCTTTCAAACTGTGGTTTACAGATGACGGATGTATATGGACTTCACGTTTTCCATCATACCATCGAGGGCGGTCCCTGCTAAACAGAACATCAAAGGGCTTTCTTCCACCAAGACCTCCAGGATCAACACCCTCCAACGTTGCTGCGACGTTAGGGTATAGGCCTGCACATATGACCGACTGCACAATGCAACTGCCATGTAAGAACTTTTTGTTCGATATACTGACGTCATATAAATCTATAAGAGGTAAAATATTCAGGCATCTAGCAATGTGCCTAGACAAGCAAAGCACCGTAAATAAGTTTACAAGAAAGCTCTATCTGTATGGGCAAATATATTTCCATTTTATGTCCAAAAGATACTGAGATGAACATCTGAGGCTCATTTATTTAAAGTGAAACAAGAACAGAAGCCAAATTATAAATTAATTCCTGCTAATTGAAAGACATATGAAGCTGTGTAGTCCTTTTGGTCAGTAAGATAATAATCAACAATAAGATAGACCATAATACCATCAGAGAACCATAACATTCTCCAACCTACTCATTGCTTTTGTTTTTCCTTGGACAAGTGAACAACAGGACATGACTAAATTACAAGGTCTGGCAATCATGTGATTACCTTGATAACTGAAGTGGAGCGAGCATACATGTTGAATGGAAGAGACATATTAGAAAACCAAGTCTCAAGATTGCTTTTCCTCCTCCCCTCCTTAAGCCTCTGCGCATAGAAAAAAACAATTCACACTTTATGATTAGTTCTGCTGTGATTTCATTCAAATTAGCAAAGAAAATCGTACAGAAGTCCTTAAATTTGTAAGGAAATGTCACCAGTATTCAACAACTTGAAAAGTAGCTTTGCTGATCCTTATAAGTACATTACATTCACTAAGGGTGTAATGGTGAAGGCACTCAACTGATAACTGTCAGTGAGTTAAATCCATAAATGTTCTGCCCCGCCGCCCCCTCCCCCCCCCCCCCCCCCCCCAACACACACACACACACAAAAAAAAAAAAGAATAATATGTGCATGGTCAAGGAATCCATGATCAAGCATCACCGGCCTAGCAGCCCAGTCTGAGTATTTCGATATGTAGTACCTCCTTATGGAGATGCAGCTTCATCCCAACATTCAGAATGAGCACCAGCGGAGATTCACTGAGTTTGACCAGTACGTTTCAAATCAGATTATTAAACTTTCTTCATTTGAGCTATAACCTTCAAGCCTTGGAAACTCATTTGGACAATACGATGATTGTGTGTTAAAGTTTTAGTTGGGTGTCAAAGCAGCTTAATGAGAGAAGTAGCAGCGAGGGCGCTAAGCAGGTGTCAAGTTAATAGGTCTGAGAGCCAAGCCAGCTTTCAAGTAGTAAAAAGCAGGATTAAAGTAGGTGAGTAAGTCAAGTTCTCTATATGCTTGAAGCTGATTACGCGTCTTAAGTGTTATCTATCAAGGTGCGCTGCGGTCAATTCTATCTATTCTGTCTGGAAGGTCTCACTATATTCAGATGTATTCAACTGGGTTGGCTGTGAAAGGAGAGGCTAGCTTCTTCAGTAGGCAATGAATGTAGAGAACTTCTGCCGCAGCCAGTAGTTTTTCTAATTTCATCTCAGGATTTCTTCCTTCACTGTCTCGACGCGAAATGAAAAAAAGCTTTCCTGGTTGGGATTTGGCAAGTTCTGCATCTAATTACAGACAAGGTCCCTTGTGATTCTCAGTTGCTGCGAGGAGGTTGGAGATCAGTTTGCTTTGTAATAGTGGCACAGATGTTGTCTGATAGTGTGCATGTGTGGGGTGTACTTCTAAAATGCTTCTTAACGCATGCTACACAGCTCTCTTGTGTATTCAAGGAAAAAATGAACATTGACTAAGGTAAATATGAGCTACAGAGGGAAGCAAAATGTCTTATATGGAGCATCAGGTGACTCGGCAAGTGGAAGGATGCATCTAAGCAATTCATTTCTTCATTCGACAGGAATAAAGCTCATGGCCAGGGAAATTAGTTATGGAGGGAGAGGAATGATTTGTTTGTAGCCTACCAAAAGAGTGGTTCGATCGATGGATGGAGGGGCAGGGAACTCAAACCAAACACCCCATTCAGAAGCACAAAATACAAGCTAATTTTAAGGGAGCCTAAGAGGTCATATTTCAAATTACGGGCTTCTAGGGCATAGTCTTCAACAGACATACCAGATTATCTTTAGGAAGATCTATAAGTCCAATGTCTGCTAACAATGTACCAAACTGAAGACGCATGTCCCTGCAAAGAAAAATATGTGTGATTATATAGTTTGTAGCTGATAAAAAATGAACATAAGGATTGTAGTCACTTCCCACCAGCACAGTGGCAACTGGCAAAGGCCACTGGCTGGTATGTTCCCACCCAGGGTTCACATCCTGGGGTGCTGCACCTTACACCCTAGGGCCCTCCCTTGGGGTATTTAATAAAAAAAATGATAAATTTTAGCACAGTTTCATGAGGATATTATATGACTATATGTATGCTTAGACCACAAAAATCAAGTCCTCTATGATATGGATTTGGGTACCTATTTTTTCTCAATATAAAAGCCACCTGGTTCCTCCTAAGTTCATCTGGTTTTTATATTTTATTATAGTTGCTCCATTAAAATTATAAAAGCACCTGAAGCATTTGATGAGTAAAAAACACTTATTTCATAAGCAAAATTTCCATAAGCCATTGGTATATCTGCTCTTTTCAAGAGGGTCTGGCTTAGCTTTTGAAGAAACGAACCTGATCATGTACATCACTGTAGTATTTAAGTAGAATGAATTGCAAAACTGACGAGCAGATTTAGCTCCATGCTGCAACTCAAGAACAAGCACATTAGAAATCTGATAGCTTTATTTTAATAACCTAAGATATCTAGTACAGAGATGAACACAGAAAGTTCTACAATAAACTGGCATATGATTCATAGAACAAGAAGTAGCTTATAACCTCTTGCAGTATCCGGGACCATTTGTCATATGCAAGTACCATCAGTATGTGGTCTGACTGCTTATTATCTGTTGCTGAAGTAGATCCATCAAGGTTCTGATTCAACAATGCAGCTTTTGCTTTCTCCACATTTTGCTTCTGTAATATGAATGAAAAAAATCATGAAATATCAGGGCATATCCAGGTTGACTAAACTGTTTATCATTTTAGTCACATGATACCTCATCTTTTGGAGAGAGAAATGGTGATTTATAACTCAGAAAAGCAGCAACAGAAAGAATTGGTGATAGACAACCAAATATAGCACCATAAAGCATCATCTGCAGAAGATATCAAAATATTTTGTTAGCAAGCAAATAGTGCAGATTTTATAAACAAGAGCAAATCAGCATATTTATATACAACAATTTGCCTTAATGTCTTCTAAGTATCTTACAACAATTAGTTCAGGTTGTATAAAAAAAGAGTAACAAAAAAGAAGCATACGTTTTTACACAATCCAAACTATTTGTTGCAGGAGACTTAAACAAGCTCAAACTCCAATATGGGCATCTCAACTTGGTTCAAGTTCATTGACAGCCTAATTTTAGTTCTTGTACAAAAAGCAATATTCTCCAAGCATTTCAAATATGTGAGTTAAAATTATAGAGCAGTTAAGTTTCGAATTTCAGCTTCCATTTTCCCTTGAAAACAAAATCTCCAGGGTACAACCAAGAGGATTTTATAATAACAATAATAAAAAATCGATCAGGGTCCAATCCAAAGTCCACCCTGACATTATTTGAAGAGGGATGAGCCCACCAAAACCTACGAGGCCAGGTGTTGTACAAGCTGGTTGTCTGGAGTGAGAATATTAATATTGCGTAATTGGATGAATTGTATCGAACCTCGTGGGTTGTTTATACAGAGTACGTGGTGCTTGGATCTTAAGCAATCCTAGAGATAAGATGGAAACTAATTCAACCCTACCATAACAGACACATTATTCCAGATCCTTGCCATAAACTCTAATACCCGGGATGCCACAGCATATATAGCACGGAGCTCAGCTCATTTTTTTAATCTGGCAACTTCATGCGAGACGTCGAGATCGATCCCGGGCTGGCTGCTCCAAACCACGACTGAGCAGCCACCCGAGCTATCACTCAGTTCGCAACCAGGAGGATTTCATTAATAGAGCAGTTTGTTGAAGAGTGTAATCAAAGGATATCACGAGAAGCACTTTCCAAATTTATACTGCAAAGTTTACGTAATCAATGGAGAAAGTGGGAAACACAGAGCATAAGGTGTTTGTTTCAAAAGCAGTATGAACAGCAGACAATAGAACATGATTTATGGGAACGTACGAATGTGTGGCCCAAGTGTAATAGTGTATGGTAATTAGCAAGATCGCAAGCACTAACTAGGTCAGTCATTCTTTTACAAAAAGGGGTTGGGTGATACAGATATTTGGAATCAACTACTATATCTGTCGTGTAGCATAACTGAATTATTATTAGGCAAGGTACTTTGCAGACACTGAACACGTCAAATGTTTTACGTCAAGTATCATATCAAATTAGATTTCTTAAAAAAGGTATGATATCCTATTTGCTAGAAGGGCTAGCAAAACTATATGTAGCGTCACCTTTCCAATCAAGACATCAACAGGCAGTTTTGCTAAATGATACCCAAGAGGTGACAAGTCCTCATTTCCTTCAAATGCTCCAACCTAGAAAAACAATAAATAGCAATAGTTTGGTTGAGACTTGAGGGCTAAGGAAAGAAATGACAAAAATGTCATGCAATCTAATGCTCATCACTGTATACATATATACAAGGGTTAACAGAAACAGTAAATAGAATCTACAACCTTGTACAACAGGTTCACTGCGGTGGAAATAGCTTCTTCATTAGGGGGCTCTACAGCCTGGAACAAAGCAATTACAAAGTGGGAGCATTTATTACCACAATATCAGTTACGCAACAAAGCGACATGAGGAATAAATATAAATATAGTGGTAGTCATAACTATATATTAAAACTTCACAACATATGCTAATAGGTGCATAGGAGACCAGAAGCCAAGCATCTCATGCAGCAACTAGGGACATTGCATAATGTATGACAAAATAAAAGGAAGAGTGATGAAAACGAAGGAACCTTTAATAGGAATGATTTGATGTCACCCAGATGAAGTGACTTTATTTGCAAACATAGCTCGGTCAAAGGCATCCGTAACATCTCAGGCACCTTCAAGCACAGTATAGAGAATATAAATTCCCAAAGGTAACACATGCTATTTAGGAGCATTTTGGTAGCCTTTGTCAACGGTGGTAGAATAATCATATTCCATTTTAATATCTTATTGCCGTTAAACGTATATTAGCTTTCTGGTCTTAACAAAAAAAGTAAAATGGACACAGTAGCTCTTGTGTAGATGGTGTTTGTAATTCCCATATGATACAAAAATGATAATATGCCGAACAGAATTGATTGGCTGAAAAGTCTTAATAGAAGGGGGGGGAAAAAATAAAAAGAGCATGCAATAACCTGAAATGGCCGCATAATATTTTCAAAACGATGCCTTGTATACAAACAGAAACATAAACCAGGCTTTACACGACCAGCCCTTCCTCGTCTCTGTTTTGCATTTGCACGAGAAATCCAATCTTCTACTATGCTTGACATTTTCTGCAAAGACATGAGATAAAGTAAATTTAAGATTACTTAAATATTATATGTAAAAGTAATGGTCATCATTCCACCACCTATAAGATTTTAAAGTTTTACAAGAATTTCGTTATTTTGAGACTACGCATGCATCAAGAAATTTCAAAAAACTAGAATTGTCAAGCTGCCCAAAACAACCATGTAGAGTTCACGTGATTTTTAATAATCCCAAGAATCATAGTTTGAAAGTTCAAGCATGCAACCATATCATTAGTGGAACGCAATGCATGTGGTAGAGGACAGTAACAGTTCATGCTACTATTACTATCAAGACCTCAAGCATTCCCGATCATGTGTGGATTTATAGTTTTCTTTACCGAAGGACCCTTTAAGGAATGTTTCTTTGCTCATAATTATTGTCCACTGTTTCATATGAATTAGTAGAGAATCAAAGGCTGGTAGTGGACGGCTGCATGCAGTACTGAAATAAGCAAATGCTGAAAAGATGGTTACACTCAACATGTAATAAGCCTCAAGAATCAAGGGATCTGAGAGGGAAAAAATATTCTGGCATGTTTCATTAGATAGACCATCTGATAAAATTTTCATAAGAATCAATTAGTGGACTATGACAGGCCCAAAAATCTTGTATTACATACTAGTAGTATATAACCCATAAACTAATGTCCAACAAAGAATCAGCAAATTATATTTAGCTAACCACATTATTATTATTAGGGATAAACTTCAAATGCACTATCCAGTAAACAAAAAAAAAGAGTATAGAATTGAAATATTATGCAAATGATAATTATGTATTTATATAAAGAGTAATATAACCTTGCGAGGGTTATAACGGTTTTCCTTGTGCTTTCCAGTATCAACTACATATATCACGTCATCAATTGTAATGCTTGTCTCTGCTATGTCTGTGGCAACAATAACCTGCAATATCATGCAGCAATAAGTACCTCTTAGGTATATGTCTGTGAGGACGGGAGTGGTGAAAAGGGGCTCACAGCTCAGTGGTAAAAGCCACTGATTGTTATACTATCACCCAGGGTTCAAATCCTGGGTGCTGTGCCTTAGACCATAGGGCCCTCCCTTGGGGTATTTAATCATAATAATAATAATAATAATAATAATAATAATAATAATAATAATAATAATAATAAAAAGATAGGAGTCGTGTAATCAGTAATCACCTTACGGAAGTTATCTGGTGGAGACTCGAACACTTTTCTTTGATCAATAGGTCCAAGTAGGGAATGTAAAGGAAGGATCCAATCAGATGATGCTCCTCCAAATCTAACTGAAGCAGATAGTCTATCAATCAACATGTCTATTTCTGCTACTCCCTGTAAAAGCATCAATGAGAAGAAAAGGATAGCCCATAGTGTACGAACTACCCGTTTCTAAATTGTTGACGTTAGGACAACAACTTTAGTTCGATTTTGAACTAGATTCGCTGTCCTAACTCCTGACATTAATTTGAAAACAGAGGGAGTATGTTAGCACATAAAGCTAGCTAAATTAACAAGACTTACAGGAAGAAAAACTAGAACAGCACCAGGAGGGCAGTTTTCATCAATATAACATATCAGGTCTTCTAAAAGTTCAAAATCAATCACATCTTCATTCAAGTGTTTCTGTATTATGATAAAAAAACTTCAGTCAGAACCATAACAGTGTTCAAACAGAAGGCTGCAAGACACATGGTTGACTTGAGAGAATAGAGCTTACTAGATTTTGGTTGGTCTTTTCACTATATGTCTTATAGTAATCAGAAGTATAATTAGGATTAACATAGCCTTCAGAGAGGGTTGATTCGTCACCCCATGAGGATAAGACAAGGTTCTTTTTTCCACGTCGGTTATTCACTGAGCTGCTAGCATGCTTCCACTGATGACAAATAAAAAATATTTTAGGGTCCATGATAGAAACACACAAGTAAATTGGTTAGCTCAGAAGATCTGAAATAGCACTTATGGAACACGTAACTGTAAGAAAATATGCTAAATTTTCCCCTAAAATAGTTCCATATGTATCAAACAAGGAATGCCAACTTCACATGTAAAGTGTCATTCCTGGTTCATGTTCACTTGGTTGCATGATCAACATGAACGAGCATATGTGTATGGCATATATAATACAACGGTAAATGGGAATATTTACAAAAGTAAGTGATTCAAATGAAACAGAGATCCATATGGCTTCAGAACATAAATAATATGTACTTTATCTAGTATGAGAGCTTGGTGATAATACCTTTTCCCCATGCTGTGCAAAATATGCTCCCGATGCAGGAGAATCCAATGCAAGACAGTAGTCCAGTTGCTCATAAACATCCTCAAGGAAATGAGTTGACACTGGATGTGTCCTTCCTTCAACATTAATCACAGGACATTCTCCAAAATAGCATGCAAACAGGCTTGAATCAACAGTTGCAGACCTGATTTTAAATCATGCAGCGGAATAAATACAAGATTACCTAGATAACAATTATGGAACAGTAGGAAAGAGAATGCAGAGGAATGAGTTTTACATGAGAATAACTTTCAACTTCCTTCCATTTTGGTAAGCCCGTTTCTCAACAAGATTCTTAAGAACAATAAGCAGGAAGTCACCCTGAAGGCGGGAAATAAAGATCATTCAAATACTTCATCTAACATAGGAACAAAACATAACATTTTGCAACTTGACAAAGAAATAAATGCACGAGTACATACCAAAATAGTACGCTCATGTACTTCATCTACTACAACATGAGTAACATCACTTAAGTCCGTGTTTCCCTGAAACACATAGCGTGGATAAGATACAGAATTGGATCCCAGTCCAGATGAAGAATTGATATAAGTTACACGTGAATAAAAAAGTTGCATGAATCATACAGTAACTACTTACAGATAATTTTCTAAGAAGGATACCAGTTGTACAGAACAAAAGCTTTGTCCTCTCATTGCTAAAACAATAGGAAGCACCATAAGTATAAATTATAAGAATTAAGTGCATAGATCACGAGCAAATGAAAATTAAACACACCGAGCACTATCCAGACGAACTTGATACCCAACCAGTGAATCATTTGATCCAGGAGATGATTCACACCTTTCATCAGACACTCTTTCCGCCACAGAAATAGCCTATACATATGTAGAGGAATCCAAGTTACATTCAACTATATCTGTCTAATCAAATACAAGGTATATGGGCCCTGTTTGGGACAGCTTCTGAGCAGATTCTCGTGGAAATAAACGGCTTGTGGTGCCAAACGGACCGATTCTTGTCCCGCTTCTTTTGGCCACGATTTTTTTCAACTGCCCTCTTTCAACTGAAACGCGGAATCTAAGATAGAGAAGCTTCTACACACCGCGCCCGCTTCTCCGCTCTGCCACTTCCAACTGCGGGCGCGGGCGGCGCGCGGGCCGACGACAGGGTGAGGGCGGCGCGTGGGGAAGGCGGGGGCGAGGGCGGCGCGCGGGCCGAAGGCGGGGGCGACGGTGCCGCGCGGGGGAGGTGGGACGGCGGGCCGAGGATAGCGCGCGGGCGGGGGCGCGGGCCGGCAACAAAACGGCGGAGCGACGGCTGCGTGCGGGGCGACGGCGGAGGCGATGGTGCCGCGCGGGGGAGGCAGGACGGCAGGGCGACAGCGGCGCGTGGGGGAGGCGGGGGTGATGGCGGCGCGCGGGGGAGGCTGGCGCTCCTCCTCCCGGCGCTACTCCTCCCGACGCTACTCCGGCCGGCGCTCCTCCTCCCGACGCTACTCCTCTCGGCCGGCCGCCGGTCCTCCTCCCCACCGGCGCTCCTCCTCGACGTGGCACTCCTCCTCGAAGTGAGTTGCCAAACGTCTAGCTTTTTTTTAGCAAAATTTTCTCCAAAACCGTGGTGATAGGAAGTTGACTTCTTATGGAAGTTGGAGGAAAAAAAGCTGTCCCAAACGGGGCCATGATTGCCTGTGAGCAAGTTAAGTTTGAAGGATCAGCTAAATACTAAAAGAAAATAATTATCACACTGAATAATGTTCTGATAACGGGATATTCAGAAAACAATACTGCAAAATTCAACATATGCAAGTGATTTTCATGAATAAGTCATGCAAAATTTGGGCTTGCAAGTGATATTCATGAATAAGCCATGCAAACACTAGATTTACATTGTGATCTTACCGCTATCCTACGGGGCTGTGTGCAAACTATATTGCAGTAACCTCCAAGTTCAGATTCGATCATGTCATCCAAAATAAACTGAGGCACCTGCAATAGACGAGAAATAATCACAAGTCAATAAATCTGGGTAACTATACAACCGGCACAGTATACAGCAAAAATCAAAACTTTCTTGAGAAGGCATACTCCATAACTATGAACATTGCATATAGAGAGCCTGCAGCCACCTAAAACAAAAATTTCTTGAGAAGGCATACTCCACAAATATGAACATTGCATCTAGAGGCACTGCAGCCACCTAAACAATTAAGATGGCAATACTACCGATGTGATAATAAATAGGTAGCCCTCATGATTCACCAGTGATAGTCCAACAAAAAAGAATCTGAGGACCAAATGAGAACCGGTAGACAACAATTCTATCTAATGGACTCAATTATGAAACATTGTACTCAAGAAGGAAACCGTTGGCACAGGACGACAATTGTGCTACTTTCTTCCTTGGTTGATTCTATCATATAGCTGTGATTCGGCCCTCATACAGCTTTGTTAGCTTGTTCTTTTCCCTTGCTTCGTGCTTTGTACAGCGCTTTTTTCTGGCATATTTTATCAATAAAAAAAACAATAGTAGGGGGCTCCCATACTGTACATTCTACAGAAAACTATTGGCACATGCACATAACCACAGAATGGACTTCAAATGAAAGGTAGCAAAGTACCTGAGTTGTTTTCCCACATCCAGTTTCTCCACTGACAACAATTACATCATGCTCTTTCAGCAATTGTAGGAAATGATTCTTCTGTCTAGCAATTGGCAGAGAAGCTCTTGCTTCCAGCATTTTCTGGATTCAAGGTTAACAGAATATTCATTAATACGAAGACTAAAAAACTAGCACTTAATCCAGGAAAATGCTTCTAGTAGATTGCACATTCATTGCATACCAAGTAATTCGGTAGTTTCTTTTTATCTTCCAATTGCTTTTTCAGAATTACGCTCTCCGCATGCTCTGATGATCTCAATCCTAATTATGGAAAACAACAAGCCACCCAAAAGTTATTAGCAGATAAAAGAAGGAAAACTATAAAAATGATAGTATAGCTTTCAGTCTTGAACATATCAAATAGAAAGGGGAAAAAAGAGAGAACAATACAATCAGAACACATAAATACAAGACATCTTATCAAGGTTGATTGGGTGACAATAACCAACCTCTAAGATCCACACCTCAGCATAAAATCAGATGGCTGATAGTTAAGTTATAAAGCAGCAAATGATATAAATGTTCCAATAGAAATAGCCAAAAAGTATGATGTCAAAAAAGATTGCTAAAGCACGTATACATTATTATATATTTCGTCCTGAAAAGTGTCAAGGGAATAGTGCTACCCAGATAAAGAACTGGAGAAGGTGAATGGCATCAAACAATACGCTACATGCCAGTAATATGACTGTCTTGAAATGAGAAGATGTTAATCAGCCACAATCAAGATTGTTTGACATTATTCATAAATATGTTATTTCTTTTTTTTTTAGGGAAGACGGTTATTTGTATTCAAAACTAACCTGTACGATTCAGCATAGTATCATCTCTCTGCTCATAGACAGATTTCTTGTCTTCTGTGTTCCCAGAATCTAAGAATGTACCACCAGCAGAGTCATCTTCAATTTGAGATGTCGAAAATGTATCAGCATCCATGTTCAATAACATATCTACAAAGTTAGCTCTTCGGCTATCCTCAGTATCCAGTACCCTTGAAGTTGATGATAATTCACCTGTTTCAAGCAAACATACGACATAAATTTAGCCTGTAGAACCATTACATTTCACAGAATTATCATAGAAGAAAACATGAAAAATCTCTCCACCTTCTTGCCATCTTAAAACAAGTGATGAGTATGGCTCAGTAAGTAACTGACGTAGTGGAAGGTCAGCAAAGAATTGATATAGAGCAAAAGCTGCTACTCGACTTTGAGCTTCCTGTTCATAAATCAAGAAATTGTTTAATATTGCGAACTACTACAATAAGTAGCAAGGTTCTTCCATAGTAAACTGTTAGGAAATTACATCACCTCGTAACATTTTGATAAATTGTGTGGATAACTATGGCACCAAAAAGCATATCATAATACTAACTCCATTTTTTTAAAACATTGTGGTAGGAAAACTTGGTTCAGCTTAGGTATATAAAACAGGAGGGAACATCAATTAGCTGAAGTAAATGACTTCTTCGTATGAAGCTTTATTGGACAAAGAAACAGAAAAAATTTAACCTCAACAGAGCCATACTCTTCATCTAGTTCAGGTAACTGGACTTTCGTCAAGCCACCGGCCTTCCGACTCTTACCACGACCAGTAGCACCTCGTAACACATTAACAGCATATACAAATTTACCATCTTTCTCAGATATTTTGCTGTACTTTGGCGCTTCCCATCCAAGTTTCTGGCAAAACTTTTGTAAAACAGCTTTTGGCTTTTTGCCGCAATCTCCCTGTAGTTTACAGAAAAAAATGTGAACATTTAGAAACAAGTACAAAGCAGAAGGGCAAATCAAACATGAGACATGTTCCATAAATACTAGGAAAGTGCAAAAGCATATGACCTTCTTCCATATGTCATCTATGTTTCCAAGAAGATGGCCATAACCATCATGTGCTAATTTCTCTATTTTTTGCTGTTTCAATATGTCTGGAGCCACTGCATCCCAAGCAGACGAATCTTCAAAAAACATGCTACCAAGCTCTACTTCCTCTTCTTCTATCTCCTTTGTACAAGTTTCAGTTGCATCCTTAGGAACTGCCTTTTGCAAATCAGATCCATCGTCAATATTAATGAGATTGTCAGATTTATTCTCAGTTGCCTCAGAATCATTATCACCACCCCTAACATTTCCAGGTTCTGGACTTGAAGACAAATGTTCAGGCTGACTTATTTCTTCCTTAGAGTTTCCATGTTTGGAGTTCTTTTTCACAGCTGAAAAGTGGGGGGGATATAAGGTAAATTTGCATGGACTACAAGAACTATGCAATTTTATCAGAAGTTCAGAACCATGTAAGAGATAGTACACAAGACAAGTTATAGTTGTAAAGCGAAAAGCAATGATACAATTTATAAAGTTACCCTTGTTCTTCTGCCTTCTTGGCTTTGCTTCAGCAACTTCAAAACTCGGTGTGCAGTGATCTTCCCAAGTCAATGAATCATTGGAATTTGTATCATCATCCTAACATCAACAGCAAATAAAGGAAAGTTTATACCATGAAGCAGAACAATGAAACAGGAGGGGAAAAAACAGAACCTCGGTGATCATGTGGACAAGGCAGAGTGGAAGATGGTTGGTAGACATAATGCCAGATTGCCAGCATCACCAGTATGTTTATGGTATTTAGTGATCCATCAGTTTTACAGCATTGACGCAATCTCATATGAACAATGCCAAATTGTTAACCCACCATTGTGTAAAGAAATATATTCGCCAAAGAAAAAATTTGCCTGTTTTTATAATATTACCCTAATGTTTTACTAGCATGTAGCAGTTACTGGTTTAACAATGCTGTGTATAGTGGATACCATGTCAACGACAAATAGCGGAGGTGGTGGTAACCGGTAACCTCACTTAAACTACTCAATAGTGAGCTAAAGAGGTAAGAGACCTGAATTGGTGTGACTAAGTGTTCTCAGAGAAGAATGAAGATTAGTTACCATCTTTTAGAACTATCTTGCTTTCCCACAGTACAATACAACTGAAAGAACCTATGGAACTTAGCACAAGAAATAATTGGTTTATTTTCTAATCCAAGTTACACTTCATCATGTACAGGTCGTTAATGTCCATAGGAGGTTGAGTGCATCTTCAAAAATGTACAAAATATCATGTTAACGTTACCAAGAAAAAGCAGCTTTAATAAAGCTAACAGCAGATAACCCAAAAAAACATAAGGCTAACAAACTCCAAGCAGTGCGGAGAGTATTAAAACTCGTGTTCAGTTACTTGTTCATACATCAATACCTCCTCTTGTCGTTCCATGTATTGTAGTATCCAAGCAGCTTGTGACGCCCTCCCATCATCCAATGATACGTTCCCTTCTCTCCGTGAAACAATTTTAGTATTTAATTCTTCAGTGCTCCTCTTCACCTCCTCAGGTTCACGACTCTGTGGCACCCAATTGTCTTTGGCCGTGGACAGTACCTTAACAGAACCCTCAGCTTCTGCAAAATAAGCCACAACTATGATCAAAACACAAAGACCCAATAATTAAGTTCAATTCATGACTCGGTGCGCGAACACATTCACCACTCCTGGTGGGCTGGTGGGCATGTACAGGTTCACACAATTTGAACCAAAATGTACAAGAGTATAGACCAAATATGCTCAAATAGGTATGTGGCGCTGCTGCACATTTGAACAGCTACAGCAAAAAATATTAGCCAAATGATTATAATGATGTAAATCGGAATTTTCTCCACAAGAGAACAATCAAAATGGAAATGCAATGTCCTAGGACGGAGCAGAATGGTTAGGACACAAATATACGCATAGTCTGATGAGGACGCAATCGCACACAAAGAGAAATGTAGAGCCATTCACCGCCTGAAAGCACTAAACCATAAACCCTAGAACTCCATACCTGAACGAGAGGTGTCGCCAGTACCGCTGGAGAACTTAAGAGGAAGCTCGTCCCCCGGAAGATTAAAGCATAGCCAGTCCAACGCCGACTCAAACGTCGCCGAATCCTTAAAAAAAAAGCAAAAATTATCAGGTTATAGCCAGTTCAATCGCGCAGAGACGTTCCAGGCGTGCTCGGGAATACGCACGGATAGAGCGGAGAGGGCCTGCTCGATTTGCGCGGAGGAAAAGCCCTCGAGCGCGAGCTTGTCGTACACACCACGCAGCCGCCGCGCCTTCTGCTCCCTCGACTCGCTGCGCGCCCCGGGGCCCTCGGCGGGAGCGGGAGGGGGAGCGGCGGTGGCGGAGGAGTTGAGGAGAATGCGTCGGAGGCGGCGCTCGTTCTCCGAAGAGATCTGGAGGCGCGGCGCCGCGGCGGCGGATGAGGAGGAGGACGAGGCCGAGGAGGACTTCGGCTTCTGCTTCTGCTTAGAAGCCGGCTGTTTCTTCTTCGGCGCCATTTGGCGGTTTGGCCTCGGCCGTGCTGCGAAGTGTGCTCACTGCCGAGTGCTGCCTGCCGACTGATCGTCTCCGACGACGGCGAGCTTTCGGAATTTGGTAATCGCGGGGAACCGCTGCTTAGTGGGGACGGGCCGTCTGTTGTTGCAGATATGCGGGGCCACAGTGTAAGGGACTGAAGGATGTATCTTAACAGTTGGGTTGGGCTGGGCCCTGGAGACGAGCTGATGGTCCGGTCCAATTCTACAATCTGCAAAGTGTGATCAGACCACTCAAGAAAAATATTATGATCATCAAGCTGCAAAGCTACTTGAGAGCTATGCCACCCATGAACAGCCTACCTATGTTTCATCCCAACTTGATTTATCCGTAGTATAGTAAAGAAAAATGAAGCCTAGTCTCTTCGATTTTCAATGTAACCCATCTATAGAATCGATAAGTTTAAAAAGAACCTGTAGAGTCTTTCCGTTTCTGCAAGAGCATATGTAAATGCTGCATGGTGTGTATTCTAAGTGCTCCCTCCGCCTTTTAAATAGTAAAAAAAAACTGTTATTGACTTTTAGCATTAACTTCTATAATTTGTTTTATTTAAAAGGTTAGTTCAAATATTATAAGTTGTGTTTAAATTCCGTGAATACTAAAATGAATCATAAAACAACATGTGATATTTGTCTTTTCTAAATATAACCAAAGTTGACACTAAAAGTCAACGGCAACGATACTAAGAAAGAGTATCTCGATCTCAACATTAGTGTAAAATGGTGTTCCACATCTTTTTATCACAGACGAATACTATTAGGTCAGTCTCAGTGAAGGGTTTCATGCTTCAGTTTCCACCACTGCCATGTAAGCTTTTTATATTTATTTTCTTAGATGAAACAACCTCTCCCAATGCGGATCAGCTATAACAAGTGAAATTTGTAGCCACTTCATATACATAACTTATCATACATGTCCGTTTCTCATATTTAATTCTGAAAATCTAGTTGAAAAAAAAGTTGTAATGCCTCCACAAACAGTCTCTATTTTGGAAGCATGATTGAAGGAGTACTCTTGGTATTGCTTGCTAACGAGGCTTCCAAATCATGCCAAAATCAAATGAGTCTAAATTCATGTCAAGAAAAATAAATAAATAAAGGATATAGGAGCAGCATGAGAGTGAGGTCCGGTGGGAGATAGAATTGCGACTGCGCAGGCCGAATGGCGGAGGTCCACGAACGCACAGGGAGCTACTCCGGCCGCGGATGCATGCGCATGAGCGACGCATAGGGAACACCTCTGCAGCGGGACGAGTGCGTTGACTCCGGCAGCAGGACGCGTGCACAACAGCGATGGCGTGGGCAACAACTCCGGCGGCAGCTAGAGGCGCACGGGGAGCAACTCCAACTACGGCGGTACACGCGCGCGAGTGGATCAGAAAATTGATGCTTCGCCGGAAAGAAGATGCACACTGGATCAGAATTTTGGGATGAGAGATAAAACGAAGGTCCTTAGTGGGTTTCGTTGGAGTTTCATCCGGTTGGAAACAGAGCCGAAAGAGTGTCGTGGGGATGAAACGTATCTACTATTTCTCCTAGTTAATTTTATGTCATATCATCTTTTTTGCTGATGTGTCATCAAATTAAACGTTTATGAAACTCCCACTCAGATTGACCTTACTACTCGAGGTCTCAATCAACCAAATTCGTGCCATGGAACTGAATTGAAGGATACAAAAATAATTCCTTTTCAATGTCTGCTTATTTTCGAGAACCATCAATTACATATTAGAAACACTGCACAATCATACAATGAAGCGAATTAAAACATGTAAACATGCACAACAACTGCCTTCCCCATCGGGAAAGGAAAAAGGTTCCCAGGAGCAGAAATGCCAGCCAAAAGAATCCCTTCCCGTCGATTTTTTTCTGTTTCTGCTGAGACTAACCACTGCATGAGCTACTTTTGCCATCACCAGCATCTCACTCACACCGTCCATGACGCCGACCGCCTGAGCACCGGCTTCGTCATGGCCTTGTCCTCCTCGAGGGAGATCATGCCGAGGTGGGACGGATCCTCCAGCATCATCTTGGCCACCAGGTAGCCCGCGATGGACCACGTCTGGAACTTCCTGGCCTGCTTCCCGACGTACCGCCCGAGCTTCCCGTCGTAGTACTCTGGCCATCCGTCCCTCGCCAGCCTCGCCTCGGCCAGCTCGATCGCACGCCTCGCGATCTTCAGCCGCCCGGTCTTGATGCAGGCCGCGGTGAGCAGCCAGAGAAGCACTGCAAAAATACCAGATGTTATTACCATGATGACAATAAAATCAAAAAATTTCCTTCACTGAAGACGATGATCAGTACTGACCTGGCCAGGAGCCTCCGTTGTGGTAGCTCCATCTGGTGTTCTTCGGGTCGCAGCCCGTGGTGGTCTGCCACTCGTAGCCCTCGATGGCCGGGTAGCATATCTTGACGGGCATGTCGCCGACGAGGTCCTCCCAGCGCTCCTCGATGAGGTCCATGATGGCGTTGGCCTGTTCGGGCGTGGCGAGCGAGGCGAGGATGGCGACGCAGTTGCCGAGCGCGAACCAGCGGAAGTCCATCCGGGCGGGGCTGACGTTGCCGACGAAGTACCCGCCGCGGCCGGGCATGAAGTCGAAGACCCAGTCCGGGATGGACTCCGGGTTGACGTTGAACTTATTGACGGCCGTGTGGGAGTACTCCTCCGTCTTGAACCGGTAGATGTCGTTGAGCTGCTGGAAGTCCAGCCAGAAGTAGCTCCGCATGTGGTAACTCAGCGCCGTCAGCCGCGTCACGATCCGCTCCATGATCTCCTTGCCCTCCGCGTCCGGCTTCAGCATCAGCAGCGCGCACCGCAGTGCCATGAAGAAAAGCGCCTGGATCTCGATCGGGTACCCGTACACGCCCATCCTGCGGTCGATCATGCAGCAGCCATCGGCGCAGAGCAGGGTGGGGAAGGTGTCGAAGCCCTCCGCGAGGCACTGGTTCATGATGAGCCGGATCCCTTTCTGGCACATGGGCGTCTCGGCGAGCGTCATGTCGCCGGTGGACTTGGTGTAGGCCCGGAGGATGATGATCCACCAGAAGCCCGAGTCCACGGGGGCGACGCGGCCGATGGCGCTCTCGCCGAAGTCGGCCACGAGCTTTTCCAGGCCGCGCTTGGGGTCCTTGAGCACCTTGAAGCTCGCCGGCATGGCGCCCTCGCCGAGCTTGAACCGGTCGATCCGCTTCTCCCACCCCTGCAGCAGCAGCGTCTTGAGCAGGAAGTTGCGCACGATGTCCGGCTCGCCGTTCATCAGGAAGGCTAGCGCGCTCGGCACGAAGTCCCGCACGAACACCTACCGCCATAGAACATAACAGAATCCAGCAAGTCGTTTAGAAGGAGGGAGGAAAAAAAATTATAAAACCGTAATAACAGAATCAAAGAATCGACGTTACGCGACACGGAGCGCACGAAAGCGTGTGCGCTCCGTGCAAGGCCGACACGACACGCCGTTGTCGTGTTTCCTACCTGGTCGTAGTTGAGCACCTCCCCGTCGGCAGAGTGGTCGACGGCGGCGATGGTGCCGAGCGGCTGGCCGCGGAAGGACACGAGGGAGCGGCGGAGCGCGTCCCAGGCCTCGCCGACGAGCGGGTGGGGCTCGAACGAGAGCCGCGCGGACGACGCCGGCGTGCCGCACAGGGACCGTAGCCCGCCTCCGGGGGAGTACATGCTCTCGTAGCTGTCCATCATCGTCCCTCCCCCGCCGCCGCTCCAGCCCCCGCCACCGCCCCAGCCCCCGCCGCCGCGGCTGCCCGTCCCGGAGAGCGACAGCTCGCTGAGCGAGCGGTCGTCGAAGGACCGCTGCCTGTCCACGTTGATCCGCGGCCGGTGGTTCAGCAGCCGCGTCAGGTCGAAGTCGTCCGGGTCCGCCAGCGACGTGTGCGACGACGCCTTCCGCATCGCCGCCGCGCCCGCCGGCTCCATCTCGCACGCCGCCGCCGCCGTCTTGGCACCTCTTCGGTATACGCTCACGGTCCCCCCTGCCGCCTCTGTATGCCCGCAGTACAAGGACACAGATGCGGCGGAGCGGAGCTCGGCTTTCTTCTTTCCCTCCCGGGTCCCGGCTAGTCGGTAACGGAGTCGGAACGCGCGCGATGCAGCAGAGTTTGTCTCAGTTCCGGCGCGGGAAGGCGGGTACATAAAGGAGGATCGGCCGCGCCAGCCAGGGCTATGACGTGTGGGGACGGGAACGTGAAGGGCCCACTTTCAGATAGTGGTCGATTCGGGATTTTGTGGGGCCCCACTCCGACGTGGCGGCGAGGCTCGAGTACGATTTGGGTCGAGCTCCGCTCGTCGCCGTTTGCGTGTGTTTGGAAAGTGGTGGCGTACAGGTTGTTGTTTCGTTTCGGAGCTCTGGCAGGAGCAAGTGACGAGTGAGAGTGATACAAGGGAGTGACTCATTTCCTCAACAGATTTTTATTTTTTGTAATGATTCTAAACGAATTATGGATGAGAAAAATGTATAGGAGTCAGCGACGACGCTAGCACTCCAGGCACTCGAATGACACTTCAACATGCATATGTCAGTTTTGGCTGATTGGCGTGGAAAAGTGACACACAAGGTTTGATGATCATGGATGGCGAACAATTTGATACTACTAATCATTGAGATTTGCTAAGTCCCCTGGTGCACTCGAGGCCAGCTCGACCGTGTAGGATTCCCTGTAAAAATGGAAAAAAGAGAGAGCGATTATGATCAAATTTTCATCTTATTTGGGTACTTATGTATGCACCCACGAGGCAAGTACACCTTCTATGGATATGACACAAACATGAGAAGTTTGAAAAGTATCCTCTCTTTTTTTTTTCTCGGGCATCTCCAATTATCTGGAGGTTGCATGTATTCAATATCTCGGTGCAAATGTGCCATGGATTTGCCTATCTGCTATGGCACCAAACAATCGTTGTTGTGGAAACAAAACAGAGCATACGAACCATGACAGCTACTTTAAAACCTTATAGTAACTTCGCGAGATCAAAACGCTCATTATTTGGTATTATTACTTGTCACGTTCCAACTGGAATAATACGAAGTACGTACGTGTCACGTCGTCGTGTGGGTGTCCGGGCTAATAATATACAACAAGCTCCGTCATCGTCCATAGGAAAACAGTGGTAACTACGTGTAGTAAGGTAAACATAAACACTATGGGCATCATTTTGCAGCTGAAAAGGAAAACATTGTGCGAATCATCGTTTGGATTTTGGAATGATTAAGGAGGGAAGCACGACGACCGTTCGTTTCGGTCAATAGCAGTAGCAGTGTTGTCATGCACGCAATCGAGAATGCCGGGATTATTAGCCGCTAGCACTAGCTAGACGAAAACACGGCAGTCATGGAAGATTGCAGGCCACGAGACGGATTCTCAACCAAAGCACGACGCGAGAGTATCTGGATGGACGAGCGTGACGAAATCACGGGAGGAACAAATACAAATTTAATTTTTTACCGTCATGAACACGATTTTTGCCTTCTCTATCTATACATACATACACACACTGGAGTTTAAAATACAGGCAGAACACGATCGAGAGAACGGTCGCGGTAACACGGATGTCCTGCCATAACTTTCGGTTTGGGGAAACTTGACTGGCAGCTTTGAACGGACGGAGACAGGCAAGGGGTCGTCGTGCAGAATTGCAGATCCTTTTGGTTTGTGGGGTTGTCGTGACGCGCCATTTATGAAGCGAAAAGCAACACCTACCATACCATGATGATCTTCATTTTCATCTTCGGCACAGCGATTGCCACCTGGGTGTTGGATTTAGATTTTGTTGGTAGCTTCAAAGACGAGAAAAGGCCAGTGATGGAAAGTATCGAGGGATCAATTTTTTTATATCTGTTACAGTGGCTTTGAGGGGCTATTTACAGGTTTGAGCCATTACACCTTTACTAGCCTTATTACAGAAATATCTTCATCTTTCTGCTTTATCATAAGACATTCGGTAATTTAATTCTTTTTAGTACATGCATAGCTGCACCTCTATACTTTATACGTCACGA
The DNA here is from genome assembly GCA_001182835.1 of Oropetium thomaeum. Lineage (NCBI taxonomy): Eukaryota > Viridiplantae > Streptophyta > Magnoliopsida > Poales > Poaceae > Oropetium > Oropetium thomaeum. Next base: position 1,076,614 of record LFJQ01000075.1, on the reverse strand, counting down.
GTCTTATCCTCCTGTTGTGAACCCCCCCTTCAGTGCAGAAGGATGACGAGACCGAAGGCTCTTTTGGCCCTCGTGGGCTTACCGCAGGTCTTCGTGGGCTTACCGCAGGTCTTCGTGGGCTTTGCGCCATCCTTTGAAAAGGGGCCATAGATGGGCCTCGGCCCCCCAACAGCAGTCCCTCATGGGTAAGATCCGGCTTCGGAAGGACCGAAACCATGACTCGAAGGCCAAGCCCATTGGTCCTCCCCATTTTTCGGTTCTTCGGAAGGCCTGCGAAAGAGATTATACGCCGATAGATAAGTGTTAGCAATGAAGTATTCGAGTACAAAGCGGCAACCGCGCGGTTGAACGGATCGAGCACGGTGTCCGATGAAACGCATTACTCGAGTACGAAGCGGCAACGGCATGGTAGGAACGGAACGGGCACGTTTCCCGACGAGACGCGTTATCGCTGCGCGTCTAAGGGCGCTACGTGTCGCTCTGCGGCGACGGCGGGGCGGCGGCGGGCGCGCCTATAAAAGCGGGAGTGGGGCAGGCCGGTGTGACCCACGCGCACTCGCGCCCTCTCAGTTAGAAAAGACCGAGCGGCCTTCTCGCGTCCTTCTGTTTCGCCGAAGCCAAAGCTGAAGGCCGAAACTTTCTTCCGAGACCTCAAAATCTAGTGAAGTGACCATGCCGACGGCTGGAGGAGCATCGGGTTCGAAGGGTCGGTGCCGTGTCTCCGACACCCTGCGCACCAGTCCCGTGCTAGGGCTGAGCACGGTGACGGAGAGCCAGTTGGACGAACTGGCTACGCGGGGGTGGCTGGAGAGGCATTTGGCCTCAGTGCCTTCGAAGAGAGCAACCCAGCCAGAAGTGCGTGCCGACCGCGCCGTGTTATTCCTCCGCTTCTTCGACGGAGGGCTCCGGATGCCATGCTCATCCTTCGTTGGCAAGGTGTTGCAACGCTATGAGCTAGAAATTCAACAGATAACGGTCAATGCCATAGCGAGGCTAAGCATCATGGAGTGGGCATTCCGCATGGAGGAAGTTATGCCGGATGCCGACGTCTTCGCTACGATGCATCGGACGGCATACCGGAAGCATGATAGCCCGATGGGGGAGGGTTACATGATGCCTTACGCCGCAGTCAGCTTCGTGCCAATTGACAAGAACCGGCTGCCGGCTAAGGCCTACCGCGAGCATTGGGGTCTGGGCTGGACTTCCGGGTGGTTCTACTACCAAGTGGGAGAGGGAAGCCCCCTTCGGTCCAGCTGCTCGGAGATCCTCCACTGGCCCCGCCCTTCGATCCAGCTGAGTGACAAGTCGAAGCGCCGGATGAAGGTTTTGGAAGAGGTGTCCCGTAGACTGACTATGTGGGACTTGTGCGAAGAATTTGTGACCGTTGGGATCAGTCCTCTGCTGAAGGGCTAGTCCCATGAATTGCTCGTTGAGCTGCCCGACGGCCGAAGGAGGCTGGTGCTGCAACCAAAAAAATTTCCCGGTGAGCTCTTCGCACAACTTCATGTTCTTCAGTGCCTGGCCCTTAAGCTTCGACGCAGCGTACTCATGTAATTGATGTGCAGAGCTTAGTGTGGAGGAGATCGAAGCGCAAGCCGAACACTACCTCGGGAAGTTCCGGGAGATGAAGGCGCGTCACCGGGAGCGTGCCTAATGTGGGCCACGGCTTAACCGGGTTCTGCTTCTAAAGGACCCGCAGGCGCAGCTTCCGGAGCGTAGGCTGGGCGACAAGGAGGAAGAAGAGAGGGGCAGGGGGAAGGGGAAGGCGACGACGGGGGAGGCTTCTGGGTCAAAGAAGCGGAAGGCTACTGGCGAGGTAGCCTCGACCCACAAAGATGCCCGCCCGACGAAGAGGGCCGCCGCTAAGGCCATAATGGCGTTGCAGGGCGGAAGCTCGCCCAATACTCCGAGCTCCGCACAGGGCGAGCCCGACGCCGACACTGTCACCGTCACCGAAGGGGCGGACCCCAGCTGCTCAACAGCACCGGAGGAGACTTCGCCCGGAGAGGCCCTCCCCGAAGTCGCCGAAGACTTTATCCTCGGGGATGTGGACTTCGGCTCCGAAGAGGGTATGTATTTGGCATTTATTGTGTATGGTTGGTTTCAAACGATTAGCTTTCTTATGGTGGCTTTTCCTGCAGAGCCCGAGACTCAACCGGCGAGAGAAGAGGTAGGATCTGCCGGCGACGAGGGTGCTGCCGAGAGCGAAAGCTCTGAGAGCCCTCGCACCCATGGCCGCGGGAAAAGCTTGTATAGCTACCTGCCTCCGGGGTCGACGCCCGAAGACATAGCCGCCGAGCTCCGGAAGGGAGATTTTCTGCCGCGCGAAGGTGCGCGTCATGCTCTGGGCTTGGCTGGCCGACTGCTGGATATGACCGGAGTTGGCGGGCTGCTGAATGAGCTGAGCCCGGCCGAAGCGTCGGAGGCACTCTCCGGGATGGTTATACAGGTATATCTTGTACATATACGAGCTTCGTACTATTGACTTATCTAGAAGCTAACATGGTCTTCGCATGTCCGCCAGAGTGCAATGCTGGCACGACATGTAGCATCCTCGGCACAAAAGAGCGAGGAAGGGCTGCAGAACCGACTTCGGGCCGTGGAGGCCGAAGAGAAAAAGTCTTCAGAGCTGCGACGCGAAGCGGAGCTCTGGATCGTGGAGCTGGAGCAGGAGAGGGACAACCTGGCGAAGGAGCTCAGCGAAGTGAGCGACGAGCGGGACACGTTCTGCGAAGCTCTGTAGGCCGCCGAGACCCAGCTGACCGTCGTCGAGCAGATGACCGACGGGATAGGGCAGTTGGTGAGCGACGTGGATGATCTCCTGGGCACGCTCGGGGTGAATGTGGTGGCTCCGAAGCCCAACGTGTCGGAGGATCCTATGGTATGTATTTCCTGGAGCCGACGCGGAATTGAGGCTGCCCGCAAAGCCCTTTGAACCTTCGGGAACCATTGCGTCCAAGTCTCTTGGACCGGCGCTTCTGCTGCTGTTTGTGTGGACAGTATTGTGGACTTCGCCCCCATCAAGAGAGCTATCGGCGGGGTGCAAGATACTTGTTGTAATGTCCCGCCTCCTCGAGGCTAGGCCCGCTTATATCAGGTATCTTTTATAGGACGTAAGCTGGCCTCACAGACCAACATAAGTCTTTTCTACGCATATTTGTCCTCACTCATGCGCGCCCGGGAATAACTTCCCGGTCGGTCACCCATCCTAAAATTGCTCCAGGCTAAGCACGCTTAACCTCGGATTTTTCGGAGCTAGGCTACCGGAAAAGAAGTTGCAACTTATTGATATGAGTATCCTATTAATCCTATTAAGCCCTGGATCGGGGTGTCATATACTCACCCCCTTAAGAGACCGACGTCCTCGTCGGTCAATCCCAAGCCAGAAACATTCTCTCTTGACCACGTTCATATGTCCAGTGCCAGCGCATGTGTCATGCTGTGTGACCACTCTGGATCCACACCAGCCATGCACACCATGCCTACGCAACTGCGACACACGCGCCCCTGAAACCGCGAGAGTCAGCTCTGATACTATTATGTAACATCCCGCCTCCTCGAGGCTAGGCCCGCTTACATCAGATAGCTTTTTATACGACGTAGGCTGACCTCACAGACCAACACAAGTCTTTTCTACGCACATTTGTCCTCACTCGTGCGCGCCCGGGAATAACTTTTCGATCGGTCACCCATCCTGAAATTGCTCCAGGCCAAGCACGCTTAACCTCGGAGTTTTTCGGAGCTAGGCTACCGGAAAAGAAGTTGTAACTTGTTGATATGAGTATCCTATTAATCCTATTAAGCCCTGGATCGGGGTGTCACACTTATGCTGGAAGCTTCGAAGCATATGCAGATCTCCAGGAGTCTCTTCGCGACCTTGGGAAGGCTTTCGTCCAAGGATTCTGGCTTCGGTGCGGTGTCGAACTAAGTCGTGGATCCGCGCTCCGTTCAGCAGGAGGCGGAAGACCGGATGCTGCAGCAAGAGCGGGCCCTTCGGCCCAAGAAGCCGGCGAAGCAAGCACTAACCGGGCGATCGAAGGCGGGCGTGAAGGCCAGGTGGCGGAGGGCGGCACATCAGAAGTGGCTGAAGGAGGACAGCCTCAGGTGTGAGCTGCTACATAGTCTTGTCGTAGATTGTACTTAGGTTTTTCAAAGCTCCGCAACCAATGTAATTTGACTATTGAATCAGATGGTATCTTAGGTGCCTCTTTATGTTTAGGCTGAAGTAATTCTTGACGTGATGCCTGTGTCATACGCCCCTTCGGGAAGCACCACCGTTAGCCGAGTCGACTTCGCGAGCGAACATCAGTGGCGCAAATGGTTCCGGGAGAACCCCTCCGGAACCCTCGACGAGTTCCGGGCATTTATAGGAAAGCACAACGCAGCTATAAAAGAATCGTGTAATAGGGTGAGCTCGGAAGAGAGGTTAGGGCGACGCGTGAAGTGAGACCACCGAAGGGCTCTTTGAGGCTATCAGAGTCCGGCCCTTCTGCTGCATGCGCCGAAGGTGGAGCCGGAAGTGGAGAACATTGAATTATCGAGTGGGACTCCGTCTCCAAGAGAGCCTAGCCCCGACGTGATGCAGGAGTTAGCTCGCGCGGTGAACGGTCCCGGAGGGGTGAGGAGCTACATAGCACAGGTTTGGCGTGAAATAGACGAGCTGGAGGAACAGCTCCCTAGCATAAGACGTTTCGGTCGCCAAGCGCCGTGATGTACGCGACGAAGAAATGCTTCTTAGGCTGTATTGACAGATAGATTTGGTGTTAATGTAACGAAGGAATGTATGTGATGTTGTAACAACGAAGAGATATACTCGACATCATTGTAATTGAAGAGATGTGTTTGATATCGTTGTAACGAAGAGATGTATTTGATACCGTAATGAACTAATCACCGTTCAGTTTCTCTCCTTGTGCATCACATGGAATGAAAGATGCCCTTCAGCTTGCGTAATCAAACTTCGCATTTGATACTCGTAGGTGTGCAAGGTTCCCTCGGCATGCGTAGCGTTCACCTTCGGCCGCAAGGATTCTAGCGTGCCGGAGGTTTAAGCTCATCGGCCAACTTCTACGAAAAACCGCTAGATATTCGACGAAAGACATTCGGATCGTTAGAAGCGCTGCCTTACTTTTAGCCACCAATCGGCTTTTACGCGCATCGAAGGAGTGGAGGGCCGCACGAGGTATGGTCGTCGAAGGCACGAGGAATCAAATGAGGCACAGCCTCGCCTTCGGATAGAAGCTGGCATCTCGATGCATCGAAGGCACGAGGAATCATATGAGGCACAGCCTCGCCTTCGGACAGAAGCCGGCATCTCGATGCATCGAAGGCATGAGGAATCATATGAGGCATGAGGCATGCATAGGACGTTTGCGAGGGCGTCTTTTGAACGCCATTCGATTTAAACTATTGCGAGACGCAGCTCCGCTTAGTAAATTAGCAGCTAGGTGGTTCGAAGAACCTTGCTCGAGGCGTAGCTCGGCACAAAAGTGAGGAGAAAATAAAATGACTTACAGGACTTCGCGTGAGACGCAGCTCAGCTTAAAAGGGGAAAAGGAGACAAAATGAGTCACAGGACTGCGCGCGAGATATGAGTCAGCACGAGCCATGATGACAGCTTAAGCATAGAAGCACTTGAGCACATCCGCTTTCCAAGTATGCGTGATAGGCGATCTATCCAGCTGCAGCAGGTGATAAGCCTGGGTCTGACGGAACGGTGTACAATGAATGGACCTGTCCATTTGCTTTGAAACTTCTCGACTGAAGTAGGATTAGGGTTAAGCTTGAGGACGAGGCCACCTGACTCGAAGGATCGGGGGTGAACCCTCTTGTTGTAGGTTTTCTCCATTGACTTAACATAGCGACTCAGTTTCGAGACGGCTTTCAAACGTACTTCTTCAATGGTGTCCTTGGTGAGGTCTTCTGCATCGCGGGATGGGCGATTGGCTCGAAGAGAACCATGTTTGATCTCTTCAGGGGTCATAGCTTCACTACCATACATGAGCTTGAATGGGGTGAACCCTATTGCTCTCGTCTTCGTGGTGCGTAAAGACCATTGAACATGAGGCAAGATTTCTATCCACTTTCCTTTCGGCAAGCCCACCAAGGCTCAAGAGACGGCGTGGAAAATATTGCCATTTGCGCGTTCACAAGCCCCATTGGCTCTGGATTGTCCATGGAGATATTGCACTTCTTAGCACCAATGCTAACACAGTATTCTCGGAATAGCTCAGCTTCGAACTGTTTCCCATTGTCAACCGTGAGCTCGAGAGGTATTCCGAACCGGCATATGACATTTTTCCAGAAGAATTTTCTTATTGCAAGCGCTGTGATTTTGACCAGCAGCTCGGCCTCGACCCATTTTGTGAAGCAATCAATGGCGAGCACCGTAAAGCGAAAACCACCAAGAGCAGTTGGAAGTGGCCCAACGATGTCGATGCCCCACCTAGCCAGGGGCCAGATTGGAGGAATTGGTTGTAAAGGGGTGGCTGGTCGGTGCGACTGCCGACCCATCCATTGGCACCCTGAGTATGTGCGGACCAGAGATTCTGCATCAGCCATAGCTGTGGGCCAGTAGAAACCCTCCCGAAAGGCCTTAGAGACCAGAGCACGAGGTGCGAGATTGGACGAACATAGCCCTGGTGTATGTCGGTGAGAAGGCTACAGCCCTCATTGCGAGACAAGCATCGAAGTAATGGCGCGCAGACTCCAGCTTTGTAAAGGATTCCTTCGACTAAAACATAGCCCCTCGCGCGATGGCGGAGACGTTGCTCCTCCATATGGTCATCAGGGGAGAGGCGTCTTTCGATATAAGCTCTGATGGGGGTGCGCCAATCTTCTGCCACAACAGGGCTTACGGCAGCCACAAGCTTAATGTGTGCGGTAGATGGGAATCTGGGGACCTCATGAAAGACATCAGCTGGTTTGTCCTTCTGATAAGTTGCGGCCTTAGCCAACATATCTGCTTCTTCATTCTCATTGCGCCGAATGACTCGAACCTCAAACCCTAGAAATTGTTTCTCCATGTCACGAACGAGTTGAATGTAGCGGGCAAGCTTCGGTTCTTTAGTTTGGAAGTATTTGATGATTTGCTCGGAGGCCAACTGAAAATCACTAAGAACAACCAGTTGTTTTGCACCCAGATAGCGGGCTTTTCGAAGGCCTAGCAAGATGCCTTCGTATTCAGCCCCGTTGTTGGTCGTCTGAAACTGAAGCGACGCTGAGTATGGAGCTTCTGCCCACTAGGCGATGTGATCACTGCAGCGCAACCTAGAGCCGGAAGCTCCCTATGCTCCATCTATGAATACAAGCCAAGAGGGGTCTACTGGAGGGGTATCAGAATGCTCGGAGGTAGTCCATTCTGCCAGAAATTCTGCTATGACCCCGGACTTAATGGCCTTCCGAGCGAGGAAGGATATGTTGTATTGCGCTAGCTCGGCCGCCCATTTGATGACTCGACTTGGGGCATTTTTGTTTTCGAGAACGTCCCGAATTGGGTAAGCTGAAGGGACTAGTATTGGGTGCTCGTCGAAATAGCGTCGGAGCTTCCTGGCCATCATGAGAACTGCAAATGCCAGTTTCTCTCCCAGAAGGTAGTTGTATTTAGCTCTAATACTTCCGAGACATATTAGATTGGCTGTTGGACGGGTTTTTCATCCAACCTGAGCTCGTGCACCAGAACTGCACTGACAACGCATTGAGCCACGGTGATGTAAAGTATCAGGAACTTTCGGAGGTGGCGGATGCAGGGTGGTTAACTGAATGAGATAAGTCTTAAGGTCCTCAAATGCTTTCTGATGCTGCGGAGTCCACATGAAAGGTCGGGAACCTCTGAGAATCTCATAGAAGGGCAAGCTTCTTTCAGCTGACTTGGCGATGAATCGATTTAGAGCTGCCAGCCGCCCTATGAACTTCTGCAATTCTCTTATTGTCTTGGGAGGCTTCATATCGTGTATCGCCTGTATTTTGGTGGGATTCGGATCGATACCATTCTTCGAGATCACGTAGCCCAGAAGCTTGCCGGATCGTACCCCAAAGACGCATTTTGAAGGATTCAGCTTCATACCAACTCTGCGGAGGCTGTCAAATGTCTCCGTGAGATCCGAGATGTGACTAGCTTGCATTGTGCTCTTGACCACGATGTCGTCAATGTAAGCGGCTACGTTACGCCCAAGCTGTTGTTTCAACATTTCTCTGACCACCCGAGAAAAGGTAGCCCCGGCGTTCTTAAGGCCAAAAGGCATTCTGTTGTAGCAGAAGGTTCCTTCTAGAGTTTGGAATGCTGTGAATGGCTGATTTGATGGGGCCAGTCATACCTGATGAAAGCCAGAATATCCATCCAGGAAACTCAGTAGCTCGCAGCCTGCTGTGTCATCCACCAGTTGATCGATACGGGCTAGTGGGAAATCATCCTTTGGGCAAGCCTTGTTAAAGGAAGTGAAGTCAATGCACATCCCCCATTGGCAATTCTATTTCTTAACGAGGACAGGATTGGCCAGCCAAGTTGTACGATCTATTGGTCGGATGACTCTAGTGTCTAGCAACTTCTGCACTTCTTGCTTGAGGGCAGCAGCTTTTTCGGCTGTTCATTGTCGTATCTTTTACTTTACTCGGGGGTAGTGTGGACTTATGTCCAGTCGATGCTCCATTATGTCCCGACGGATGCCGGGGAGATCTTTACGCGACCAAGCAAAGATGTCTGTATTAGATCGCAAGAAGGTCAAGAGTTCCTGTTCTTGCTTCGGAGACAATTCCGTGCCTATGCGGACAAGCTGACCTGAGGCAGTCGGGTTAAGGAGGACTTCCTTGGAAGCAACTTCTGCTTTCGCTTGGGCTGGGGGCTTGGGCAACGCTGTGACAAAAGTTTCGTTAAGCCCCTAGTCTTTTGGCCCCGAGGAGAGCGCATGAACCTGCTTCTGACCCGGAGCAATACCCAATTCGAGACGACGTGCTTCTGCCTGATCACCGTATACCGCGATAACTCCGTTTGGTGCTGGCATCTTCATGCATAGGTATCCGTGGTGTACTACGACGCTGAATGTGTTGATCGCCCCCCTACCGAAGATAGCATTGTAGGGGTAGGGAAAGTCCATTACATCAAAGACTACCTCCTCAGTACGATGACCTCATGTGCCTGAGAATGACACTTTGAGCTTGACGCTACCAATTGCATACACAGGCTGTCCCCCGAACCCCTGTAGAGGTATAGGGGCAGCTCTAAGGTCTTCTCGGGAGATACCCATCTGCCGGAGGGCACTGAGGAAGATAACGTCAGTGGCACTGCCTCCGTCGATAAGGACCTATGGACCTTATCCCCGTTGATATCCACCGCTGTAACAAAGATATCCTTGTGCGGGTAGTCCATTGGCCTGAGGTCTTCTTGAGTGAAGCTTATGGGCACATGAGACCAGCGGCACTGTACGAAAGGGGGGTGAGCTGCCACATGATTGACCCGTCTGATATACTCCCAACATTGACGCTTGGAGGGAAAATCCTGGCCTGAGCCCCCTGTGATAGCGAAGATGACCTTACGTGGCTGGGTTTGCTGCGCGGAGGGAGGAGCCTGTTCCAATGTCTGCTGTGATAGAGGGGGCGGCGGTGGCAAGTACTCTTGATGTGTGTTTTGCACAGGAGGAGTCCAGGCGAGAGCAGGACATGGTGGTAGTGTAGTCAATGCAAGCTGCTGAGTTTGTTGGTATGACGATGAAGCCCCTTCATGTCGCCGGAAAGTATGGGAGACTTGCTTGGCTGCTTCCAATGCTTTTGTGCGAAGCTTGGCTTCTCGGAGGGCTAGAAGGTCAGGGCAATAGTTCGAAGTATGCCCCTGCCCAACTCCATGATAGAGGCAATAGAGTTTACTGGGGTCCCTTGGTGGGCAATGCTGAGGGCCAGCAGAGCGCCCCCCCTCGTCCTTACTTATCCGATGTCTGTCCTGCCGCCACGACTCCGGTTGATGATTGCGCGGCGGGGACTTGGCTCAGGGTGGTTCAGGGTCTTTCTGAATGGGCAGCACTTCACGGCGAGGTGGCTCGTAAGGTTTGTTGTGGTGGCGATGAAGGGAAGATCGACGCCTTTCGGGGTGACCCCCTCTCTGTGACACATGGCATTTTTCCTCCCGCCTAATGTCATCTTCCACTCCGACCTGAGCTTCCAAGATGCTCAGCATGTGATCCAGAGTCTTGGGTTGTATCTTACGCAGCTCAGACCAGGCTAGACCGAGTCGAAGTCCCTTTGTGACGGAGTCAATAATCGTAGCATCGTTGATGTCTTCGCCCTGACATTTGAGGTGGATGAATCGCCGAACATATACTGCTAGGCTTTCGCCATCGCGCTAAATGCAGGCGTGCAAATCTCCTGAGCTGACAGGACGGACGTGATTGCCCCGGAAGTGCACTGATACTTCGTGTCTCAGCTGACCCCAAGAGAAGATACTCAGCGGGTGCAATCTGGTGTACCACGTCCGAGCGATTCTCTCGACGGCCAGCACAAAGGCTTTTGCCTTGACAACATCTCCTCCGCCATGGACTCAATAGCTGCTTCATAGCCCATGAAGAATTCCCTGGGATCAGAGATGCCTGCGTATGTTGGGAGCTTTACGGCTGCAAAGCGCGACGGCCAGGGTGCCTGTTGAAGCTTTGGAGCCAATGGCGAGGTCCTGTCGTAAGGTGCTACTGGCGACAAGGATGGAGGGGAGGCTTCGTCGAAAGAAGCGTAGCCCAGAGCTACGGTTTCCGGAATACCCACTCTCTTGAAAGCTTCTATCTGCTTCCGAAATAACTCCTGCTACTGTCGGGCGGCTTCCGCTCAGAGCTTGTACCCTGACTCTTCTTTGGACATGCTCTCCAGAGCCCGCCACCGGAGCTGCTCTTCTTCTGCTGCCGCCTTAGCTCTTTCAAGCTCCACCATGAGCTCTGCAGCTCTTCGCTCTTCCGCCGTGGCAGCGTCCTTCTCCTGTTGGAGGTGCGCAAAGGCCTCGACTTGTGGAGGCAGAAGCTCCTGGTTGTCGGCTTCGGTTGAGCCTTCGGCAGCCGGCCTTTCTACTAGAAGCACCGGGGCCGAGGTCTTCATTGCTGTCTCCGCAGCCGCAGTGACCGCCGGCTCCTCAAAAGAAGCTTCGGTTTCGTCCTCCGGGTGAGAACTTTCGCCGTCGCAAGGTGGTTTCTTTGCTTTCCCTTTAGCTCCGGCCATCCTAACAGATTTTTTGTCCGAACAACACGAACAGAGCCAGCTGTTGGATTTAGATTTTCTTCGGAGCTTGAAGGCAAGGAAAGGCTAGTGATGGGAAGTATTGAGGGATCAATTTTTTTATATCTGTTACAGTGGCCTTGGAGGGCTATTTATAGGCTAGAGTCATTACACCTTTATTAACCTTATTATAGGAATACCATCATCTTTCTGCTTTACTATAAGGCATTCGGTAATTTAATTCTTTTCAGTACATGCACAGCTGCACCTCCATACTCTATATGTCACGAGCCTTATCCTCCCATTGTGAACCCCCCTTTCAGTGCAGAAGGATGACGAGACCGAAGGATCCTTCGGTTCCGAAGGCTCTTTTGGCCGCAAGTCTTTGTGGGCTTACCGCAAGACTTCGTGAGGTTTGCGGCATCCTTCGAAAAGGGGCTGTAGATGGGCCTCGGCCCCCCAACGCTGGGCGTTCAGGCATCGTCGCAATATATGCAGGCAGAGTGAAGCGGACGATACCGCTAGTCAAGTGTTGCGATCGAGCAGCCGGCGTCGTCCGGGGGCGCGCGCCACCACTGCAAGCCGAATCGACGACGCGGCGAGATGCCGACGCCGAGCGCGCGCCGGCAGCTCGGAGCAGCCACGTGTGGGGGCTAACCTAAACCGTCGAGCTGCGCGCCGTGGATGGTTGCTGCCGGTCCGCGCGTTCCTTTTTCTTTTTGACCAGCTACTGGTAGCTGGTTTGCCTTGTTACCCGGGAACACATGGTCCCGGTCCCGGCGGGACTAAGCTGTCACGGCGACGGCGATCCAACATGATAGCATCTCGACGTGGCCGATTGGCAAGCGCAATCCCTGACTGCACTCGGAGAGAGCGCGACCATCAATGGCCGATAGGGCGAAGCACCCCCATTCCCTCTGTTCGGTTCCCTCGGACGACCTGATCGACATCGGCCGGCGCAAAACAACGTGCCTGCTGCCGTTCTCGAGGGCCAATCCCAACCGCCAACCACCCACGCACGCGCGCACAGTCGCCGGCGTGGGCGCGTGGCGGCGTCCCCGCGGGAGCAGGGCAGCTCGGCGGCCTGCCTGATGGCCAGGCAGCCAAACAATGCAAGAGAGAGTCCAGGAACGATGCACGGCGCCGACGCCCGCGCATCCGGTGCCTTTGCCAACGGGGCACGGGCACCTCTCCTCCCTGGGCCCTGGCTTGGTTACATTGCTCGCATCGCATCGGCAGCCATTCATCCGCTCATTACACCAAGTGGCGAATGCGTGCGACTGACATGTCTTGGACGCGGACACCGATCGACTTCCGTATGTGGTACCGCTGTGGTTGGACCGTTGGAGCCTTGGAGGAAGCGATCCTCAAATTTGGCCAAGCCTACCGACTTCTACTGAACGACTAGGAAGGGGGTAATAAAGCGCTTGGATTTCGGCCTAGACTAGACAGAGCACACTGCACAACACATATACAACAGCACCAGGACACTGATGCCCAACGATGTGGCTATGCTACAGATAGGACACACGAGATAGCCTTGGTTTCATTTTTTGAATGCAGGGGATAGGTGGTTTCCCCTTGCACCAGAAGGATGGCAATCAACAGTCCTCTGATGTTGCAATACGACCATCAATGACACATGTTTACGCAACAAGAAACGATGAACAAAGAGTACTTAGTTTCATTTGTTTTTTTTCCCTTAAGAATCAGCAGTACCTAGTTTCGAGTAACTGTAAATCATAGTACTTAGTTTTGAATAACTGTAGATCATAACCGACCAAATAATCTTTACGAAATGGCTCATCTCATGATCCCAGTGGCAATCAACAATAACAAAACACCAGAAAATACGCCATCTATATAAGTTGTACAAAGTTTTGGGGAAGTATGGTAACAAAAATATTTTCACAGTACCGTTTAGAGTAGACGATGGGTTTCTGAACTTGCAGTATTAACACAGACAAGAAGATGCTAGTTCCTAAGCTCCAAAAAGCAAAACAAATAAAAGCATAACCACAGAATGTTTGTTCACCATGATGATTTCCAATAGATACAAGAGCGTCAGAATAAACAGGCCAAACCGTGCTTCTTCAGGACTTGCGTCAGTAGAAAGTTCGAAAACAAACCTTTAGCTACATCTTCTAGTACATAGCTTTTTTTCGATGCAAGATGGAGGAAGCTTTCCTTCACTCTTCATGAACTCGTCTTGGCTGAGATGTATCATCTTGCCCAGCAAAGTACACCATGACCACAAGAAGGGCAACGACAAATATAAGGATGTACAGAGAGTTCAAGCTGACCAGAGAGCTCAGGAAACCCATGAATGAAGGACCAATAACTTTCTTCTTTGTCGTTTTTCCTGTTCTATACCCCTCAAGGAACTGGCTTATTTGGGATGCTTGGTCACCTTCTTCTATTCTCTCCAAACCATCCACCTTTACCAAGAAGCAGATTTGGTCAACCACATGACGTAAATTATACAAATGCATTCTCCATTCATATTGATCAGCAAATAAAGAGTACAGCTTTCATCTTAAGCAAGCCTAAGCTTTTTCAGAAAAAAAAAAGATATTAGACAGGGCGAAAAGAATAAAACTTCACGACGGAAATGACAAAACTACTTCAAACATGCCCGTAGTACACCATGCGTATAGTTCTTTATGGATGCTGCTGTTAGGAAGTAAAAATTGATTACTGAAGAAGCATTTTACTTACTAGTTCATATTCTTCATTTCTGTCCCACACCAGTAGCTTCGGCAGTTGTGAGCTCTTGGAAATATCAAAAGTCTCCACAAATTCCTCCCATTGCTTGACTCCAACATATCCAAACACCAAATCGCGGTTTGCACTAGCAGCTGATCTCAGAACTTTTACCAGCTGTGCAGATTTCTCATCCGAGTCATCCTCCAAAATTGCAAGAACAACTTTCCTCTCATCATCATTCAACATTTTGAGTGTTTCTGTATTGATCGGGACAGTCAACGGAAGCAGGGATTGTCGCACAAAATCTTCCAAGAAATTCCCTGTTTCCAAACGTACAACAGAGTAACATGGTAATAAATTATAATACTATAGTAATGAGGAAAACAGTATTAAGATTCAACATTTTCAATTCAACTGGTCATAAGATGATACATAGCACTATAATTATTTGATCAAAATCATAAAAAACTGTCATTAACATAGTGGTGAACATGATAGGACGTTTCATAAGTACCTTCAAATGGGCCATAGAATAAATTTTTTTCCTTGTACTTTGGTTGGAACGCAACTAGTGCAGGAACCTTATGAACATCATACTCTACCATCATCTCTTCAGAATACTCTTTTGCAGCAGCAAACCAAGCTCTTTTCTTGTATTTTCCTCCATATTCAGCAATCAATGACTCATTCACCCCAAACCCAAGGAATATAGGAAAGCTTGTGCCAGCATTTTCAATAAAATTCTTTATCGCAGAGTCTGACTCAAGGACAGAAACATTGGGTGCAACAAACTTCTTGAGATTGCGGACTAGCTGATCAGCTTTCCTCGAACCAGTGTACTCTATGGGGGCACCGTGGATAAAAAGCATGAGTGTAGGGAACCCGCTGCAATTAGAAAATACAAAACGTCAAACATGCCATATAAATATCCTCTACTCCAAAGTGAAATAAACTATAGGTAGTGGATAAGCAATCACTTACTCAACTCCATATTTTGATCCAAGTTTGCGGTACTTGTCAGCATTAACTTTGGCAATAACAATGGGCTCACTAAGTTCTGCCAATAAAGGTGCAGCTTCATCTAACTGAAATGGCAAAAGGGCAACATAGATACACAAGATCAAATTCCTCAAAACATGACTCACTGAAATTCTCCGGTTTTTATAGCGGTACATTGAATTAAGCCTTGTGTGCAGCTGCAACGATTTCATTTCTTCCACAATTAATGTACAAAAATTAAGGT
The DNA here is from genome assembly GCA_001182835.1 of Oropetium thomaeum. Classification (NCBI taxonomy): domain Eukaryota; kingdom Viridiplantae; phylum Streptophyta; class Magnoliopsida; order Poales; family Poaceae; genus Oropetium; species Oropetium thomaeum. The sequence continues at coordinate 1,061,481 of LFJQ01000075.1, read as the reverse complement.
GAAGACACGCGCTATCCCAGACGTTTGTTCTATTATTGAATATAGATTTCCATTGAATACAGATACAAATGAATCCTGAATTCCCCCTTTTACTTCTCTCCAGTTTCGCCCTAATCCGCTCAGTTCATTGGGATAAATGTCCCTATCACCCCTCTTTCCGCAACACACACAGCCATCAAGATCCACAACAAAGTGTGTCAGGTACAAGTCCAACATCTCTACTCGTATCACAACACTCGCGCAACCAGCAAGATCCACGACGACATGGCAACACAACTAGCAGGTATCAGAAGGTGACAGGTCAGCAGGGAAGCGCAGACGCATGGCGCTCGTACCTCGGGGGAGAGGCGCTTGCAGTGGCCACACCAGGGCGCGTAGAAGTCGACGAAGAGGAAGTCAATGGCGCCAAGCGCCGCCTCGAAGTTGCTCTCGTTCAGCTCTATGACCCGCCCGTCACGCGGGAACTCCTCCCCTGCGGCAGCGCCGCGGACGGACAGGGGCGACAGGAGAAGGACGACGACGAGGTGGAGGAGAGGAAGCAGCGGCAGCGGCGGAAGGGCCCACGTCGCCATAATCGAAGGGGTGGTCGATTCGATCTTCGCCGCGTCTTGGAGGAAGTAGTTCGGGTGGTCACGGAATTTGACTATAGTACTAGTTTTGAAGGGGTCCAAATTTGTGAGAGATCACCATGAATTCAATTTCGCATCTACAAATTTCAGTCGACACGGTAATTTCTACAAACAGGTTCCAGTAACATACAAAGATACGGATGTAGTGTAACAGTTAAAAACTTAAGCATACAGTAATATTTGTGGCAACATGCCTTACAAAATTTTTATTTTCTAAAAACGCCTTACAAAATATACTTACTGAGCTGAAAAAGCAATCGACTGAAAGATAAGAAAATTTCAGTCAACTAAAAATTAGCCTCTCCATTTCAACTCACGATGAGAACTCATATGTCACTCCCTAAAAAAGAAGAAAAACAAAGATTCGGGTGTTACTCCAGAAAAAGGAGATTCGGATATCACTAGACAAAAAAAAAGGAGAAAGATTCGGATGTCACTGGTTGGTAGCAATTCCAGAATTTGGTTCATATATAACCGATAAGTTTGAATTTAGATTACTGAATGATAATAAGTTGGACCAATAGCACAGCAAAGATTTCCAAAAGGAAATTGAACGACTCAAGGAGAATTTGCATCATCAATCAAGTTTAGGATTTGAACAATTTTCCACGACTAAAAAAAGTTGACCGAAATCAGGATCATCCAACCCTTACTGTTCCATTCAGCCCTCACGACACCATAAGCATCTGATTAACATAAGTAAATGACAAACTCATAAAGGTAACACCAAGAAACTGCTCAGCAAAAGTGATGTAATAAGATCAAAAGAAAAAGGCCATAACAACAAATCCAGCAATAACAAACCATATCACTGCAAAGGTTTCTCCACAGCCTGGAAAGTTCAAGCCACAATATTATTAACAGAAAGTTGTCTTATATCATATGGAAGACGAGGTTACAGCTGGTAGTAAATGGAGTAACAACCAACAACAAACTTAAAGCGAAGTTCAAACTTCACAAAATTCTGCTGAAATGAAGTCCTGGATAGTGCCTTGAAAGCCCAATAGCTCATCCTGAGGAGGTCTTCTTCTGCTGGAAAATTACAGCGTATACAGGAACTCCAACGCCTATGCTAACTGCTCCCAGCACAGAGAGAGTGGCCTTAAGTCCCTGGTGCTTCATCCTGTGCAAGTTGTACATGTGCTTGGCATGGAGATAGTATGGCTCATCATGGCCATGTCCTCCCATCCTCTTCACACCAGTAGCATGGAATCCACGTGAAGCTGATACATGGGCAAATTTGCAAAATCAGCAAGCAAGGTGTTATATTGAGAACAAAAGGAGCTTAAACCTTCAATTGATGACACTACAAGTGTTATTATGTAATATGATAGTCACAAATTAGCAGGATAACTCTGCAATCAAAATGACACATACACTATGACTAGGCACAAACACTATGACAAATTCTGCATAGTTGAAAGCTACTTTGTCCAGTAAAAAAGAACCAAGAAATTGAAACATATAAGCATCAAACTTTGGTCATAGACATGATACACTTTTATTCATTAACAACAAATGCAAATGGTTTGCATAAACAATGATACGAAGGTTTCTAATTTTAATTTTCACATGAGTCGACATATATTTTGCTTAATACTATAGATTAAACTCATGAAATCAAACCACTGCACTGTCTACAACCAGAAAGGGCCCAAGCAAAATTTTTGTGCGTACAAGGCCACCAGTCACCACTCATCAGTGACTACCACGACATTACAAAATAGCACAACAAACTGATCAACAATCCTTGTTAACTTTTATGTCAATACTCCACTACACCCCTTGTTAACAATCCCTAACCTCAAAGATATTGAAAAGAGCTCCTTCAAAACACATGAGAAAACACATGATAAGAAAACATAGGTCGATACTCCGCCACAGTCCTCTCTGGCCTTTTTTGGAACGATCCCTGGTCATTTGGAATGATCCACAGAGGGGTCGTTCATATGATCACTAACGACCCTCCATTCAGGAGATAGATCAGACGCGCAAACTCACCAAGCCACTAATGGAAGTCCAAAAGGACAATCATTCATTTCCCAGGGTGGCAGTATCTCTACAAAAGTTGATTGTTTGATCCTATCAATGCAACTGAAACGAAAGCGCAGCATAAATTGGAGCGCGGTCAAAGCTGTCCTAACAAGTTATTTTCATCATCCAACAATTTCATCGTCTGAGTGTAACTAGCTACCCAGCGACGACGGATCTACCAACCGAAGCGAATCACGCAATCGAAACCCTAGTGGGTCGAAATGGGAGGTCAAGTCCCGGGGTCGCGGTCGAGGGAGGGGAGAAGAGCTTGCCTGGCTTTGACGCCTCTGCGCCGGCGGCGAGGAGGCGGATCCCGGAGCGGAGGCCGCGGTTGAGCACCGTCGCCATCGCCGTTCGCGTTTGTGTTCTCGCGTCGCCGCCGCCGGAGCTGCTGGAATGGCAATTTTGACTCGCTGTGATTTGTCGCGGTCGGCCTCGGGCCTTCGGCGTTCTTGGGACCTGCGCGCCGCTAACGCTGAGCTCGCAGCCCATGCATTCCAGGCCGAAATAGGCCCATCCATCTGCCCAGGAAGCGAAGGTGGGAATACGCCTTCGCCTTGTCCTGGAGGTTCACGTAATCGCTTGGGTCCGCCTTCCGTCTCCCATGGCTCCTGAATGTCGATCAAAATCATCCTCTCGAAGCAAAGCAAAACAAGAGTAGACCTTGTTCCCCTTCCATATGGAGTCGCTTGCGTCGCAAGCGAGGCCGGCTGCCGTGCTGTGGCTCGCCGGCTTCCTCCAGGCGGCGCACCTCCACCGGGTCATCTGCTTCTGCGCCAGGTCCGTCCTCTGTCTTCCCACGCCTCCCTTGTATCGATTTTGGGGATGCTAGTTTTTTCTTTTCAAGCGCAAAATTAACCTCTTCTGTCCCAGCTCGAATCATCGACCACTTGTTCTGTTATCAACTTATCGATTATCTGGTTGGATACAGCTCGAAGGCCCTGTCCATCAGGATCGCGCAGTGCTTCCTTCTCAACGGCTTCATCTTCCTAGGAAGGTATGTGTTGTTAGGAGCGGCGCTTGAATCTCGGCTAAATGTTATGTCTTTTGCACTTTTAGAACGATACAATGTTGCAATTTGTAAGTATATATTGCTGCAATTTTGCCCTCTAATATAACCATGGACTCCAACTTTGACTAGTAGATGTAGAGGGTGGAAAATTATACCAGAATGCTGGAATTCTGTGTTTTGCCTGGAAATCGTCAGGTTATCTGATAAAATACCAGAAGCAATACCATATTGAGCTAAAAAGTAAAAAACGCAGATGGGGCTTAATGTACTACTTCGAGTCATGAAGGGCTTAATGGCATTTGACTTCAGTTCTCTATATCACTTCAGCTGTCCAGTCGATATGTGTTAAATATAATAGAACTACATTAATTGAAATATAAGCATCTCATTTCTGATCTACTAATTCTGTTTTGAGAGTTCCTGCTTTAGCTCCTGTTAGTTCCTTTACACGAATAACCCCCTAAACTATTTCTTATGTTTCATAGCTTGTTCACCCTAAAGTCGCTGGTCATTCCAACTCTGTTGTGGATATTACCTGAGGCATGCGATCAATCAGGGGGACGGGGACAGCATCTTTGTGATCACAAGATGGCTATAGCAACGTATTCATTCTTACGCTCTGGCCTTATTGAGATTTTCTATGTAAGTGTTTGTGGTATCTATTCATATTTATTTTACTTTCTAATGATTTTAATTATGTTTCTGTTGCATCAAATATCAAGTGTCTTTAACTTAATTTTCCTATTTAAAGTGTCACTTCGGATCAGTCTAGTGCTAACTTATTCAGCTCTCCATAAATAACACATGCATATTAATGTTGGCTAATCTCAAATCAAGTATTGGATACAAGAAACTTGGTAATGGCATTGGAAAAATGTAATGCATATATACTGCACTTAAAATGAACAGCAAGATCATTATTTTCTTCTTTTTGAGACAACAACTCATTATTTTCTACCAATAGAGGTTTCACATAGTACATCATGATATTTAAGGCGTCACCTATGTTTTCCCTGATATGCTTGGTTCTCCATACGCTGCAAAGCTTTCGATGACATATTTGTCACTAATTTTGATGATCCCTTAGGGAAAACTCTAAATTTCTTGGCAAGTTATTGTCATTACCATAGTGCTTGCACTTTGCAGTATATATGGGAGTGCGACTAAAATCAACATCATCTGGTTTACATTCTTTTCCTGAATTATTATCATTGCATTTTGTTTTCGATTTCAGGTATCTTGGTTTTATCCACTTTATGTCTTCAGCTTCATATTAAGTACACTTTGGTATGTTTAATCTTTTTCCCGTGCTTGTATTCTCTTCCTCTCCTTCTGCCAGATATATTGGTTCTTTCTCATGCCCATTAATCACAAGAAAGTTGGGGTGGCTGCTAGGACTATCTAACTCCCTCAGGAGTCAATATGTTGCCTGTTTAAAAATTTGATTTCAGAAATAAAAAACATTCTTCAAGCACATGGGTATGCGGATATTCACCAATCTTCGACACATGACTAACGGCCCTTAAGAAAGTTATTTATACATTCTAGCAACTATAGGTCTGAAATGTTTCTTGTCATAGCCAGTGGAATTGTTTTGTTATGGTGAACCATGGCAAAAACAGTTGTAGAACGGTTCTTGATAACCTTCATGGTATTTATGCTAGTTTCACTTGAAAGCTGCTGTTTCTTACTGTAGAAAGTAGAATTATAGTATAACATGATAACAATAGACCTCCTGTGTATTAGTTTGTTCTTGGAGTACATACATATTTCATCAACATAGGAATGTGTAATAGCAGATAGGTAAAGTTGCTTTTCTTATCTTTTCCTCTAAATAAATACAATAACAAGCAAGCCTTTTAGCCCCAAACAAGTTGGGGTAGGCCGAGGCCTTTTTCCTCAATAAATAAATAAAATAAAAATTTAAGACTTGGTTGCCATGTTCCTAGTTATGTTTGAACATTGCAGAGGACAGGTATTGTCTTAGAGAATTCGTAATTTGTTTCAGAAAAACTTTCCTGTGTTTAATGAACATTTGGGTCATTGCAGGTACATACTCTCGTTTTTACTACATTCAAGTTATGCACATTCCAGATACTGAAAAAGGCCAACATCCAGTATCCTTTTGTGATGTCCATATCTTATATCAGGTATAATGACATTGCCAAGCATGCTTTGGATGTTGTGAAAAGTAAGAGCCAAGATTCCACTCAAGCATTGGACCCTCAGAACATAGCTGAATCAGAAGGTCAGCCTGAAGGATTCGAGAGGTATCTGTGTTCAGGTTACCTTTTCACCAGATTGGATTTTACATTCTTCATCTACTGACATTTTTGACATTAATACACTAGGGTTGCCCTTGGCATTGGTGAACAGGTCTATTCGATCCTTCTGTTGACTATTTTCTTTGTTGAGGTATATGCTTCTATGTTTCCCTCACATATCAATGGATACCCAACTCCATGACTGTATTTGCTTGAAATTCGTTTCTCCTGGTCCTTTGTCTATGTTGCCAATATTCGTAATCTTTGCACCTGATATCATGCAGGTTTCAGTGATTGGGTACATACCTTATTTTGGCAAAGCAATGAATTTTGTGCTCCTGTCTTTGATGTACGCCTACTACTGCTTCGAGTATGTTCATCTGAATGTTCAACATTCTTTCAATTGTCAAGTATTATGTATTTGCAGGTTTGCTTTGTAGTTCTATAACTTTGGTAAACATTTTTGCCAGGTACAAGTGGAACTTCTTTGCTGTAAGTCTGAATAAGAGGCTTGATTTCTTCGAGTCAAATTGGGCCTTCTTTGCTGGATTTGGTATGTTCATGATTCACTACATGATGGTGCAGCGTAATATTACCTTCCTAAATTAACTATCTTGGGCATGTGTATATATTTACAATATCCTTGAGACAATTTCCACTGTTAATTGTTTTGGCTCATCTGGCTAGTAGTTGAATAGGCCTAAATTGAGAGTGACCTTACTATGATATTTACTTATATAAAGAGTGGCCAACAAGTAAGAAGCATGACCTAATTACTCTGGTTCATGTTGCCTACAAGTACATGTTTGCACCATGCTGTCATTGTAAAATAGTTTTAATCGTTTTACATGTTTGTGCCTGTGTTCGCGATAAGAAGCGTTTATATCCTTTCTGTCATGCGGATGTTTCCATGCTTTTGGGTTAATAGCTCCTTTAACTTTATTCCTTGCAAAATACCTGTTGTCATGGAAATGGGTGCTATTGCTTCGCTTTACCTTAATTCCTTTCAACTTCCTTGCTTATCAGTGTCATGCCATTCCTTCATGTCAATGACATACATGACATGCGCTTGCATATGTGAAATTCTTACATGTTATATGTCGGAATATTTCTTATATAGGTGGTCCATGCGTCCTTCCAATTTTCTTCCTCTCTCCTCTTACAAGCTACGGAGTTATGGCTATACTTTACCCATTGGTATGGTGAAGCACTTCTCACTAGTGGTACTTAATTTGAAAATTCATATATTTCTTTTGGAAAAAAAATATTTTATTGTTTGCAGTATTTTGATGTCTTTTACATGCTATCTTGTACTTTTCTACAGAACTACTGGCTAGATTTCATAAGTACTTAGATATATAGCTAAAATCAAGTCTTTTTGCACAAACTGCCACACCGATTGTTGATGGTTGGAATTTATTAATTTTGTATCCACTGGCCAATATAGTGTCTACATATTCTGAGATGTGTAGTTAGTACATTCCCTCATATTAAAGGTATTGATAGTTTTTCGAGCTTGAAAGGCCTGGTCATTCGTTTCACTACAAACTTGTATGGATTTATGGCTGGCCCTCTGCATATTGGAGAACAGTCTGTATCCTTAATCCCCTTTTTGTTATGAAAGTATAACCATACACAAATTGAACTGTATATCTGGTTTAGAATACTAGTCCCGAACTTTATGGCAGGGTACAGTCTTCTATCCGCTGTTATGATGTGTCCTTAGTTCTGCATGTTCTCATGGAGCTCAAGCTTTGAGATACTGAAATCTCCTTCCGGTGCAATGTTCTTATGGATGGTTTTGATTGGACGTATGGCAATATAAGGGTGTATTTCAAACTCAATTACCTGACTTGACAACATTGCCTCTTTCCAGTTCGTCCTGACTGCTGCAGGTACTCAAGTTGAGCAAGTAATCAGTGAATTGGAACCTTCGCATGAAGGGCAACTAAAAAGAATACCAGTCTTCTTTGTGGCAAAACGACTAACGTAAGCAGCCATCCCATCGTTCATCCAAGCAATGAATCTTCCTTGTGCAATTTTCTTCCAAGTTTCAACTCCCACGGTTCCTACAGCACTGTTAGTTTGGTTGCCTAATCAATAAAAACAGTGTTTGATATCTGAAACTGCATGTGCAGGACGCAAGTGCTGCAGTTATTTCCAGATGCACGGAAAGAACAATGAATGATGCTCATGACTAAATCAAGGAAGAGGACAGTACGTTGTGTAGTTATCACAATGCCTATGCGTCAAGTGCGAAAAGGCTGGCTGTCCATCTTCATCTCACTGTAAATATGTCCTGTAACTGTAACATCATTGTTGTTATAACATACCCCGTCCGCTTTTTATTTGTTGTTGTTAGGACAACTTTTTTAGTTAAACAATGAACTAGAAAATGTTGTCCTAACGTCTTCAACTAAAAACCGGATGCAGTACATTGCCAATAGATAAAAGGCTTATTCAAAATTGTACAATCCTACATGATACCACCTATACCGTTGCAGGTACAACTCTCTCTCTCTCTCTCTCTCTCTCTCTCTCTCTCTCTCTCTCTCTCTGTATGTGTGTGTGTGTGTGTGTGCGGCCATTTCTACTGTCAGGTATCGAATTGACGCTATAGTTTCATGTGTGTTCTCCCTTTTGAAAAAAAAAAAAACTTGAAAAACACGTCAACCAAAGTTGCCCCAATATTACACGGGGGCAGATGGAGTTTCAACCTCAAGCTCCATACAATGTGCTGAGATACAAAATTTTTGCTTCTTGTCAGTTCATGGGACTACCTTTGTTCGTGCTTGCCTCGAAGTGCTATTGTTCTTGCTCTCCACAGATAGGTTCCTTTCATATATTGCAGTCAGAAAATTTACAGTTCATGGCAATACGCCTCGCAGATTTCCAATCTCGACCAAACCAGAAAAGAAGACCTCATGCTTTTTATCAGCGTGTGTTGACTTCATTCCTTGATGTTGTGCTCCACCAGACACACACTGTATACGGCATATTTCCGATCAGTTAGCAGGACCAGTATCGATCCGTCCACTGTAGTGTGTGTGTTAGGTTCTCTCTACTTATAATTTTGTTGCGTTCATCGTGTCATCTCCTGCACATGAAGGATGCGGCGTTGCACTATAAGTAGTTGTCGTTTACTTGTACGTATTTGCCTTGGCCTTTCTTAGCTGCTTGCTGGTGGGCTGCGTGCATCATGCTCATCGCTATTCGCTAGCCACCCAGCTGCGCGCGCGACTGATCGGGCAACTGTATTGCTGGGACGCGAGATGAGGAGAGGAGTCAAACCAACTGAAAAAGGATTAGAGGAATGAGAAAATCAAACCACCTGTTTGGCTTTCGACGCGTGCTTGCTCACATCGATCGGGCCGAGCGATATGGATCGAATAAACCCGGCCGGCCGGCCGGTACGACTTGGTCCGCACTCGACAGTGGCCGTACGTCGTCCGCAGTTCTAAACGACCATGACCTCAAGGGAAAACAGCGACTGGATTCTGCTTTTTGGTCCTGAGATCGTCGTCGTCGTCGCGCTCGGGATGATGCCGGTGGAGAAAGAAGGCGCGGTTTGCAGGCCAGTGGAGTGGAGTGGAGTGGATGACGTTGTACCTACTGCGCCACGGCTGCTTTGCTAATAGCTAGTACTAGCTAGCTAGTTGTAGCTAAGTAGTAGAGTAGATTACGACTACTTTTGCCTGTTGTATTAATTAATTAGCAATGACAGATATGGTCAGATGGAGATGCTCGTGTTGACAACTTAGCTGTCTTCTTTAGTCGTCTAACTCATAACTTCGTTGTGCTTGACAACTTAGCCGCCTATCTCAATCAGCACCGTGTCGTGTCGCACTTATCCCCGTTCTCTCTGCGCCTCCAGAGTCCAGAGACCTGCGAGTGCGAGTAGTTTTATTAGTGGCCGTCACGCGACCACCCCCCAAATCCATGCATAAAACCCACGGCATGCAAATGACTCCACATACACTTGGAAGCACGTAGCGATGCCTGACACCCATTCATACTTCTCGCCACCACCGGCGCCCTCCGCCAGGCCCCGGACCCGGCGCCGGCGGCGCCGCAGGCACCTCCTTCTCTCGCCACTGTCCGCCGCCACCGCTGCTGCTCGCACGTCGTCGTCCCCACTGGCGGCGTCCTCGTCGGCGGCCTCGTCCCCCGCCTCCTCCTCCGCCGGCGGCCTCTCCCTGTTCTCCCTCTCGCGGTCGCCCTCGCCGTTCCACCACCTCTTCTTCCTGTCCCCGCTCCACGCCGCCGCCTCCACGGTGCCCTTCGCGTGGGAGCACCGCCCCGGCGTCCCCAAGACGCCGCCCCCTGCACGCCAGTGCCGCCGCCAGTCCGCGGCCGCCAATAAGCAGCAGGCGCTTCCGCTCCCGCCGGCCCGCATCCTCCTCTCTGGCAGCAGCAAGGTTAGCGCCGCCATCGCGGCCGCGGAGGAAGACGACGACGACTGCTTCGCCGTTGTGCCTGAGAACCTGAATAAGGAGATGAGGCCCCGCAGCACGCGCGATCGTCGTCGTCAGCCGGCGCTTGTCGCCGCCACTCTGACCGACTGTCTCGCCGTGCTGAGACTCTGTCGGTCGTGCACGACGATGTCCCGCGACTGCCTCACCGGAACGCCGCCGCCGGCTCCGTGCGCAATGGCGGGGAGGAAGGCCGCCCTGGGCGGCTATTCGGCTTCGGCTCAGGTTTAGAACGAAGCTACTATTGCAGCGTGCAAGTGCTCGCTCTGGATCGGATCGCTGTTCGGGTTCGCGCGTATAGAATCAGTACAATATAGTACTCCATGCTATGCTGCTGATGTTGCAACACGTTCCATGTCTTCCGACCGTTCATATCGTCGTAATAAGTGTTTTATGTTTTCCCACCGGTTGATCGTCGTGTAAGGGTTTGCAAAGCATGATTTGAGACGATAATGTTGGATCCCTGGTTACTGACCGGCAACCGACAAGAATTAATTTGATCAATGAAGAAAGATGTACTCGCTCCATCATTTTTTTTTGTCATTATCGACTTTAACCGACAAACATTCGTATCCAATAAATAAATAAATAATATAATATGTTTTTATTATAATTTGATTTATAATAAAGTTTTTAAAATATAGTTTTTAATTTATATATTTAAATTATTTTTTAAATAAGATAAATAATCAAAATCAATGACGATATGAAAGAAAGAACAGAGGAAGTATGCCACTTTGTGCTGATATGTACGTGTTATCAGCTCTTGTTCCCCAGTTCACGGTCAACAGGGGAAGCATCCCCACCTAATGTAACAGGCGACCTGAAACCCAGCCCGGATAAGAGTTGAGAATACAATGCACATCAATACATCATGAGACAAAGTGGCACATATGGCCATATGTGTCAATGTGTGTGCGTGTGTATTATGCTAGTCTCAGGATAGAAAACCAGGGAGAAGTGGGAGTGGGATTTTAATCCCCCTAGCTCTCTTTGGAAGGCTGACGATTGAGGACAATTGTAAACCTTGAGTTAACGAAGCCTCCAGATCAAAAAAGGAAATGTCTGTGGGATCCAAGTAGGAAAATATAAGGAATTGAGCAAAATTGCAGCAATGCCATATAAGGAATTGCCCCTTCATTATAATAGTAGGCATTGTTTAGTAATGAATGACGTGATAGTGATTAAGTAGAGACTGATATTCTGACTAGCTTCAGACTCCTTTCTCTTCTTGGGTCATTATCTGATAGTACTGCAGTAGACTGTGATGTATTAACAACGAAGTGGCCCAAGAAAAACTAATACGCATATCGTCCGACATTTCAACTCCCGCGCCACCACCGGCCCAGTAGTGTGGTAGCCTGCAACTTTGTGATGCCGTTGAGGTAAGCCTACTAGTAGTAGTACATAGTATAGGATTGTCTCACCATATTTATGCTAAGCTAAACCGTACTCCCTCCATCCCATAATCTACTTAATATTAGACTATGACACAATGAATAAGGAAATAAAATACTACCATCAATTCTCCCTAATAATTAACACATGCACCATAATCTTGCGTGCATGTAGTTACAAGCAACCACTAATTTTATTTGGGACCATCAATTTCTTTTGAAATATGAGAAATTAGTCTAGGAATAAAGGATCAATAATTTATCTAATGCTTATATAAGAAAGGTTATGAAATTTTTTATTTTTTATAATCCGAAGAAAATTATGGGACGGAGGGAGTACTATATTTGTGTGCTTGACTATCTCATCACCATCTTTATGCTGCAAATTAATACTGTACTTTATTAATTTTTGTACCTTGTATATACTTCGGAAATACGCAATACCAGATCCAAGCATGCAGTAGGCCTGTGCTATGTTGTACACACGCCTAATAACGCCTGTACCTTTGTGCTCCAGGGAGCTACCAGGAAGGCTGAACTGGTTCTCCCTGCTTTGTACTGGTATGTTCTGAAGCCATACCATACTGTCTGCTTAATTAACTACTCTACATAAATGATCGATCAGTTGATGTGCAAAGGCTAACCATACCAAATGCTTTACAGCAGCACGCATCAATTATTCATGCTTGTTTCTTGGATCTTAGATAAATAATATTAATGTTTTTTTTTAGCCTGCCGACAGCAAGTCTGTTGTTCCGTGATTTCTGGCCATAACAGAACATTGTTCTCTGTTCATCTGTTGCCTGAATTTACAATGTAAGCCGCCCCTGAGATTTTTTTTAAAGAAAAGCCTCTGTTATTAATTAAGGGATAGCTCATGTAATACTCCTATGTTGGACAAGGTCCATCATTTTGTGAGTCCCAGCTAGCATATTAATTGCTCGCCGGTTTGTTGTACTGTTACCCCATACGTGACCATCCATTTTATTTTTATTTTCTGCAGAAGCATAGCATAGCATTATGTAAACACAAAATAGTACAGTTCTATATCTGTGCACGTAGTACTTTCTCTTGTATAAAAAAGAAAGTAATCTAGAATAAGTTTTTATCAAATATTAAGAATATAAATCATAAATAACTTTTAAGTTATTATGTTTGAAAAGATAAAAATCATTGGATAGATTCGTCTTGAATTTTTTTTTATAAAAGTATATATATCACTTTTTAATAAATATTATCAAAAATAATAAAGATCAAAGTTATGTTTTGAAGACTGTGTTATTGTTGTAAACTACTTTTTTTTTAACCGGAGGGAGTATTAACCAAAAGAGAGGCACCAGAATCCGAGCAGATTAGCAGGTCATTAATAATAACAAAAGCACGATTAATTTATTGTTTGTCCAAAGCCTTTTTCATGTTCATTTTTAGCTCCTTTCCAACAAGAACGTGTAAAATGATTAAACAAGTATAAATGGGTTCTTCGTATAAGAACTGCGATATGACTCGGACAAGACTATATAGAAAAACAAGTGGAAGACGTGGGTTGCTTTTGATTAGTGTCCTTTTTTTATAGACAAAAAGATGTGTGTCCTTTTGGCACCAAGTAATCAGATAACAACTTGCAGTAATGTCCAAGACTAAGAGAGGTTGCTACTGGTCCGCCTGAGGCTGCTTATGAAGTGTATTCAATTGAATTGGCAAGCGCGGGCGGTTGCTGTTCGGATTATTCCTTTATCTTTCATGCGGGATGCATCCTAATTCCTCGTCATGCATCGATCAGTAGCAGTGTGTAGTACTTTAAATTCATTTGCTGCAAGATGTTATGTTGCCACGACTAACTATAGCAGCAAGCAGATAAATGATGAAAGAAAATTGCTATTGTTAGGACCATTATTCTAATTAATTTTATGGAAAGTACAAACTACAGAGTCAAATTGGAGCACCGCCCTTTCCATCAGCACTTGGCTGTGACTTTGTAGTATTTCTTACTACCACATATCTATGCCCTGTTTGGAACTCTGAAAGTCGTCGCGTACATTTGAGCATCTGTTCTCTAGTTAAACATGCATAAAAAATCATAAACTTTTTGGACATAAAGAAGGGGAGCAAATGATTGAGATCATTTATATTTGGTACTATACTCCATTCTGAACTCCCAACTTTTTTTTTTGATATCTCAGATGACGCTGAGCTCTCAATGGTGGAGCCCAAAAGGTACACCAGGACCAGGTTCAGCTATCATCTTTTGGTCTTGCAGGACCAGCAGTCCAGCACTCATCCTATAGCGTTATTGGTCTCCGCTGATTAATTGTTAATTCTTTAAGCCTGTTTAGTATCATAGTGACACATCTGCAATAACTCGAACTAAAATATAGTCGACCACTGACACTGATTGCTGGTGGGTCAAACAACGAATCACTGATGAAGAATAAGGAATGCGAGGTTCCGCTATAATATACTACTGTAGAACAGAAGTAATAGGAATTAGTAATGTGAAATTTTGAATTCTGTATATATGGACTAGCTAGCTAGCTTTGTTTTGGTTCGATGAATAGCTGGTTGTACATACGACGACGAATAGCTGGTCTAAAATACGCTATCATGGAAAACAGTGCTGGATTCTGTGGAGAGAGGATTAAGCAACTGGCCGGCCGGGCAGGTTTTCTTGTTGGATCGATATCATGATGATTCCGGGTAGGGGAATACGATCGAACACCGTAGTATTGTCCCCAGCCCCAACTACCGGGTGTTCTTGTTATAGGGGCTGCAGCTGCTGCGTGCGCATGTGTTCTTCACCATCATCGATCGGTGTTAGGAATTAGGATTCGTGTGTCCCTGTCCGTATCAAGTAGTAAAAAGGATCTCCCTCCCGTCATTCTCGCGCGCGACCGCGTGCCGAGTGGAGGGATGGATGCGCGCGTAAGGAAGAATGGAAGCATCAGGGGAGGTCGTGAGTCGTGACGAAGCACTACGAGGGAATCTGGAGCTCTTAGTTAATGGAGTTTAATTAATGGCCTCACTGTTGAAGTGTATCTCTGTGTGGGTGTGGCTAGCTAGTTTCTGTTTGGCGTCACCACCTTTATTTCCGCACTTGCAGACAGCCTATGTTTCCTCGCCTTGCCGATGCTTGTTCTCTGTATGCTGTATGCATGCATCCCAGAAACAGGACCATCCGCGCGAGAAAAGGATAATATAAAGAGATACTAAGATGGTAGTAGGTTCGTAATGTAGTACCGGTATACTAAGTTAGTGTGCACAGCAATACTTGTACCACTAAGCTTCATGCATGAATCTCTGCCCACAATTCAGCATTTTATCTCTGTCCGTTTATTTCCCGGTTAATTAAACCTCTGTGCTCTGTGAGGATCATCAAGGCAGCTTTTATTTTGTACAATTACATTGCATTATCATCGCAGCAACCACAACCACTCCACCTGGATGCTCAACAAAAAGCAGTACTAGTACACAAGTGCGCGAGCAATGATTCGGCGGCGACAAAACACCGGAGGGAGAACGAAGGAGACCGCTGCTGCTCGCGAGTCGCGACTGCCATTGCCAGACGACCCTGCCGGTGCGCCGTTCTACGCAGCTTTTCACTTGGCCTGTCGTCTTCTTGTTCCGCGAACCCATCATTCTCCTCCGCGACCGCGACTAACGGGAACGCGACACTTCCTCGCTTCGCTCCTCACGAAGCGCCAAGCTCGCCAAGACGCCAACCCAACCCTACTGGGGGCATGCGTGCGAAGCGCCACGCGCGTGATGGGCGCGCTTGTCGCCAACCGGAACGGAAACCGGCCGGCCGGGCGTGAGATGGGCAGTGGATGACGCTAGCTAGTAACCTTTCTCGGCTCCCCGGCGTCCGGGCGGCTGTGGTGGTGGTGACTATAGAACGGTGCGACATGACAACCTACAGTTGGTAGTAGTAGCATGCAGCACTAGTGCTAGTGCGGCGTCGCGTGCTCTGCTCGTCGTCCAAAACGCGATTATTACTGTTGGTAGCCTGTACTAGCACTAGTGCGGCGCTGCTTTATGACACCGCGGTGATCGATCTGGTGACGAATAACTACGAGAGAGAGGACCGGTGGTGGTGGCAACTCGAGTCACCAAAGGGAAAAACAAAAAAAACGTCATGGTTTCTACCATCAAAAGCGTTTCTGAGATAGTGATGTCGAGGCATGTCCTATCCTTCGGTAGGTGTAGGTACATTTTCTTTTTACGCACACTGTTAAGAAACTACTACTACCATGACGAACCAAGAGCAACACTGACATACTACTATTAACCAAGTTGCAATTATATATGTATGAGGCTGTTGGTCGTTATTATAGCTACAAAAAGCTCGCAAAAAGACAAACCAGGGGAATGAGGGAATGATCACAAGTTCAGCGTGGCCTCTATTTTTTTTTTCCTAACAGAATACTAGTAACAGACAATGGCACGTTCCATTGGTTAACTTTGCGATCCGGCCGGTCAGTCTGTCGAGATCCTCCTATGTGCAGAAATGGTAAAAAGGAAAGGGCCCCGCCGCCTACACTGCAGAGAGAGGTTCATTAGAGAAAGCCTGCCGCGGTGCCCAAGTCAAGGACGCTAAACCAGGAATGCTCGCTCCCTTAGGCCCTCCGTAATGGTCGGTTCCACCGATGCCCAAAAGCCTTTGAGAGCGCTCCCACCATTGTGTGCCTGGTTTCAGTGATGCCAGAGGAAGCAAAAAAGTGGGAGCGAAGCATCTAGCTGCTCCGGTTCCCACATTAATAAAAAAATGATTTTGCACTGTATAGCTGTACACCTGGCATGACCGTTGGTTGGTGACATTTCCCTCTGCTCTTTGCAACGTTCAGATGGCCGGCCAGCGTCAGTTTTTCTCCCGCGAGCCAACTGACGATGCCGAGA
This sequence comes from Oropetium thomaeum, assembly GCA_001182835.1. Taxonomy (NCBI): domain Eukaryota; kingdom Viridiplantae; phylum Streptophyta; class Magnoliopsida; order Poales; family Poaceae; genus Oropetium; species Oropetium thomaeum. Next base: position 1,044,783 of record LFJQ01000075.1, on the reverse strand, counting down.
AATATTAGCTGACTGGTGGACCTATATTTACCAGGGATCCGATGCCCATCATTATGTGAATCGTTATCGATTCTCATTTTTTAACTGTGGATCCCATTTTTTTTCTAAGAGCGATTCACCGCTGCGTAAGGCCTTACTCGTTCCGTCGTAACATCACGCTCGTCAGAGCCCCTGCCTAACTACCGGAAGCGGAAGTGGCCGTGCAGCGCAGCAGGTTGCAAAGGTTGTTACGAACGGCTGTCAGGCCGGCCGGAGATGGGACATCCATGCCATGCTCCATCAAGATCGCTGCTGCGCAGGCCGCTTCAATGCTCTGTTATTGGACCCATTTTTCTTTTCCTCCGTCATTTCCTGGCCAAAGAATTACTAAAACATATGGCCACGCGCGTCACATGGAGATCTTTGATCTGCCTGCTCTCTTGCCTTGCCTCTTAATTGGGGTGTATACTTATAAAAGAGTGGTCCTAAGGATATTCTTTTATGCTACTTAATTTTACAAAATAAACTAAATTATTTTCATAAGTTATCTCACTTTTTTTTTATGAAAACAAACTAATTCGTTTTCTTGATCTAAGGATCAGAGGGGCATCATATTGTACTCCTTCCTTCTTTCTATGAATTTGTAGAGGAATGTTATGGTGCTTTGGAGTGGAAAATAACTAGTACGAGGTATCAAATAAAATGTATTTTAAGTTGTAGAACAAAGAAAAAGAGTTAGTGGGTTACACACTTATTACCAACTATCTCTAGTGATAATTGATTAAGGTCATACTAACTAACTGATATCAGTGGTAGGATTAATTCAAAGAGGATGAACCTTTGGTTGTCCTCAAACACCGTAACAAATCTCAAATATTCATCATCATTGACTTTTAGAAATTTTTTAATTTATTTAAAAGATTAGTTCACAGTGCAAAATTACAAGCCATGTTTTAAATCCTACTTGTAGTGATAAGATCGATCATAAGAGGAATACATATTTTATATGATATATATTATATTTTCAAATAAGATGACAAGTAGTTTTTTTCATACAAAAAAGTACAAGTAGTTGTATTTATAGAAGTTAATACCTTGAACCCCTACGGCCCTCTACCTCCCACGTACTACTATACACTCTTCTCCTACTGGTACACCCCTCTCCTATAGTTCTACAGTTCACTCCTACCAGCCGTACGTACTACCTACGCTAATCTGATGGTGTACAGCTATTTACCGCCTGATCCGATGTCTCGTACTCAGAAAATTACCGAGGTCAAATGAGTCTTTGCCCGCCAATCCCAACGATAAAAGCAGCCTCAAACGCAGCTCCGCACCTCCACTCTCTTCTCTTCAGAACGCTTGCTGCACACCCAAGGGAACAGAGCAATGCCCAGCCCCGCTGCCTCCTCCTCGCCGTCGCCGCTCCCGCCGCCTGCGCCCTCCGCCACTCGCCGCCGTCGTCCGCGACAGCTTCTCCCGCCGTCCTCTTCCTCCTCCTCGGCTACCACTCCCACGTCCACCTCCGGCGCCTCCGCCTCCGCGACCTCGTCGTCGTCGGGCTCCTCCTCCTCGTCGTCCTCCGGCGGTCTCTCCTTCTTTTCGCCGGCGCCGTCGCCGTTCCACCACCGCTTCCTCTCCCCGCTCCGCTCCTCCGCGGTGCCCTTCTCGTGGGAGCACCGCCCGGGCATCCCCAAGACCCCGGCGCGCCAGGCGCGTGGCGGCAAGACGGCGCCGCTGCCTCTGCCCCTCCCTCCGTCCCTCCGCCTCTCCGCCAGCAAGGTCGGCGCCGACCCCTTCGTCTCTGCCGACGCCGCCGGCGAGTACCTCGTCATCCCCGACGACGCGAAGACGCCAAAGTGGCGCCTCCGGCGCAGGAAGCAGCGGCGGTCGCGGCCCCCGGCGCTGGCGTCGACCCTGACGGACTGGCTCGCGCTGCTGAGCCTGTACGGGTCGTGCACTCGGTCCCGCGACTGCCTCGCGGGGACGACGCCGCCGCCGCGCCCGCGCTCCTCCCCGACGGCGAAGGGCGAAGGCCGCCGCCTGATAGATCCGAGGCTGTAGCGAGTAATGGCTGATGGCTCTGCTGTTGCGCCGCGTGACTTTGGCGCGCGCGCGGGGAGATCGTGGCGTGTACGTACGTGTGGTGTGGGTGTTCGTGCATCGATCGAGAAAGAATGTGCTTTAGGATTAGAGGTCACACTACTTGGCTGTTGTTGATACTGTAATTAAGGAGGTGGTTTCCCCATGTGCGTGTGCTTCCTCGTTCAAGTTCATGTAGGAGGCAAAATAATAGTAATCTGATTCCGCGAGAAACTATTGTTAGCTACTCCTACCAAAAGATTGTGCTAATAATAATGACCAGCGCGCTGTCGCAGCTGCGGGGCTGCTACTGCTGATGGTACTCTCTCTGATCAGGTGGGTGTTGTTACCAGTATGCGACTTGCTTGTGTGTGTCCCGCCGAATAATTAGGTTGTTGCAAGCTTGGTTCAGAGTTGGTCACCGACTTGTACTAAGCGCACAGTTAGTTTGCTTGATTTGATTCCTTACTGCCGAACTGTTCTCCTACTATATACAGTATGTGTTAACCAAGAAAAAAAAATGTTCATCAGTTATGCTTCTGAATACTGTACTATACAAAGCTAAATTTTACTACTTGTGTACTGTGTGTTTTGATGACTTGAATATATATCTCGCCAAAGTGTGTGCGTCGTCGTCGTCCAACGAAAGTTCCGTTCCGTCCCTTCAACCTATCTGACTTTAATTTCATAGCCTGTTCCCAAGTTGGTGATCACTGTTGCAGAACGGAAGAATGTTGTCACTGTGATTGCTTCAATTAGTTGAAGTGCTTGCGTAGAAAGAGAGACCATGCAGTCGCACGCAGTGCTGGCGATCGAACACGGACAGTGAGAAGCAGCAGGGCAGCGTCGGTGTCGGTTGGGTCACGTCGTCGGTCGTCTTGAGCACGGGAGGAGATTTTTCATTTGCTTGCGGGTACGTGTGTTCGCGGGTGCTCTCCTCGGCTGACTAAAAAGCACCACACGCGAAATAAAAAACGTTCCCTTTTTGGCTTTTGGGTCTCCCTCTATCTATTCGGTTAGGAAAATTGTTTTGCACAATAACTTAACAGCGTCGTCAGTGCAGCTGGTATGCGATCAAATCACTTTCCAGATCTCAGCTCAGCGCACGCTTGGCAGTTTAGCTATAGAGGCGCTGTCAAGCGCAACTTGACATTACTCTCTCGGTGTGCGTCGTAGCGTATGCTTCTGTACCAAGCCATTACAGATGGTAAGACTGAGATACCGTGTTCTGTGTACAACTTTCGGGGGCAAATTGTCCATGTCAATTACTACTTAATTCAAGTAGCATCATCAGAGAACTCAACATTATAAGTGTTGACTTAACAGTTAGTTACTTTTGATAGAGAGAAAGATGACTTGATGCTAAAGGTAAAGCTTTGAACATCTAGGTCTTGAGTTCTCACGGTTGGCAGAAGCGTTATTTACCTTGAGTCCTTGATCCGTGTGAAAGTAAATAAGAAGTTCCTGGATTGATGGCGGAAGTCACCGTGGAGTGCAAGCGAGTTTTTGATGATTTCACCGATGATCGAGTACCTCGCTCGCGCGAGACACTGGTTTCCAAAAGTCAGCGATCTAGTAGTAGTACCCTCTCTCTCCCTCATATGCATCCATGCATGAACATCACTTTGCACGTGTCACTGTGTGAGTAGTTGCGCGCTCGCCTGCTTGCCGTCACGACTCACGTCTGATTGTCTCCTCCTGCCTGCCAGAGGCTTTCAAATGTGATGGCTGAATCGTCATGTGGAAACAGTGCTCTCCAATAATAACACCAAATAATTGAAGATGCTCTCTGTAGTAGTATATACGTATTGTTTATTTTCATCGCGAGTAAATGCTGATAAACTACTTTTAATTACTACTCTATACTGTCCTACTAGTTTATTTACTCCCTCCATTTTTATTTTATTGACATTAGAACACAAATCTTAATAGTTTTAAAATGAACTAAATCTCTTATCTTAACGTCAATAAAATAAAAACAGTGGTAGTATCATTTACTAATCTTCTACTAGTACTACCGCTTTTACATGTCACAACGTACTGTTATTTTTGTAATTTGTAATTAATAAATATTTATTATATCATTCCTTTTTATAATTAAAATTATTTATATCATTCTCATTTTTAGTAGTACATATTATACTGCGTCTCTCCTTCGTCACGCTCTTTGCTCCGATGCAATACAACTTTTTTTCATCGCAATATTTATTTTCCATGCCTAGACTAGAGATGCACGAGAAAAAAAAAATCAGGATTCTCGATTTGACGGGGCTCCATGTCCGAAGTCAGACTTGCTATCAAATGATATCGCGCTGAAAGACTGTCCAACAAACACGAGTTATTACATACGATTTTATTATATTTTTCTCGTGAATGTTGCCTAACCATGTTTTAATGAAAGCAGTACAATAAACCTGTGGCGAGAGAGAGAGCGAAAACATCTCAAGCAAAAGCAACACACGAGTGGCTTAAAGGAAGTTGTCGTAACGTACGATTGGATTCGTTTATCAGAAACGGCCGTATGGCACTAGAAGCGTGGTGGTAATGAATATATATATATATATATATATATATATATATATATATATATATATGACTCCCTAAATACGTGCGGTGACCGAGACCAAGGCAACGACGACATGCCTGCAGTGCACGGCAGGGAAAGGGAATGGCAGAGCACACGCGAGCGCGACGAGATTCCTGTCGTATCCTCCGGTGATCTCCCCGGCCGGGAGTCACATGCCTCCTCCGAATACATTGCCCGACGTGGCGTTTAGTAGTACTCCTCTGTGTGTCCGTCATGAGTCAGGCACCGCCGGGACGGACACCAGAGCTTGTGCTGCCTTTGATTCCCTACGCGCCCCCGGCTGCCGCGCGCGACGACGACGTCCGCCGCCGGCGTCCCTTGTCCGTACATACAGGCCCGGACAGATCGACGGTGCGTGTGTCCAGCAAAGCATGCCCCAAGTGCTGTACCCGTCGTTTACTCGTACTAGGTGCTGCACCTCTGATGTCCGTAGTGTCCGTTTGTCGTCAGTGAGACAGACGAGCCCAGCGAACGGCCGTCCGTCCGTCCGTCCGACAGGTCCCGCGCGCGCTGGTTTGCCGGCTCCCCACCACCGCGCGCGAACAGCAGCGTCTCGATGATCCGTCTGTCGTCTTGGCCGCCGCGGGGGACCACCGCTCCGAGAATTATCATCGGCACAGGGCACCGACCAAATCGGTTTCGCCCCGGCCGCCGGCCTATCTATAGCTGCCGTGAGCTCGCGACCACATCGTGCCCGGTGTGATGATCGACCAATCGTCGCCGCCAAACTTTCACTAGTAACTCCTTGAGCTAGCTGGAGCATTCGGCAGCCGGCGCCCGGTCCAATAATCCTTCTCTGCTGCGTAAACTACCGCCGCGATGCGCGCTACCTGCTGGAAGGAGTCGGACGGCGCTTAACTTCGCGGCTTCATCCTGTTACGGTGCTGCGGGTGATACTACGAGCAGCAAACGTGGCGGCGCCATTCATATCAGCTCGCGTTCGTCGCCTGGAGTGGAGCGTGTCGGCAGCGGCTGTCAGATCGATCCATTGGGCGTGGGTGGCATGGGCGGTACAGGCAGACAGGCAGACCTCGGCCGGCCCCCTACTGCACTGCGCATTCTCTCCTCCACCTTCCCTGTTGTCTGCATGCCGTACAGTACGGCTCGTCGGACCGACCGCCGTGAGTCTGACACCTAGCCAATACTAGACCACCTCACACATCTAAAGCTCCAGCTCTCGTTTACTTATATGTATTTTCTCGCTGGATCGACTGAGTTGGCAATGGGAAATACGAGTTGGGATCCATACATCTCATGAAGTCATGGTTGTTGACGCATTATCTACCGCTGTATACAGTAACTCAGAGGGTTTAGAACCTAAATTATGTCATCTGGATTCTAGAATCTGAATCATTTTTTAGAAACTTATAATCCTAACTTGCCAATCGTGCGGTAAGAATGAGTCTCTTTAATCATTATCGTCGTTGTTGGTCTAAGGTATATTTTTGTCTTTTTTTTTTCATGAATTTCGTCAATATAATGATATTGCACGTGCACGTTATGATTTAGAGGGAGTGGTGGGTGTCGAGAGAGGAGGGCTCAACATTAAGGAAGGACCGGCACGAAGGGGTCACGAGTAAACTGTCACCACTGAAAGCCTCAGATGTAAGGGCTATGAGAGGCGAGCATGCGGTCTAGTGAAGAGGATAAGGGGTATGAATGTCTTCTGGTGTCACTCTTAAGCAGGTCAAATTAGACTTGGGCAGATGGATTTCTAGGATTCTAACATTTTAGGCTCAAGATCTTGCTAACATCTTTGAGAAGCTCACCCGTTTGAGTACCTATCATTTTTTATTCCACTTTCACAATTCGTCAATGATTCAAATTTACAGGATTCACTATAGTTGTTTTCATAGTAAAAAAACGGAGGTAGTACGCAATAAGCTAAACATAATTTGCATTCATGGATGAAAATTACGTTCCATCACAGAATGGATCATTCACCATGGAACCTTCATTTTAAAAATTTTTGTTATTAAGATGATTTATGTTTAAAAATAAATTAAGTTTGTTATCATAATAACAACAGTTTCAAAATTACTTGGTAATGTTTTTGAAAATGTGCTGAAGCTAAGGCTCTACGCGCTAATCCTGTTCGTCATAAAATGATCCGACGGCTGTACGGGTTCGAGAACACGGTAGCACCAGAATCCCTAGCCCAGTGAGTGTACTAAGACGCCACTCAACTGACGTGCTACCATGCCGCGCCTCGCCGCCGCCGCCGCCGCCGCCGTCGCCCGCCGCGCCGGCGAGGTCCTGCGCCGCGGCTCCCTGTCCGGGCTGCGCTCGCTCTCCTTCCTGCAACCGTCACACGCTGCCTCGGGCAGCGATGAGGTAAACGAGCGGCGCGCCTGCCTTTGCTCCCCCTTCCGGCGAGATCGGAGGGAGGCGAGATGGCCCATCGCTGACTGTGTTATTCTGGATGCGTTCGTCTATATCCGCAGGTTCTCGTGGAAGGCAAGGCCAGCGCCCGCGCCGCTGTGCTCAACCGCCCTGGTCACCTCAACGCCCTCACCACAACCATGGTTCGTACGCCCGCGCCTTCTACCCCTTTCGTTTTTCTGAATTCTGATTGTTGCACAGTTGGTGCGTGATAGTTTTTGTTCATGGTGGAGTGGTTGTGTTTTGGACAAAATGCTGCTTAGTTATATAGTGTGGTGTGGGGAATTGGGGATGTCGGTGCTCTGTGAGCTGTAGCTGTGATCTTCGATTACGAGCTTGAGATCATGTGTCATTGTTGTTTGGTGAATTATGGTTGGTGTTTTAGTGGGGCTTTTTCTGTGATCATTTGCACAGCTTGTCAGACTGTTAGGTGTTTGACGAAATGCCTGCATGTCATTTATTTATGTGAAGTGACAAGTTAATTATTGGAATGCCCTCTAGGTTGTGCCTGCTTGTTGAAACATTATATTGTCAGGCTATCTTCTCGGTGCAACACAAATGCTTGTTAAATATGTTTATACCTTGTTGTTCACTTCAGTTTTCTTTTGAAGAATACGGTTACTATATTAGTACCATTCTGCATTGTCACAGTTGATCTGATGATTGGTGAAATGACCTTCTTGACAGGGTTCTAGGCTCAATAAATTTTATGAATCGTGGGAGGACAACCCAGACATTGGCTTCGTCATGATGAAGGTATAGTGCTGCATCGTTCACGTGATATTAATGTTGCTGAAATATAAATTGAGATGTTTATTTCATGAAGGGCAGCGGCCGGGCATTCTGTGCTGGTGGAGATGTTGTTACTTTGCGTGAACTTATCAGTGAAGGTGAGTGGTTGCACATTGCATGTCATAGCTCTGGTTTCATCATGTTCTGTTATCTTTTGGTTTTGTTATGCATCGTGTAAGTTTGCTAGTGTTTACATTTTGAAATGAATAGTAATAAGCTGTGATAGCATAATTTAGCAATCCCCCCCTTTCGGTTATTTGTAAAGAAATGATGGGAAAAAAATGCCAAATATGTGTTTTCAGCTCCTTGTACATGTTCCGTTATTAGAAGTGTTCACTGTAAACTTATATTCATGTACAGATGTTAAGTGCATGCTCAATGCTAATCTTCAGTTTACTTCCTTTCTATTAATCAGGAAAGTTGGATGAATGTAAGGATTTTTTCAAGACGTTGTACATGTTCATTTATGTTCTAGGAACATACTTGAAACCACATGTAAGTATATGAACACAAACTATTTTCGTATTTTTCATTAAGCCAATTTTTTTCATGTTTCCATTACCCAAACTAATTTTCCGTTTTTGTTCTTTTAGATTTGAGAGATGATATCGTCTGTATTTCTTAATATAGGTTGCTGTGCTTGATGGTGTTACCATGGGTGGTGGAGGAGGTGTCTCCATTCCTGGAACATTTCGCGTTGCTACTGAAAGAACAGTATGTCAAAATAATTTGCGTGATTTGGTTCCCTTCTCGATATATTGCTTCTCATGAACTGAAAGTCATTATGTAGTATAATTCTCTCTAAGATTAATCCTTCTATTGTCCATTTTTAGAGGGGACAAGGTACGTGTTTGATATGCTTATTTTCTACTATGATTTTCAGGTCTTTGCAACTCCAGAAGTTCATATTGGATTCCATCCTGATGCTGCCGCTTCGTTTTATTTGTCACATTTAACTGGTCATGTTGGTTGGTGCTTTACCTAGCTCCCTTTTAAGTAGTTGAATGTTGTCGGGATCCTTTTTAAGGTTAGGACTTAGGAACATGTAAGTAGTCTTTAAGTTTCCTTCTTTTCGCACTGTACACTTTGCAGGAGAATACTTGGCCTTGACTGGTGAAAAGGTCAAAGCAGCAGATATGATTGCACTTGGCCTTGCTACACACTATTCCATGAGTGGAGTAAGATAACTTTCATCAGACATATTTTGGTTTTTTGACCATGTACTTTGGTATTATTTTTTGAAGTTTAGATATGAACTTTATATATGGTCCGTTGCTTTCAACAGCACCTTGAACTCATTGATGAGCGACTTGCAAAATTGGTGACTGATGATCCATCAGTTATTGATTCTTCCCTTGCACAATACGGCGACATGGTTTATCCTGACAAAACAAGTATTATTCATAGGTAGGCCTTTATTTTTTCTTGAACAAATTTTTCCCCATATACAAAGACCATCTGTCATCAAGCACTTCACCATATTTAGTCATTGTGGTTGCCAGCAGTAATATAATATACGATTGTGACATCATCCTTTAGCTCGTTTCCCATTTGGTTTAATTGAAAATAAGAAAAGCTTGCTCTGTGCCCTAATTAGGAGAATGTTCTTATTGGATTTTGTGCAAATGCCTTCAGTCATTCCTAATCAAATTATCAATATGAACCCTGCCTCTTTCTTTATGTATTGTTTTTGTTATGGTTGCAAGCACCTGGAAGGTTAAATATTTGTGGACACGTATGTTTGCACTGAAAATGCAAAATAATTGAGTGAAATGTGAGAGGAACAGTCATTTTACAACACACTGCTGCTTTCTTGGAAAATGTTTTTTTTTCCACAGAAGATTAAAAAATGTTACACCATGAGATGTAGTTACCACCTACCCCAACTTGTTTGGGACTTGAAGGCTTGGTTGTTTTTGTTGTTTTTTCTTGTTAATGAGATGTAGTTAACCATTGTCTTAGCCTCCACAGGTCCTTTTCAGAGTCGGGCACATGGTTTAATAATTAACCTAAAAAGTCCCAGCAACCATGTGTTTGTTCATTCAACTAATAGTGTTGTGCATATATTAGGATTAAATGAAAAGATGGGAACTTCATTTCCGCAAACAAGTTGAAAGCTAGAAATAGTGTTCTACACTGGAATTTTATTTGAGCATGGTAGGAAAAGGACTTTGACAGCAAGAAATACTGTAGAGTATAATAGAATTCTGTGGCTCGAAGTCAACCTAAAAATAAAAAAAGAAAGACAAAAGCGATGAGTCAAGTGGGGACCAACAAGCAAGTGGATGAAATTTGGGCAAAATAGACTGCCTGTATGGTCACATCAATGGTACCGATGTGTCATCCCATATTGTTTGTTACTATCTAGCAACTTAGGAGTAACAAATCAAGTAATTGACATAAATTAGAAGGTACTTCGACGCAATATGGAATAAAGGACAGGTTCCAACTTCAGTAATTGGATTTACATACATTCTTGAGATGGATTTGAGATGGACGCCTCATTTTCTAATCTTGAACAAGTGTTTCTATATATTTCTATTCTCATGCAAAGCCTAATGATTTTTTTTTTTGTTCTAAAAAGATAATATAATGGTTTTCGGAAAGAATAGCCTTTGATCAATATGTCTTATTTTGCCCTTTATGGTACTCTAGGCTGGAGGTCATAGATAAATGTTTCAGCCATGAAACAGTTGAAGAGATTATCGATGCCTTGGTGAGTGACAATTCTTGTGCTTGTATTTCATGCCTTTTTAGCATTGATTATTGCTTGTTTCATTTGGCCATGAACAATCACAAAGCATTATTGATTGATACACGTCATTTGATGCTTGCTTTGGTCATATGTCATTAGTTATTTTGACACTTACAAAAAAAATGTCTTCAAATTTTAATATGGGCTCCTGTGATTTAGATCTGAGGGATGGAATTGAGTTTGCACATGTTCTAAAATATGGTCTTGTGCACCTGAAAACTGTCTTGGCATGGGTTTCATTCCATTGTACTTTGCTAGATGTCATACAGTACTATCACTGGAAGCTTTGACAAAGTTGCATTTTTAAATTTACAAAAGAAACCACCTTTGTAATCAGGAAAGTGAAGCGGCTAAGCTGAATGAAGAATGGTGTACATTGGCACTAAAACGATTGAAAGAGGCATCTCCATTAGCTTTAAAGGTCTCACTGCGGTCGGTAAGTAGATTGTTGGAAGACCTATTTTGTCTGCCCTTATTGCTGTGGGCTGAGATTGCTGTTTTGCCTCCTGTAGATACGGGAAGGTAGATACCAGACACTTGACGAATGCCTTGTCCGTGAATACCGCATGTCTATCAATGGATTCTCGAAGCAATTTTCTCATGAATTCTGTGAGGTATGTTCTTAATGCTTCTATAAGTGAATTGTCATAAGATTGAGAATTATAGCATACAATTATGCTGTAGGTGACATGTTCTTAGAAGTTTGGGAAATATATGTTCTACTAAGATATTAGGACGGATCATTCTAAAAAATTATCAGTAAGCATCTTACAATCTGAAAATGGAAGGACTTATGGGCATATAATATAGAATTATTAGAGCAACAACAGCAGCATAGAAAGTGCAAAAAAGTGATAAAATAAATATTTCTATTTAACAAAATTAACCTCCTTTAGAACTAGTTGAACTCAGTGTTTGTCACTGTGTAGGGTGTCAGAGCGCGGCTAGTTGACAAAGACTTGGCTCCGAAGGTAATTTCATACTGCCATTGCAAATTTGCACAATCATGTATATGCTAGTCAGACATGGGCACCACGTACCATTGAATAAGAGGGGATTATATGGGATTGTGCAAATTTGCAAATTGCAACAGCAAATTACTTTTTTCTTTTGCTTCGCTTAATAGCTTGCTTCTGCTTTGCATGGTCATAATTTTTTTGCCCTGCAGTGGGATCCTCCTGCTCTCGAATATGTTTCAAAGGACATGGTTGACGCTTACTTTGCACCTCTTGGCGAGTTTGATCCTGAGTTGAAACTGCCAACTGAAACACGAGAGGCATTCGTATGACCGAAGATTGTTCTAAGGACCATTACTTGATTAAATTGTTATAAGTTTTGTGGATCCACCTATTGATGTTGGAAGCAGAAACAGTTAGGAACAAAACTGGGGTCATGTATCATATGCACGCCTTGTCGCGGTGCTAAAAAGAAATATTTTTTAAATACAATCATAAATTAGCTCTTATTTTTGCAGTCTTGTGCATCTGACATATGTTACTCCCAGTCCCATCTGTAATCGAGGCTACTATTGGCCATTATTTTAAACAGGTTCCTTGTTCCTTCTGTCACCAAAACTTAAACATTTTCCGTATGAGCTATTTTTTTAAGGACAACCCTCTAAAATTACAGCTCCCATTCCCTGCCATTGGTTTAAATTTCCTCCACTTACGTATCACTGTGTTAACCAATGATAACAAACATGTGAATATGTGGTGTTTACCCATTTCATCATTTCCTATATATTCGTTTGGTTATTGGGAACCATAATATATAATAGTGTTTTCTGCTTACATATGGTCATAGATTAGTACATCTTGCAGGAATTCGCAATAGATGCATTATCGTCACTTCAAAATCAATGACACGAACGAATAATATGAGAATTTAAAACATTTTGCTGTCCTATATTCATCTTAACGACAATGGTTGTCAGCCACCAACACTGCTTACGCCCGTTCGGGTCGATGGGCATGCTAGCGTATTACATGTACGCTTGGCTATATTTAATCCTTTTTTTATTTTTCCTATGTATCCTCCTGAGTATTGGTAATCAAAGCAAAACTCACTCCAAATAGGCGCATAGCATGTTGATAATTAGTTGATAATTAGACATAACATGTTAGAATTCTCAGTCATAGATGATAGGATTGTCATCTTTCTTTTCCACATTTCACTTGCCGCTGCCGCCCAATCTGTATAATTTTGCCAAAATGCAAACGGATTCTTAAGTAATGCTCCCCGATATAAACTACTATTGTGCTTGCCCAAAATACGCACTTAGGCAAAATACTTCTTTTTATTTAATCAGACGCCGTGGTTCATGAAGTTTGTTGGCGCCGTGTAGTGGCTCAAAGCATGTGGCACGCATGCTTAGCAACTCACAAACAATCCTCTTGGCAATGAGTGGCGTGCTTGACATCCCGGCTCCTTCATCGACGGGTCGAGGACTGTAATCCCCGCCTCGCGATTTCCGCTACACGGCCTCAAGCGCATAACACAAGCGTCTTATCCACACCCCCCCCCCCCCCCCCCCCCCTGTTTTCTTTTTTCATTCAGGTCCGTCTGACGAAAAGATCCAAGCATGCATGAACCTTGACAAAGCCCAACCAGTGTAACACATGCGCTGCGTCTTTTTCTTAAAAAAAAAATTCTTTCTTTCTTTTTTTCCCCTTCTTATTGAACAACGTAAAAAACGAATAGCCCTTATTACGATACGAACCACCATGATAATTAACAAATCAAGATAGAAGGTACTGGCATTACTAACTTGTACCTACTCATTTTGATGTAAAGATCACGGTGCTGTCACGAGACAGTTTGGTATTTGCTCTTTTCAGACGATACCATGCCTCATGCGTCTAGGAGGGCTTCATTATTTTGGTTAGAAGAAAGCTTGGTCAGTCTGTCATCTGTCCCTTGCATTGCATTGGCCGGCCGGCCGCTCTGGCTCACAAGGTGGTGAAGCCACACGACCAACTCCAGCATGTACGCCTCTGTTCTTGCCTTGTCGGCATGGTATAGCGTCTCGATGGGGTCAGCTTGGCCTGCTCGTCGCCCAACCCTGTCCGTCCTGAGTCAATAATTGTAATACGTAACAGGATTGTAAGCCTCACGAAACAAAAACAAATCGTAGACGTTGGTTACTTTAAACTATACCCATTCTTACCCGGATTTTGCCCATTCGCTAAACCTCAAGAAGCCTCTGGCGCTGAAAACAAAAACAAAAGGCAGGCAGATAAAATTATAGTTCATGAATCTCAACACGCTACATCAACCATAAATCACTGTTTTTAATGTAAAAAAAAGAAGAAACAAAAGGGATGGGCCACAGTACCAGGTGGTGTTGATGGCCATGGGAACAAGCCATTTCAAAGTTTTCTCCATTCTGGCCCTTATTTGATCAATGGTCATCTACATCAGAACGTGAGGTCAGAAATGGAAAACTTCTGATGCAGTTCACTTGTTCTGTTGCTGCCATGTTACCTCCCGTGGAACCGAAGAAGTTCTTAATCTATTTGGTAGCGCCAACTTGACTGTTGGTGGCAATCCCTGGTAAAGGGCATCTCTTGTACTTGCTTGTATATATCCTAACCGAGAAACCTAACAAGGTAATGTTTTGCTAAATTATATTCAAATAGTGCCTGCAAAGAGTTCTGAAAGTCACATACATTCCTCCATATCCAGTCATTCTTATGTTTGGTGGGTTACTTTATTTTTTGTAGCACACCCACTTCTTTAATCTATATGTATAAACTAACAAGAAGTCCCTGAATATAGCTGAGAAAGTAAGTTTTTCTTCTTAACATTACATAATTATGTAGGGATCACTGGATCCACCAGAAGCATAATAATTTATGTTTCATGAGAAAAAAACCCAGAATACTTCGAATCATTAGCTAAATGACAAAGATAACAAGATGTAACTTACAATGCTATATATCTGAATGATAATGTTTGCATAGTGTAATGCAAGTCCGGCAGGTCCTAGCCTTTGGCAGCTCATAGTTGGTTCAGTACTCAATGCACCTTCACCTGCATATGTATTACAAGGATCAGTACTGGCACTACGTTTGCCTGATTCAACTGTAGACAGGGCCATGAAAGTACCAGGAAATCCAAAAGCATTGTTGATCTCAATATGTAAGTAGTGCATGATGTCTACAAGCTTCTCGACTACCTAGCATGAAAAAAGTTATGTTAAAAAAAAGGCCAGGATGACAGAGCATACAAAATTGATTATGCAGCAAAGTTGCACACTTCTTCCAATGTTTTGGACCAGAGAGATCTTTTCTTCAAGCTCTTCACATAACTTCTTTGGGTCTTCAACTCCAGCCTTACAATTTGAATGTTGTCTCCTACAGAGTAATATGATTCAGTAGACGGGTTTCAATATAGAGAGAGATCAAGGATAAGAAGAGAATTCTCTTTGCCTTCATTTCCACATCCCAATTTTATTCAGGTAACAGACATGATCCACAATCTAATTTTGTTCTGCTAATGGACATAAACAAGCTACAGAGAGGCGCATAATGTTATAGATAGGCATCATATCTTTTTCAAGTTTATATGTATTATCCTTTCCCTTTAGCATAGAATCATATTCGTGCTCGAATCAGTAATATGATTCAGTAGACGGGTTTCAATATAGAGAAAGATCAAGGATAAGAAGAGAATTCTCTTTGCCTTCATTTCCACATCCCAATTTTATTCAGGTAACAGACATGATCCACAATCTAATTTTGTTCTGCTAATGGACATAAGCAAGCTACAGAGAGGCGCATAATGTTATAGATAGGCATCATACCTTTTTCAAGTTTATATGTATTATCCTTTCCCTTTAGCATAGAATCATATTCGTGCTCGAATCTATGCAATGCATTCAGTTCATGGTACAAATCCTGGGAAAAAGACAATTTATATAAAAAATACATGAAATGTGTCTCAAAATATGTACTTTTAGAGAACACAGTGCTCACAGTTGTACGTTGAACAAGATCCATCAACTTTTGCATCTCTACTATTGCTGTTTCTTTCAGCTGCTTCTGGGATGCATTTTCTGATTCTAACCTATATACCGATGTAAAAAGAATTAAATTCAAAAACTCAAGTCAAATTTTATAATGTGTTTACTGCATGCCATATCATGAAAAATTCTTACTTCATAAAATAACGATCCAGGTTATGCCACTGGGTATCTTTACAGCGGTTTCCGAACCTGATAATCTCTTGGGAAAACATTTTTAGCTCTTTCCTGCATACATAAGCCACAGTTTACAAAATTATTTATGAAAGCATCAACAGTTTGTTTTCCCCAAAAAAGGAAAGAAAATAACCCAATGATGAAAGCCACCATGGGAGTAGACAACAATCATCCAGCATACCTTTTGTCATTAGCAGCAATTTGCATCAACTCGCTCATTTCATCGGAAACCAAACTCTGTACGCCTTCAGAAGGAAGCATGACTTGTTTGAAGTATGTGACAGTGTCTTCCGAAAGTGATTGCATAATACTCGCTCCTTGAAGTATTGTGTTAGCAACCTCGAAAGCAAGAATTTCTATCTTGCACCCTTTGGTCTTTGCTCTTGAAATAAAGCCGTCATCTGGGCTCAAGGTTGTAATCAGGCAGCCTAATGTATCTAAAATCTCCACTGCTTTGCCAAATCCAGCCATGCTGGCTGTCCCAAGCACGGAACCCAGTCTAGGGACCTGCTACAGAAAGTCAAGGAAGGATCTCAGGACATGGTCAGTTCCAGTAATGCAGCTATGCTAAAATCATGCAACATCAGCCAAAATCTAACATAAGCAAAGATAAGACACAGAAAAGTGGTCGTTAATGCAGGCTGCAGGTAACATAATTGAAAGCTAAATGAAATTCCAACGACCTTTTGTCTGTCGATTGCATTACTTTTTGCATTTCTGTCAGCCTTGTGTGCCCTCGGCTCAAACAACACCGTTTTGCCAGGAAAAGCTGTCCCTTCTGATGTTGAAGCTTGCAGCTTACTACTCCCGGGCAGTAGGAAATCGTCATCATGGGAGGACAGAACGCTTGATTTCCAATTGAAATTATTCTCGTTCTCCCTCCCCATTGCTTCGGTTACCATAATATCCTGAACCTGGTGTTGGTGAGCAAGATTCATCTTCGAGTTCACGCCATCTGCTGCATCGTCAAACCCCGCATCAGCGACGCTGACAAACCTTCTTGAATTCAGGACTGCCGAACAATAGACACCACAATGAGCAAAATTTCTCTAGCTAATCCAGTCCAGTATCAGTATTACATCCAAAATAACGGACCAAAAAAGCATACACACATACCGTAGCATCTGCTGCCGCAGTCCATCCGCGAGAAGGCACAGACATGAAGGAGCGCTCCGGGGAGGCCAAGAACAACCGCCCGTTCACACAACAAAGCATAACATCTGAAGACCGCAGATCCCCGCTCCACCCGGTGGCGCACGGAGGGCGCTCGACGGAATGCCTGCACGAGTCAACGGGGAGGGTAGTGGGGAAGATGGTGCCGTCGCCACTGCTCGAGCGAGGATCGAAGAGAGATGAGTCGCGGGAAAGAGACCAGCCAAGCCAACTAAACCAGCAGAAACAACAGCCCCGGCACCGGAGAGAAAAAAAATCAAGAGAGGACGAGCTCGTGCCCCGGGTTTGGAGAGAACCGGGATCTGGGGACGAGGAAGACGGGATCGCTGGGCGCTAGCGGAGGAGGGCGAAAGGCCAAGGGCAAGAAGGACGGAGGGGCAGGTGGTTCCCGTCAGGAATTTTGCTTGCTTGCTTGTTTGTTTTCGCTTGGGCGCCAACAGGCAACAGCAGGCAGCAGCACACGACAGGCGCGGCAGGCTGTCCGCTGCGCTCGACTCGATCCCGAGCGAGGGCCGAGTCCACGCGCTGACCTTGCCATTTTCTATGCGCGCGCGCGTGTGCGCGCGCCATCGCCGCTGCTGCGCCGCCATTTTGGTAATTGCCGGGCTTGGCCGGCATGATGAGGATGACTGTTTCTGGTTGGCCGCCGGCCATTGTCGCAGATGATTCTTCCTTCCTTTCCTTGGTCGATTTTTCAGCGATTAAAGCTGCTGACAGCACAGCCACACGGAGTGGGGGTCACGTTCTTCGAGGTGCTTACGCCTGCTACGGATTTTATATTGTCTGACTACCTATACGGTTCCGTTGTTCTATGTTCTTCAGCCCAAAAATGATTGCCTATCTCAAACATCCATCTGATTCTTTAATTGTGTGTATATATATATGTGTAAATAAATACGTACTGACCCCACAAAAGAGGGTTTCGTAATCGAGTGTTTTATTTTTAGGGATCAATAACCCTGCTTGTCAAGTGATACGGATCGTCCTGGCTCTTGGAACTCATGTCTAGTCGTTTTAGTCGTTCACCAAATTAAACTGCATGCGGGATGAGATCGATCAGGTGCCCCGTGAGGCACCAACCTCTACGCACGCAACGCAAGTAAAGATCATCACGCCTGCAATGGGTTGACATGTGCCTCCCTCCTTCACGGGGTGAGGCCGCGAAGCACTGAACTGCGCCATGACCAGCTGAGTTGCTGTGCATCGGCCGCTGCAGTGGGAAGGAGAAGCAGAGAGACCATCACGTACGCGACCGTGCATGCCTTCAAGTCATCGCTTTGTGCCGTGGAGTACTAGTTTGCCGAATACTATATGCGTGAACAAGATATGAATTTCTTGCGCATCTGGTTGGCCTTGACATTATGAATGCCACACGTAGCATTTGGTAGGGTCACATTTTTAACCGGGTATCAAAATATAGAACTACAACGGAAGCGTGGCGTCACGGTGACAGCAGCGGGTATAAAAAAATTAGAAATGAGTATTTTCCAATGGATTGAAATCTCTAGAGGTTTTCAAGAGATTTTCGGTTGACATGCCTACGCTCTTGTAGGGAGCGTTGCGCGGCGGGACGGGGCATAGTGGGGCAACAAGACTGGTGTTAGGGTGCGAGCGACGCGGAGGCGGTTATCAGCTCATCATCGATGCTGGCAAGCGGGGTGGGCCGTGGCGGCAGAACATAGAGTGGGTGCAAACGGTGCCGTGAGTCCATGACGCTGATGACAGTTACCACTGACGGCTTTGGGTTTGTGGGTTGTCGGTGCGGTGGTGTCTCCCTCTCCTCCATCACTAGCGAACATCAAAGAGGGTTTGGAGGTTAGACCGGCCATAGGGTAGTGGCATGGTGGTGTCACGTGGAGCTGCGGATGGCTGGAGGGCGTCGGGCAGAGCCGGGAGATGACAGAAAGAAAATGATTAAAATCTTAGATCTCAGTCGACTGAAATTTAGACAAATAATCTAGAAGAAACTTTTATCAAACTGAGCCGACCACTCCTATCAAACTGAGCATGAAAAATAATAATAGATAACAATCTAGCATAAAAAAAAGAAGAAACTAAAAAAAAAACTTTATCAAAGCCACGTTTTCGACCTGGGATCTGTGGGTTATGGGCCCACCATGCTTCCGCTGTGCCACTTTGATGTGTGATTCTTGTAATAATTTTTGTATTTATTAATATGTATTATTGGAATTTCTTTTTTGAATTTTGTTAAGATGCTCTCGGTACCTTTTTTTAGTTAATTCTAATCATTAATATTAAAAGTTTGGTACCGGATCCATTCATTTTTGTAACGGTTCATCATTTTAAGTATATTTTAGTAGATATCTCTATATTTTTAACCGTTAGATCTGATCAAATGAACAATTACTGTTAATTTCACATATTGTTAATTTCACACACCGTAACAAACCTATTTTTTTTTTTTAAGAACTGGAATCGTAACAAAGAGAAAAACATGGGGCGAGGAGTTAGCCCAACAGGCCCGGTGCTAGATAGCCAACGGCGGCCCACAAGAAAACCAACCCCAGTCCTTTCGCGTCTTTCCTTCCCCATCTCCACACCCGGACCCTCTCATCAAGCCGAGAGCCACCACGCACCGGCGCAGCCATGAGCCATGGCGGAGGAAGCTGCCGCCACGACCGCCGCGACCTCCAAGCTCCAACTACGAGGGGGACCTCAGCAGGCTCATGGCCTATGACCGCGTCGCACCACGTTGCCGCCGCCACGAACAGGTACGATCTCTTCGTCCGAAGGAGCAGTGGTAGCATTTGCTCGGAGCAACATCCACATCCAAATGGGGATCAATCAAATTAATTCACATTTCTTTCATGCCGCCGGGAATGCCCAGCTGCTTTTCTTGCGTTGTCGCCGGATCATGGTAGTTTGTACGATTGGCAACGAAAAAAAAAATTCAAATCTACATCGAAGCAACATAATGCTTGAAGTTCTCCACAGAAGAAATATATGGTGACATGGCATCCTGCAAGTTATTATGGCTGAAACTCCATTTGAGGGGGGAAACGAGAATGGAAATAACACAGTTTAGTATCCTCGTACAGGTTCAGGAATCTGTCTGCGGAAGGCGGAAGTTAACATTCCCCGGGTTCTCATCGAAGGCGACAGAATCTACAGGATCCTCCTTACATTTACATAGACTAACAGATGAGCGAGGGTCGTTTACACAGGACGAGGTGATCTTTAGAGCTCCAAGCTTGTCAGCGAGGTCTTCCATCACCAGCGACCGACTCCGGCACGAGAGGTGCTCCATTCCACCCGCTGTGTCATCTTATCGGCACATTATATTTAAACCAGTGCGGTTTCTGGGCATGCGTGAGTAAACTTTGAAGGGTTTAGGGTTTGGCAGCTCACCGATGTCAGTGCCTGATGAACCTGAACACGCATACAGGTTCTTCTTCAGTAAAACGGTTCCTGGAACTGCAGCCAGCCTGAAGTTACTTAGCTTCTTCTTGTCTGAATCATCTATCTCTCTAAATCCAAATCCTGATGTCCATGTATCCACTAGGTGTGGAATTGCAGATAGAAGCAGTGTTTCAACCTTCAGGGATTTCAACAGCTGTCCAAAAAGAAAATCTAGGTCTAAGTTTCAGAGAAGCGATGTATTAATTAATGTATTGTCCACATGGAAGAATACAAACTAATCCCTCTCCCTGTCTGACAAATCATGAGAATGTTTTGAACCTGCCAGATTATTAGTAATACATTTCAAGGGTGAGAATGGGCAACTAAATTCATTTCCTCACAAGATAATTTATCATGACATCATTAATCTATTGTGACCGTCCAAAGATTTCAGACAGATGGACACAACAAATCAATGCAGGTAGAAGCCATGTAGATCATTGGTAGATGATAGACATACAAACATAGAGATAAACACATGCAATTAGGGAGGAAGATGAATGTAATAAGGAGATCATACTATTTTCCCTCAAAAAAAAGGGGACAACACTATTGCAGGAAAAATATTAAGAAATAATTCATATAAACTAGATTAAAAAAGACAACTTAATTATTAGCGTCTATTTCTCTACTTTTGTCTTCATACCTTTTCGATGTAATCCATGAGGCGCCGACACATCCCCTGTTGGCGATTCTCAGGACTCGTAGCTATTAGAGGCATCTCTGCTACACTTGCACCATGTAACCTGCAGCAACATCTATGTAAACTTTCTGTGTAAAAGAAACAAATATATGTTCACTTCCCATAGTCTAATATAGGACAGAGTCTATTCACATAAGTCCTATTAATTTACATTTGAATCATTTTCACGTAATACCTGATAGATGCCGCAGATACGATGTTGTCATCATTTTCCAGTACAATAGTATAGAAACCCTTGTAATCCATGTGTATGAAGTCAGACCTAGCAAAGGTACATAAAAGCGTACATCTTAGACTAATGCATGAAATTTTTTACCCTCTCAAAGAAAGAATGGTTAATTTTTAAAGAAATATAATAACAAAATAAAAGTTACCATGTTGCTGTAAAAAAAAAAAAGATTACCATATGCAGTAAAAAAATAAGCATGCCAGTGAAGCACATATTGCATCCTTCACTCACCAATCCCATCAGAGGAAAAAGGATAAGTAAGTTGTCTTACCTCCAGTTGTATAATATACAGGGAATGATGTCTATCCCTGTCCTCGGATCTATGACAGGCAAGAAGCATTCTTCCATAATATTCAAGGCAATCATTAATTTCATGTTGCATTCAGCCATGAGAGCAATTTCTGCAGCTCCACGGACCATTTTATCCCCATTGTTACGAAGAATGGTGCACGAGTAGCCACTATCCATGTGGTCAGGCAGTCCAACTCGAGACCGAAAGCTCGTGAAAATCTGATCGTGTTACAGAGGTCAGCTTCATTCAGGTATACATCAATATTTGGTAAATATGAAGCTAACCAATGATAAATGCACAGGTAGTGCTTTGAAAGTAATGTACCTGCCGACACCTCCTTCCACAAAACCAGCTACCAGGTCCACCTTCCCCATTGCACGATACCTCACCAGGTACGCATTTTACATGATCTGAAGAAAATGGATTGCCAAATGAATATGTAAATTCTCATGCATGCACAAGCATGTAGGCTCTCTGAAAGCCAATGCTACGGAGTAGGACTGAGCTGCACTTATCTGATTATGTTTTATTATTTATATAGTTGTGTCTACTAGATCATGAAGCCAGGACTTTCAGCTTACCAACTAGTGCACTCTAAAATTTAAGCTGCATACTAAGCTTTTTGAGCATTATACTACCCAGCGAACTCCGAACCATTGTTCAGAGTCAAGTAGCAAAGCTAAGGGTAGGACGAATTATATAGATGGAGTAGTACCCTGCTTTTGTGTCGAGAAGCAGATGACTTTCCCGAGATCACAGACATCACTAAAAAAACTCATTCCTTTTTAATCAATTTTGAATAGTTCTTATCTTTGAGCCACTAACACCCAAGTAATGTAATGTTATTGACCCTCAATGGCACATTAAACCGATAATGTATAGCTAATTATACATTATGGATGATTTTTGAATGATCTCACTTAAAAGAGATGAAATACTATGCCATTCACTAAAGAAAAGAGAGATGAAATACTATGTCAAAGCTGCAGAGGGGGCATTACATAGACGTTCACACTGACTGCACTCCAAAGTGCATATGGAAGTCCTGAGTTCCTTTGAATTGATCACTTTCCCGCAAATATTACAAAGGCAACTAGAGCAGTACCAGTTACCATCTGGAATATCCTGAATGAAAAAAAAAAGAAATATAATACAGTTGAGATAATTCAGTAACTATAATAGGATGATGCATGTACATCTTTTGTTGATAAGGTAGAGAATATGGAGCAGATTTTTCAGATCAGTTAGTTTTGAAAAAAAAAAAAAAAGAATGTATGTTATACTGAATTATGATATGTAAGTGATAGAATGGTTGTTCCGTGATGTTGATGCTGAACATAAATTCTAACAAAGGTTCGTTCATAGTCAATATGGTAATGAAAGATTTTTCCCTGGCTAGTCATCAGGTAATTTGTTTGTTAACCTAACCAAGTAAAACTGTAACATCAGGATAACAAACCTGACAAGGCAAGCAGGTTTGATGGTAACTAGCAGGACAATTGTCACAGCATATCAGTTCACCACAATCACCGCATATTCCACATGTATCATCGTTTTGATCTTCTTGGAGTGACATAGTATCTTTCACATGTTCTTTCCTCACTTTGTGCTCGATAGACCATGCTTGAAGCTGACAAAGACTATATGATTTACTGGAACCCAGGAAAATATTCAGGGATGGAAAGTCACTCCTGAGCCCTGCATGGCACTTAAATTTAGACATTGTAAATGTAGTGCCGCAGCACCGGCATCGGATGCCACTCTTAGTTATATTCCCATCCTTTAATACATTTTTCCCTCCTGGTCCTCGACATTGAACAAGATTCACCCTACAAACAATGCCCATTTCAAGTAGCTTGTTCAAAACAGTTCTTGCTCCTCGAGGAAACTTAGTATTATTAGCGTTCTCTTCTCTCCCCCAGCGAGATCTTGGAAGACGTCTGAAACCAATTTTATTTGTGAGTTTTCGATGAAATTGGTTCCTGTAACGTGCAGTCAGCTTATGTATTACTGCAGTCATCAGAATATCATTGTCATCAAACTTGCATTTGTGAGAACGTATTCTCCTTTGACCTTTGACATCCTTTGTAGGTAGTTGCTCTGACATGAGCTGTTTTAAATGTTCAATGCTTTGCTCACCTTGATCCTTGTCAACCGTATTATCTGGCATTAGATTTAGTGGAAACTGCTCAGTGATTGTTATACATGTCTGTTCCTCATCATTGTGACCAGCAACATTGTCACTACTATACATATGCTGGCTCATGGAATGACTTGTCTGAGCATCATCGACTTTCTGTTTCTTTCTATGGTCTTTTTCATGGCTATCTGCAATGTTGAGCCTTTTTTGCCCCTTGCTACTAGTGCCAGGTTCTGATATTTGCTTGTATCCAGATATTGATGCTCCATTCTCCATGTTCATTTCACCATAGCGGTTTGACAACTTGGGGTTTGGTACCAAATCAGTGGCACGGATCAACTGTATAGGAGGCTGTGGATCCATTACCGTACAACAAATGGGAGAACCCTGACTATCAAGGTACAAGAAACCCTGAATCAAGCTTGCCTCATAAACTGCTGAATCAATGCCCAGCTCCGTGTTAGTACCCATGGTCTTGTGGGAAGCATTGCAGCAATTCCATATCTCCTCGTTGTATGCACTGCTGTTCATGAAAGATATAGTCCCGTCTTGAGGGGAAACAAACAATACCTGTGGCTCTGTGGTTACCATTGCGCAACCATTGGCTTCAGGTGGCAACCATCTTGTTTCTGTTGGGTCTTCCGAGATCACCTTATTAGTTTCCAAGTCTGTACTCTTCTCCGATAGGAGTGTTAGTGCAGCAGAGGTTTCATCTCCTGCATCCTTATTTCCCGTATGCAGTTTACAGTAAACTGCAGCACCATGATGTGCATTGTCAGCGCCATCTTTGTTACCTCCCATGTAGACATCCTTCTCTGACGTTAGTGATAATGCGCCAGATAGTCTATTCCTGACTTCTTCATTCGTCGCCTGGGGCTCAGAGGCAACTGCATTATCATTCTGTTCATTACTGATATCGTCTGTCATTCCAAGTAGCATATTGTCGACCTCATGAGAAAACAGTAGGTTCTCTCCCAGGAGCATCTCATCAAAAGGGTGATCTGCAGAATCCACATGGTTTATGTCCGGTGTTTCGTTACCATGATGACTCGGCTGTTTTATATTTATATTTTCAACCAGGTCACCTGAAGCGGAAGAATAGCTGGGTGGGAAATATAATGGGTCAGATTTGTCTTCAGCTTGCCGATCCACTTCAGACTTGATGCATGGAAGTTTCTTTTTCCACTTCTGCCTTGAGCTCAGAAGAGCTGTTGCATCGTGGAGACCCGTCACTATACGATGAGCTGTGCTTCTTATGCTTCGTCCGCTTGTTTCCGACATGCACAACAATTGCTGATCAGCTTGATGTTCACTTGGGTTGCTTGTATCAAATATAGTAGACTGTCCATTGAGCAAAGGTAAATTTCCTTCCTTGTCAAGCTCTCTATCTGAGTAAAGTGGCAGAAGACTTTTGCGGGTCCTGGGATACCCAATGTCACAATTACTTGTATAGTTGAGCACAAGTGAACTGCTTGCATTCCTGGCACTCAACACCTTGCACTCGGCGTGACTGAGTAATGTAACAGTGCTGTTCACAGCTTTGAGTGCCTTTCCACTCTTTAAAGCTGCAACCTTCTTATCGATGATAACTACTGCCATGAAAGGATCAAGGAGCTGCCACTGGTGGAGAAAGGATAGAGACTGCTTCGGCTGCTGGACCTCGTGTTGCAAGCACAACAGCGTGTTCTTCAAATCAGATAAAAAGTCATGCATGTTCAGCCATCCCTTTCCATAGTCATTTCTCCCATCAGAGTTGGAGGCATTCATATGCAACCACTGTCCAAGGCACTTCCATGCCCTGGGAAGGGAAAAGAGGCGTGTTTCTTTGTCAGGTGCCTCATACATGAAGTCAACCTTAGTCTTGTTACCTCTCTCCTTGCCTGTGACCTTCCACCCAGCATCCACCATAAGAAGATGTGCGTGCATACGGAGATGGTTCCAAAGCACTCCGGAGCCACGGCCATCTCTTTGGCGACCATAGTTGTTAATGTCGATGCTCTCCACACCCATGGCGCTGCAAATCCGTGCTCTCTCACTCCTGCGAGTCACTGCCCTACGAGTGTACACCCTATCAGTGGAAGGAGGCGTCCATTGGCATTGCAACACAAGCTCTGAAGGGCCTGCATTACGAGCAGGCATTGCCTGGTGGTGCATCTGATGCTCGGCACCAGGACAGAAGACATAACTTGAAAGGTTGCCAGCAGTGAAGGACTCGACTATACGACAGCGTGGTGTCTTGTAGGTGGATGCAGAGTTTGGTGGTGGTGTGCTGGACCCTGTAACTGGCTTGTTGGCTGCATGTGCAGCCAGTCCAATGCCGTGATGATGCTGGCTGATTATGCGATCCGCACTTGTTAGACCGAAGACACTCTGAAATATGTGTCTTTCTCCCTTGGAACCATCAAATTCATCTTCCGCCAGGTCGGACACTTTCTCCCTGAACAACATTGTGGCAATGTCCTCCTCCTTCATCCCTATTTCAGCAAACAAGTCCATCCCATCCATCACAGCTCTGATCGCTCTAGAGACAGATACTTGTTACTCTGCAAGCCGATAAGCATCATGGTCAATTTAGGATTGAAAAAAAAAGGCTGTGGCAAAGTACAGTATGGTACAATAAAACTGCAGTGAAAGAAAGAAGCATTTGCACACACATCAATCAGCTCATATAAAGAAACTGCAATAAACTGAAGTTTGGGAAAACTAAAGGCACAACAGCCAGAGACTCATAGAACAGAAATGTTCAGAACGTCAGTTCACCCTTAACATTGCAGCCTTAAACCATGGCAACATGACTAAGCAATATGGAACTTACTATCACTTTCTGAGTGAAAGTCAGTCATCAACCAGAGCATATATATGACGTCAGTCGTCTGAATCCTATCTTATGAATTGCTTAATGCAGAAAGCAACTGCCTAAGAGCTGAAGCCCAGAGCTAGAGAGGTGGCTGTACCTTGCTCCGAATGCAGGAACCTGAACTTTTGATCTACCAAACCAATGGAAACATGACCGGAAAAGGGTCCAACAAATGAATACTAACTAACATTGCAGTACCCAACCCAATGAATAGATGTTGCATTCGTCTACATGAAGAACAAACCGCTGAGTGTACCTAACATCAGATCTGTTCGTTTCAGAGCATTATATGCACATATATATATGCAGCAAGCAAGAACAAGAGCATTTCACCGGAGCACTGCTGGCACGGGCAATCCTCCACACCAATACCAGCATTTTCCCCAAGGCCCGAATCGAAAGAAGAAGAAAAGAACCACCACGCATCCACCAATCAAGAAATCAACAGAGAACGCGCGGCGGAATACAGAATACTGACGGAGAAGAAGAGGAGACGGGAGGAGAACTCGCATTGCCCAGCGAGCGCCCAACCGTGGCCACACCTATCCCCTCGCCACTGGAAGTGGAGGCGCCGCGCGCCAGCTCCTCCTCCCTTATCCCTGCGCCTCGCTCAGTGTCTCAGTGAACACGCAGCACCGCGCAGAACAGTAACTGCATTACTCGCTCTCGCTCTCTGCTCTGGGGCGCGCGCATAAGCACTGACCGTTCCCCCCACCGGCCCCCGCTTTTTTACCTCCTTGCTGACGGAGGCGGCAGAACCGGGCAGAGAGGGGGAGAGAGGGAGAGAGAGCGCGCGCGGGCAAACGGATGCCGCTGCTGCCCGCTGCGACTGCGAGTCGATCCGTTCGTTACGTGGCCACGCCAAACGGGCCCATGCAAACCAGTCCTCGTACCAGTCGCCCAGTCTCCCCCGGCCTCTGGCAGCCAGGGTCCCGGAGGGCGGTGGGTGACGAGACTTGAGTTGATGGGACGGCCTGTGGCCTGTGGGGAGTATGCGGATGCTGTGCTGCGGACCTGCGGTGTTGTAGTAGTAGTACTATTACTTGTGTGCCCCGCCGCTGAGACGGACACTTGGATTGATGTTGTCCTGGACGTCTGGAGCTGCCTGGGTGGGTGGGGTCTCCTGTGGCTGGGCGCTTGCTCTGGGACTCTTTCGTTCTCCTTTTCTGGAGCTGCGAGTGAGGTTTTTGGTGCTTTTGATGTCACTTACGACCGGATTCCGTTTGAGTAGATTTCGTTTGGTCTTGTACTACTATGTTACTTCCGCTATTCCTATTTATTTGTGATTTTAGGATCATTTAGTTGTTCTTTTTTTATTTATGATTTTCCTTCTTAATATTTCTTTTCAATACACTATTATCTTTCTCTTTATTATTTTTTATATATCTAACTTAACTTTTTATCTCAATGCTAGATTTAAAACATTAAATACACAAAAGACGAAGGGAGTATGCCATACCATGAGGGTGTTTGGATCAGGGGGTAAAATTTTAGCTCGTGTCACATCAGATATTTAGATATTAATTAGAAATATTAAATATTAACTATTTATAAAACTAATTATATAGAAGTATGGTAATTAACTGTAGCGTCCCGCTTTATTGCACCAGGCTCAAAAAGGGAAATTTAAATCAATTGCAAAGAAAATGCCAAAAGTTCAATTATTAGAGTAATTAAGAAAATCTCTGGTAATTGTTAAAAAGAAATTAATTTCATTAATCCAAATAGAGGTTTGAATACTTGCAAGAAATTCTCGCAAAGTAAAAAAAAGTTACCCAAAATGTGAACCATTAGTTTAAAACTTTAAAAATTTAAATTCAAATTTTACTCTACTCTCGGAATCAAGGATTTTGGGCTCTCATCAAATTCTGTGGAGATTGGGGGTCTTTTCTGAAAATTTGACCACCAGTGGGATCCACTGGTCAGTGGACCCCACCAAGCAGCCCTTCTCTCTTTCTTTTTCTTCTCTGCTTCTCTTTCATCCCTCCCGCGCGCGCGCTCTCCCACGCCCGACCGGGGCTGGGCGCGTGCGCCACCTGCCGCGCGCAGTCTACGCCGCGCGCGTGCGTGACGAGCGCGCGCGAGCCGCCCCGGTGCGTTATGGGCGCCTCGTTGCCGTCGTCCCTTTCTTTCTCCCGCTCCTTCCTCCCTTCTTCTTCCTCGCCCCTTCTCTCTTCCCCGCCGAGCCGCCGCGCCGCACCGCCGCGCCTCGAGCTCGCCGAAGCCCAGCCATTTTCATCGCGAAATCGGCGCATTGCAGCTCCTTCTTCCCTCCCGAACTTCACCGCGCCGTGAATTTCCCAAGGCTCGCCGGATTTGGAGCCGCCGCCGCCGTTTTCCCTCGGCCGACGAAGCTCCTCGGCGAACCCCGTCTTCCGGTGAGCCGACAAGCCGCTTTTCCCCTCCCCTAGCTCCGCCGCGCCGCGAGGAATCTCCCGGGCAAGGCCGGGCACGCAGCCGCCCGCCGAAGCGCCGCCGCGCCAATTGCGGGAACCGGCCAAGCGCCGCCGCCGTCGCCGCCGCTATTCCGACGCCGTCGTGGGTCCCACCCGAGCCAAACGAGCTCGCCGCGGCGAGCTCTGGCCGATGGTGCCCGCGCCGCCGACCGCCGACGCCGCAGCCGCCGTCCATCGCCGGCCGGCTAGGGCTCGGCCCTAGCTAGGCCGATTATCCTTTTTCCTTCTTTTTTCCTTTGTGCAGAAAATCAATTAAATCGGCTGAGAATTTATTAAATCATAGGAAATTGATTCTAGCTCAGAAAATTGTAAATCCAAATGTTTTGGAACCAGAGAAAATTTTAGTTTTTAATAAAAATATAAAACCTCATTGTGTAAAATTAGTAATTTTGAGATTTATTTAATTATCTAAAATGACCAAAAACCCTATTCAATTAAATGGCAACTATTAAAAATTTGGAAAAATTTGTAAACCCTAGGTTTAGCCCCTGCTTTTTAATGGTGAATCAATGGCTCGATTAGGGTTTACTTTTTGACGCTTCTTAAAGCGCCATTGTTGGTTTAGGTCAAAAATCACTCCTCGACAAAATCCTAATTGCCTTAAATCGCTAGTGACCACTTCAATTTCTGGAGCAAGTTATTAACTGCTAATGTTACCTCTACTCTTGCATCATGTAGACGCCGACGTGAACGAAGTAGCCGTCGAGGCGGACCCCGACTTTGCAGAAGACACCGTCATCGCCGACCAGGAAGTTTATCCACAAGGCAAGCCCTAGTGCACTACTGTTTTAAAATTTTCTTTTTGCAACAGTATATATGAGTCATGTGATGTGCATTTAGATCGATAGGAGTTGAATGAAACCCTAGATGCATATGTTTCCAGTAGTACCTACTTGGAATATTGGTACAGGTAGCCCAATGTAGCTGCTATGCTTAGGATTTCTCTTCGGTAGAAGTCGAGCAGATTGGACCCTACTCGCGATATGTTAGGAATTGATTGAAACTTTCACCTTGCTAGAGAATTATTTAGCAGGTTCAGGTTTAATAGAAAGAAATCGGGGTCAGATAGAGAATGGTAGGAAGGCAACAGACTGGGGTTCTGTGTGCGGTAGCTCTGTCTGATCCGTGGGGCACAGTTGGTTGAGTATTGAATGTACTGCTCACATGATGGAACTATGGGAACCAGTAAATCTAGGTAGCCTAGAGACGGTAAAGCTGAACCTACCTTATGGTGTCTGATTGGCGGCGGTCTGGGGTGGACAGTGTGTGAACTCCACAGGTACCGTCCGGGACGGGTGATCTGGTGGGACGCGG
This sequence comes from Oropetium thomaeum, assembly GCA_001182835.1. Taxonomy (NCBI): domain Eukaryota; kingdom Viridiplantae; phylum Streptophyta; class Magnoliopsida; order Poales; family Poaceae; genus Oropetium; species Oropetium thomaeum. Next base: position 1,014,422 of record LFJQ01000075.1, on the reverse strand, counting down.
CACTGTTAAGGTAGCGTAAGAGGGAATTAGCTTTGACAGATCTGGAGCGAACGGTTGCCACGTGCGGTCCGGGACGCGCAGATGTCGTGTGACCAGGTTAACCCTGCAGGTGTAAATCGTTTCGAACCGCTGACACTCTCAGTCTAGAGTTTACTCAATCTCTCTGTCGCATATGTTAAGAAGTGAACAGAAGAAGAATGATAATTATGATTGTGATGTTTTTACTAATTATTGTTTGTCAACATGAGTGTTTAGCTTCAGTGCCTACTAAAGTTTATTTTTCTCAAACTTAAGTTGAGCTAAAACTTGAAAATAGGAGGCTACTTAGTAAAGCGTGTCTTTTTGCAACTAACCTACCCAGAGTCAGCCGTGCATGTCTAGGTGTCGGCTGTAGACAGCCTGTTGACGGGTCAGTCTTGCTGAGCTTCTTAGAAGCTCACGCTTTGCAACTTGTGGTTTTCAAGAGGGTTCGATGCGACCGGTGGTAGTGGTGGCCAGTTTTGGGAGGAGTCGTCTCCGGGCTGGGGTAGTTTCCAGTGGGAACCGCTTGAGTAGCCGCTGCTTGTGTATGCCTAGTAGCAGGGAGCCGTTGGGCAAGGCCCCTTGCTTTTGTTTAGAGTCAGAGTCGGAGTCTGTATCTTTACCTTTCGCTTCCGCTTGAGAATCTGTAATCGTTCCGCTGTTTTATGAAAAACTGTTCCCGTGAACTGAAGACTCTATAATAACACTCATGTAATATTTTCTTCTGTCTGGAATCCGTGTTTTTTAATGTCTGTGTTGTACCCTGTGAACGTTCGCTTCGACGAACGACGCCCAGAATGGATCTCGGGAGGAGGATCTCCCCCGTTTCAGGGGGGGTCCGCCACATCAACAAGACAAATTTTTTAAGTATAATTAATTCATGATTAGCACATAGTTACTGTAGCACAACAGTCTCAAATCATAGATTAACTAGGCTTAAAAAATTTATCTCATTCATTAATCTCGATCTATTAAATTAGTTTTATAAATAATTAATAATTAATATTTTAAATTAATTTTTAAAATGTTTGATGTGACAGGGACAAAAAAAAAATTTACCTGGATCCGAACACCCCCATGTTTTAGGAACGAGCACACCAGTTATTCCAGGGTCACAATATCGGCATGCCACCTTTCGTGCTACTTCCGGAATACTAGTATATTGATGGTCAATAGGAAAGGTGGGGGCGATAGTATTACTCATCAATTGATGATGCAAAAAATCGTTTGGGCAGCTTACTGAAAAGTGGCGCGCACTCCATCGTTATCGTTTCCGTCCGTCCGTGTGCAGTTTACTACAGTACTACTCGGCGCCTCACGCACGCACTTTCCGGTCTCGGCCAAACCCGCGGCCTCCGAGTTCGCGCCGTGTCCCCCCGAGGTGGCCGACACGCGCGCGTCGATGCCGTGCTCCAGCACCGAGGTCGCAGCAGGTGGCCTGGCCGCACCAGCAGTCCAGCACCACACGCTCAACTGCCGCTGCCCGCTGGTGCGCCTACTCGTTTCCCGACGTCGCGCAAACACACACCACCAAAAACAAGCGCACACACGCGCCCATGCCCGGAGCGAAGTCTGGAGGCCGGCAGCTAGCTCCTTGCAGCGTGACTCCAATCCACTTGGCTTTGCTCGCGCCGGGAGCCTATTGCCCGATTTAGGTGGCGGCTGTCGATGCGTTTCCACAAGTCCCAATCGTGCCCGAGGCAGCAGCAAGCGCCACGCGGTGAACTGTTTGATGGCCTATAGTAGGAGTTTAAGATCAGTTAATAAAAATATTAATTGAGTGAAAAATCCCATTAATCAAAGTGGCGCAGCGGAAGCGTGGTGGGCCCTTAACCCCCCAGGATCGAAACCTGGCTTTGATAAACTTATTTTTTTAATCTTTTTTGTGCCGAATTTATATATGTTAAGTTTCTGCTCAGTTTGCTAGTTCAAGTGCGCAAACTCGATCGAACAAGACAAGCTGGTGGTCTTCGCAAAACACATCTCGTTCCGCGTTGAAGCATTGAAGTGGGCATAAAAATCGTTTCCAACCACGAATTGCGGTACGTAGCATTATCCTCCTATAGAACAAGCATGAATGATGAATCCAAGGAAATCGCCAAAATTGATCAGTAGCGAATCACTCGGGAACAAATAAAACATACAGTTACTGCCTAGCCTAGGAGGATGTTGAAAAAATCCTGCTGCTAAGCAGTGCGATTAGGGCTACCGTTGCAGCAAGGCTCACAGCCAATCCGCACCACAGGACCCTATCAACATTCCCTGCTTTCCTAACTACTACTACACTCGTATGCTGTTCCTGTCCTGACACCTGCCCTGCATCACTTGCATTTCCTACGTTTCTCCTCACTAGTGTAGATTGAACTGCCTCTGCACCAGTAACACTGCCGCAAGGCTGAGATGCATCAGGTGGATCAGCACATTGTTCAGTACCACAATGCTGCGCCGCATCTGAGCATGCGCAGGATCCACAAGAGTCGGTGCCGCAACAACCGGCTTCCCCCACTTGATTTGCTCTGCATTCCTTTTGCGGTTCGGTTCTTGTTTTCTTAGGTGTTTCATTGATTAAAACAGATCCTTCTATCACTTCGCCAAAGACAGACCATCTTCCAACAGATGTGATCTTCACATCGGCCGATGTTCCTAGCATGCTATCAGGGGCGTTGACCAGCACCTGAACATATCCTTTGGTATGTCCCACCTGTTCAACAAAATATATATAATTCCAGAGGAGTTAGCGTCTGGCATAAGCATCATCAGCAACCAAGAATTTAAATATGCACTAACCAAGTGAACACCATCAGTCGCTATCTCAGTGATCCATATTCTCTCTACCGTACCCTCCATTCCTTGGTATGGTGAAAACGATTCAAAAACTGAAGTCAATTCACGACTCCGCTTTTTCACTTCATTGCTTGGCACTTTTTTCATCCTAGCAGCAGGCGTCCCTGCAAAGATCACATTGCAGATGTAAGCACAAGAAAAGAATATTGGCCACAACAATGAGTACTTTGACAGTGCTTCAGAACAAATACCAGGTCTGGGGTAAAACTGTGATATGTGGACTTGTGGAAATTTATACTCCTTTACAAGCTCAACAGTTTGAGCAAAATCTTCATCGGTCTCACCTGAAAGCAGTAAGGTATATTTCAGTACAAACTAGCAGCAACATAATTTTTGTAGCACTCAATTAAATGAAAGAATATAAAAGTTGGGAACTTACCAGGAAAGCCACAAATAATATCTGTAGCAATTTGCATTCCCGGGACAAGCTCACACAAAGTGTCCACTACCTTTCTGAACTCCTCGACGGTGTATTCACGATTCATTGCCTGTGGGCGAGACAGACTGGGTCAGAGCTAGGTATAAACATTTAAGTTACAGATAATGCTATTTCTTGTACTGTTATCACTTCTAAAATCATATTAAAAACAACTCTAAAAACAAATAATGAGCTCAGTCATACCGTTAAAACAGCATCACTTCCAGATTGGACAGGAACATGCAGGAAAGTATAGACACAAGGATGACGCAAAACAGCAGCTATCTCCTTCAGATGCTCTAGTATGAAAGGAGGATTTGTCATGCCAATACGAAGCATCGTGCTTCTGTCCGTACGAAGCTCCGCAACAATTGCATTTAACAAATTTGGAAGATTTGTACCAATATCTCTGCCTGAAAAGTTATGTGAGTCAGAAGAAACAGACTAATCATGCCATTACGACTTTAGCAATCATCAAAAGAACTGAAACTATTTAATAGACATTACCATAAGCACCCGTATCTTCACTGCTCAACCATATCTCTCGAACTCCTTCAGAGACAACAATTCTCACACGGTCTACCTACATCAGATTGAAGAGCAAATCATTGCTTGAAGTTGAACAGGAAGCAGAAACAATGGTACATAATAAAAACATTCTGATACACTTACCAAGCTCTCTATAGTATAACTTCCCAAATGACCTCGAGCATGCTTTGTTTTGCAGTATGTGCAGGCACCTAAACACCCGACATTAATAGGAAGAATCTCGATAAACTTGTTTTTTCTTACCTGTAAATAGTAGCTTCAATGAGTCATCAACAAGAATATTATGGCAGCTGTAAACTATTAGGAAGGTAGCAGTAGCAGTGTAGCACACATCAATATGTGTAGGAAAATAGAAAATCACATCAATATACACACAAGATTGTATGTGAACATCTATGAATTGTACCTTAGGTAAATCAAGTGAGGGCAGTGTTTTCCTGCTCAACAGCCGAACCTCGTGACCTTTCAAAGTTTCCTCGACAACTTCAACGACCCGGTCTATCTGTTGCACTCCAATTATACTAATACCTTCAAGTTCCTTGAGACCCTGGCTCCCCTGTGGCACACATCCAGCCACTACTAATGGCTTGTTTGCGCTCTTGCATTTAGAGATAAGGGTTGTCATTGCAGATTGACTCGGATTTTTCACTGTGCATCTGTAGTGGCAGAACAGATAAATGTCAAAACTGTGTACGATTCATTGAAGCTTAAAATTCCAGTACAAAATTAACTGGTCCCTATATATCATCACATGATTCAAGTGCTATACATGATAAGACTCAACTACTGTATTCTAATTGGTCACAAACTCACAACCTAGGAAGCACCATTCACTGACTGTTAAAGCAAAGAAAATGTAGATAATATAGAACTAGTTGCTATCCCCGCCGATGCCGCAGAATTTTAAGTGTACTTTTATATTATTATAGAATATGGATGGAAAAATGAAATTGTATTCATATGAAAATACATTATTATTTAAATTAGTCATCAGAAACAACATTTAACAATGTTTTTAGTTTTAATGTAAAAAGATAAGAGATGATGGCCTAGTGGTAAGTGAATTACTTTATCTCTTAGAGGTTGTGAGTTTAATTCTCCAATATAGCCTATTTTTTGCACTATTTATCAAAATTAACTTAAGTGTAGGATGTTCAACCTAATTAGATGGTTGTGATATGTTGATGATGCTAATCGGATGGCTAGCATGCGTTGATGACGTGGTGCGATGTGGTGCAAGAGAATTGGTGTAGTGGGCAATGGTTATTATAATTATACAAAGGTAGATGTTGAACAGAACCACCCCATTAGCAGTTGTTGACAAGTTTAATTCAGTTCATGTGTACTCCTAGCCACCACAAACGACCAATGGTGCCATAAAGAAAGAACTGAACACCCAATGAACCGAATGAAGTCATACGTGTTAATTAGCCACAAATCTGCTCCTTCAGGTTCATCAACGACACCATAGCCAAACGCCGAAAGCTGTCCTGCCATGTATTCACTGTCACTCTGCAGAGGGAAACCGCCTCTTAGCATTTGCAGAAGGCACAAGCCATGAACTGGAATAGAAGTACTTCATCAGTTCAGCTAATTACTTTGCAATTCCGGGATGACTTGTTTTTATAGATTATGAATCAAAGAAAATTATTTGTTCTTCAATTGCAGGAAAGCTTATTCGCAAAAACAAAAACAAAAATGCAGGAAAGCACCATAAATGGACGATAATCAGTTGATACTTTTTCGAGTTGATACTTCTAAAGAAGAATCATGTAGTCAGCTTTCTAACTGCTTTAGAAGCTCATGTTGATACTTATAAATCGACAGATTACTGGTGTGGAGAAAGCTTGCCTGGTTATGTGAGCATCCGAAGGTCTTCACATATATCGTCTGCGACGCACAAAGCAGCACGCGCGTCAGATCAAATACGGGCAGACACCAATGCGAACGAAGCATGTCGAAACTCTCAATGAAGTGAAAAACGATGCTACCTGCGTGCCTGGGATCCGGGCCTCGGGCGTCTGGGCGATCCTGGAAGACTTCCTCTTGGGCTTGACCGCGACGGTCGCGGAGAGGGGGATGCGGAGGCCTGGAGGCGCGCCGCCTCCGGAGATGCCAGCAGGGCCCAGCACATCCTCGATGTCCTCCATCTCCGACGACGGCCGCGGCGGCGCAGACGGTACCTCCCCGGGTAGGGTTTCACTTACCAGTGGACAGTGGTACCAGCACAAGCACAATTGCCCCCGCGAAATTTGGGGGAGCTGCAGCTGCCCCTGCCCGCGGCGCGGGACGCGACCAGAGACTAGTGGGCTTCCGTGTTGGGCTGAAGAGGACGGATCGTGGGCTTCCGTGCTATACCCTTGGTCGGGCCAGGCCCGTTTTCGAATCATGCAAGAGAATTTCTGTTTTTGGCTCGTGAGTCGTGTTGGCGGTCCCTCCCGCCGACCAAAGTCACGGAAACCCAAACAACGCCGCATCCGGACACGTGCACCCAGTCGTGTCGATCCTTCTCGCGCCGCGCCCGCCGTGGCACGCCTCGCCGCCGCTCCACGTGGAAAGAAGGCACCACGCCTTCACATTCCGAGCGTCTTCTACAACCATCGGCGGCGCGATTTTTAAGCCGGTACGATCACCGTTGAGCACACTTCAGCGAATCCTATACTGCCACTGTGACTTGGCTATACTAGTAGACTTGTTCCACCAGTTGATCCGTGCTTATCCAATGCGTCGCCGCGCTGCCGCCATGATGAACCTCGTGGCAATCGGGCTCGTCCTCTCCACCTTGACCGCCGCGGGGATCTGGTCCCCCGCGCCGCCGTCGCCCCCTGCTGCGCCCCAACTGCACGACGACCACGTCGTCCGGGAGGGCCGCCGCGTCGTCATCGTTGAGTACGAGCGCGAGACGGACGGCACCCTCAAGGAGAGGCGCGTCCTATCCTCGCTTCCCGTGAAAGACGGCGAGGACGGCGCCAAGGTCCTCGAAGAAGCCAGAGGCATGATAGCCGACACGGCCGTCGAGGTCGGCGGAGCGGCGGAGGACTGGAAGCAGCAGTTGTCTGACGCGAAGGAGGGCGCCACGGGCGGCGGTGTCCTTGGCGCCGTGAAGCGGTGCAAGGACCGGCTCTGCGGCGCGGGGAGGAGAGTCGAAGAGGGCACGAAAGACGCCGCGTGGCGCGTCGAGCAAGGCGTGGAGGACGCGGCGAGGACTGCCAAGGAGACGGTGTCGGGTGCCACGGACAGCGCCGAGAACAAGGCGTTCGACGCTGAGCAGCACGGGAAGGAGACCCTGGAGAGTGCCAAGGACAAGGCGTCGCAGGGGAAGGAGACCACGAAGGGCAAGGTCTCTCAAGCAGCCAGCAAGGCGAAGGAGAAGGCGTCGGACCTCGAGCACGGAGCAGCCGAAGTCGCGAAGGGCGCCAAGGACAGGGTGTCCTCGGCGGCCAGGAACGTCAAGCACGGCGCCGAGGACACGGTCCGGGGCGCCAAGGACAAGGTCTCTGACATGGCCGAGAGAGCCGAGGACAAGGCCGAGGAGGCTGAGGAGGCCGTGCGGGCCAAGGCCGGCGCGGTGCGCAAGAACCTGACCGACATCGCGCGGCGGGCGCGCGACGTGGCGTCCGACGCGGCGGCTTACCTCCTCGGCGGGCCCATGGAGGCGGCGAGGACGGCAACGGCCGTCATGCACCTGCTGGGCTTCTCCACGGCGTTCGGCACGTCCGTGTGGGTGACGTTCCTGTCCAGCTACGTGCTGGCGGCGGCGCTGCCCCGGCAGCAGCTGGGCATGCTGCAGAGCAAGCTGTACCCGGTCTACTTCCGCGCCATGGCGTACGGCATCGGGCTCGCGCTCGCGGCGCACCTGCTCGGCGCCGAGAAGGGGTCCCTCGCGTCCCGCGCGCAGAGCGTCAACCTGCTCGCCGCGTTCGGGCTCGTCCTCGCCAACATGATGCTGCTCGAGCCCAACGCAACCAAAGTAAGTTTCCATTTAATATATCTCTTTTCGCGATCTTGAACCTTCATCGTTGCTATGGGATTCCTAAACGTATCCTTGGTCCGTTATGATGTGCTGCAGGTGATGTTCGAGAGGATGAAAGTTGAGAAGGAAGACGGCAGGGGACAGGACATGGCCGACATCGTGGACCCGCCAGCCGTCACGGTAGCCACGCCAGCCACCTACGCCGCCGCGGCGGCGCGTGCTCCTACCACCGACGGCGCTGCGGCTACGACGGGCAAGGCAGCGACGCCAGCAGCGACGACGGGCAAAGAGGCGGCGACGGCGGGCGACGGGGAAATGTCCAAGGGCCGGGTGCGCAACCTGAACAACAGACTCAAGACGCTTAACAGCTATTCATCGCTCTGCAACATACTGTCCCTGATGGCCCTGAGCTGGCACCTCGTGCACCTGGCTCGCCGCCTCCTACCGAACGCCTGCTAGGAGGCTCTCAACCCGGCCGGGCCTTTGATCTTCGTCGTCGTTCTATCGTTGTGTTTGTTGTTTGAGGCCTTCTTGTGGATCTAACACGTTTAGCAGCTTAGAAATGTTCCGTAGGCTAGTGGTGATGGTAGTGTTTCAGTTTCAGCGGTTTGGGTGTTCTTGTATGTAAGGTGTGGAGTTGAACTCAAACCTACCTAGTACAAGCTTTTTAGTGAAGTTTACCCATGTCAGCAGGGTACAGTGTGTTCTTGTGGCACACCAATTAAGTTCAGAATGTTAAAACAAGATGCTAAACCCTGTTAGTGTTAACTCACTTCTGGTCGCGCCCCTATTTTGCTAAACAAAGAAAACGCGGCCTGAATTATATATTCTACTCTATTAGGATTTTTTGTTATTGTAGATTTATAAAAAAGAAGAATTGTCAGTGTAGGTCATTTAAAAATATTCTTCAAACATTGAGTCACATGTGCCCATAGCTTTGAAGTTATTCTTCTTTAAATATTGAGGAAGGGTCACTTTCGTGTTTGCCTTCCCTCATCAAAGGATCAGAATCAGTTTGCTAAAACTAAAATTTGTTTCGTAAAACATTCTCCCCGTTATCCTTATACATCGTTAAAATCTTTTATAAAAACGACAATCTCGAAATCATATGATGAATAAATTGATAAAAATAGAATATATTTTTTATTTTCTTATATTAAATGATAAGACCTTTGTTATGTAATAAATAATGAATAAAATATACTATCACCAACCGAATTGAATTGATATTTTTTAAATAGTAACTGAAGTGATATTACAAGTCATAATTATATCTTTTTTATATCATTCATATATTTTATTTCACTAATTTCTTTAGGACGTCGATTAACACTAGACCTCTTTGCATATTCATTAGTGACAAAAGAGACATTCAAATTTTTCATTTAAAGATGCAATTTTCTTGAAAGTTAAATTTTTGTCCAGCAGCAGTAGATATAATCATAAATATTTGAATATGAGTTACTCGTACATTTATGTCTTATTTGTTCTTCACTTATGATATAATAGTCCATTGTTTTTCTAATAATGTTGAACCATTATTCATCAATGAAAACACAATCCAATATTTATCTAATAAAGTTTTACTAGATATGATTCTTAGATTGAGCACAGAGAAACACCATTTGAGTCTCTCGTTTTTATTTTGCTATGTTTAATATATGTGGCTTTATGTTATTGGAGTCACGTTTAATTGTACATCTACTTCTATTCTTTTCTACTTGCATGAAAATGTATAGACAAATCAGTGACGTGTGAACAATTTTGCGATAGTGTGTAATCAAATCTTTAAATATAAGTACACAAACTTTAATTTTTTTATTTGTTTCTACATATATGTCATTCTATCAAAACATTCCAATAAAAGAGTATTATACATATGATCAATAGTTTATATGCTCACTAATCACCAACATTGCTCGTTGTGTATTGTTTGTAGTAGTTTGGTTTTGGTTATTGATACGACCTCCTTGGATGACCCGTGAGCAAGTCATAATACAATACATTGCTATTTATTAAGTACTTTTAGAAATTAGCGCACAAAAATATCAAGAGAAATTGTTAAGTATGATATCTTGTTTTAGTAACTACCATCTCCTCATGTCTATGTTCATGTACCATTGACATAGGAATGGATATATTATTTGTGCACAACGTATTTCTTTAGAAACATTCTTAAATATCTGAATCTAACACAAATTTTATGTAAGTTCCCAAATCGCTGGGCTCACTTAAAAATTTGAGGTTCCATCCTGTGCAGTACTATGCATACGTAGTACAACCGTGCAGATGGACAAGGAACCTCGTGTCCTCACCCATGGGACGGAACAGTGACTTGCTCAACTCGAAGATGGTGGTGGAACAACCAGAGTACCTATCTTGATCCTGAGCAACAATAACAAAAAAAAAAAAAAAGGCAGAGCACACGATCCATTTCGCATTGACGGTCAAGCGGCAACGGCCCATGTAAGCTGCATCCCAGTAGCGCCACCCCAAGAAATGAAACAGAGGAGGACGCAGACGACGCTAAGCCATGTGGTGCGCACGGGTGTTCCGCTAGCCAGGACCAGGACCCGATCTGGCGCTGGTGTTTCCGGAAGCTTGCTTGGCCCACACCCTCGTGCCGAGCGGCATCCCAACGGCCGAATACGATTGTTCTGGCGGGCCCGAAGTCAGCCAGCCAGCCAGGCATGCTCGTCACATGGCATTGGCATGGAGGTGAGAGGTGGAACAACACAGTACTACTACAACGTGGGGGTTTGGTCGGTTCCTGTGTAATGGCGTGATTGTTCCGCGCGGTCAGCTACCGCGGGTGCTAACCTTGGCACGACTTGCATACTAAGCATAGTGCGGCTCACTAGTACATACTAAAGCTAACCATAACCATCAGCACCAAACCTTTGTTTCCGGTCTCCGACACCGTGAACGCGATCGAGAGTAGGACGCGTTCGCCAAATCATGACATGGAATAACTCGATGGAGAGAGATCGACTCGTGTCGGATCCTGAGCGGGGCCGGGGGGGTTGTCCCGGCCTAATGGCCACCCTAAAACAATATTCGACCAGAAAAGACAAGTCGGTCGTGCGGCAGGGACGGCATGAAAAAGCGGCCCAAAAAAAAGCCGAGGCCGGTGGCGAGGCTGCTGGGTCCGGGCACTTCCGCGCGCGGCGCCACCACGGCCGCACCCGCACGCACGGACGGACGGGGACGGCCGAAAACTCGAGTCGACGCTGCGCTGCGCTCAGATGGGAACGGAAGCATCAACAGCCACAACGTGCTTTCTTCTTCTAACCAAAAACAAAAACAAATGCGGTGCGATCGGCAGCTGTAATGCATCTCAGGCACACACATCATGACTAAAATCTCATCATATCATATCCTGGAGTAAGAAAATTTCCTGGCATCGACTCCGGAACACACCATTTTTAAAACTACTAAACTCAGGCAATTCGATCATTAGTCACTGATGAATGATGATGATGGCAGCGCGTACTAGGTCCAAGGCAGGACTACTTACTAATAAGGAACGAAGAAAATCACAGAGAGAGACGTGTGCCCTGTGTGCGGCGCACGGCCGCGTCACGGGAGGCACAGCCGGAGATTGATTGGCTGGTTAACGAAAACACTAGTACTACTAGGAGACGGTAGCTACTCTCTGTTACTGACTGACTGGCTAACAGTTGCCTCAAGCTAATTTATAATAGCTGACTAAATAAACTAATCAAAGCCTACTAGTAATTTGAATAGCTGATTAGCGAGCGGGAAAGAACGCTATTTGCTCCCTTGGGCCTCGCCGCTGTCGCGCTACACGCTGATCGGCGACGGGGACGGGGAGGACACGGCGGCGCGGGGCGGGGAGTCGTCGGTGTCGTCGTCATCGTCGTCGTCGTCGTCGTCGTCATCGTCCCTGTGACCCATGCCCATGCCGCCAGGGATGGCGCCGCCCGTGCCGGTCCCGATGGCCGCCGGGTTGGTGGTGACGCCCGCAGCGGTGGTGGCGCCGCCGGGAGGAGCGGCCGGCGAGGATGTGGCGAGGTGGTGGTGGTGGTTCTTCTGGGCGTGGGGGCTCTGGTTCTTGTGGTTGTGCATCCAGACCTTGAGCACCTGGCGCCGGACGCCGATCTCGTGGCAGAAGCGGTCGAGCGCGCCGTCGTCGTTGCGGTTGATGCGCCACCCCTGCTTCTCCGCGAACTCGCGCATCCGCTCCTTCTGCTCCGGGGTGAACTTGGTGCGGAACCGCTTCTGCCCCACCAGGCCCATCATGCTCCCGCTACCGCCACCACTACCGCTGCCACTCCCGCCGCCGCCCATCATGTGGTGGTGGTCCTCGTGCCGCCGCCGCGGCGGCGTCTCCGACCCGGCGCGCATCACGTTCCACGGCGCGGCGGGCAAGGCGTGGTACGGCAGCGCGAGGTGCGGCGGCGGTGGCGGAGGCGGCGCCGGCGCGGACGGGAGGAAGGCCTGCAGCGCGGCGACGTGGTGGTGGTGGTGCGCCGGAGGCGGCGGCGGGCGGAAGAAGACGGGCGCGCCGCCGCTTCCCGCCACCGCTGCGCGGCGGTGGAAGCTGCGGTGGCACCCGCACGCCGCGCACTTGAGCGAGTCGGGCGAGTCCGGCATGAACTCGCCGCACCCGTCGAACGCCTGCCCCCCCATGGCCGCCGCGTGGTTGCGCATGCACTCCTTGTACTTGCCCCCGCCGCCGCCGCCGCCTCCCCCCTCGTAGGGCACCAGGCTCAGATGCTCCATCATGTCCCGGGACCGGATCACCAACCGATCGACGACCGTCGACCGGGTCACAACTCCCACAGCGAACCTGCCAACTCCTTCAATTCCTCCTCCTCCCCGGCTGCAGCAGCAGCACTGCGGTTTCGTTTCTTTTACAGTATACCTGTTGCCTATCGCTTTCGCTCGCGGCAGTGGTAGAAGTAGAACTGGCAGTATATAGCTAGCAGCCCCGACCAGGGAGCCGAGGGGGGGTTTTTATCGGCGCGTGTCGTCGCTGTCAACACTTGCCCGGGCACGAGCACGGTGATTAAGATTAACCCCCGGCGGTTAACCCCTTCAGCGCGATTAAGCGGCGGCGCAAGGCCGGCGAGGCCGCGCCACGAGAGCAGCGCGAGGGCACGGGTACTAACACGGGCTAACGTGTCGATCCACCAGTGGCCGTCGTTTCGTCCCGCTTGCTGCTGCTGCTGCCCTGGTTGGTAGAGAAGTTTTTCTTACCGCGTGAGGCCCACCACGTGGGGGTGGTGGTGTACGCACGGGGCGTCAGATGGCCAGGACGAACGGCTCTGATGCGGTAGGACAGTGGTATCGGATAAGTGAAACTGGCATGAGGGCCGTGCACTTATTATCAACTCTGAGCCAGAGGGATTCGACGATAATTGCTGCCTTCCTCGCCACGCACACGCACGTAGTACTAACTACTGCAGGGTGCGTGCTTTGTCACAGGGAGCTTAACGCCTGCATTAACGACGCGCTCCCGGTCCATTGATGGTGATCACACGAAGGCTTACCACCTGCATTAACCTCCCACCACCACCACCACCACCGTCCGAGCTGAGAGCAGTAATAAAAAAAACCCGTGACGTATTAGCACGTACAGATCTCTCTCGAGAGGATTGTTGGTTGCCTGCTGCGGTAGAGTACTGTACTGTAGCAAAGCATCGTGGAGTAGTAGTATAGTATCTCCCAGTACCGGCCGAGTCAGCATGCGGATAGTCATTGATCACGAGCCAGTCATCTTCGTCATGTTCATCCTCCGGAGTGGAGTGGAGCGGAGTACTTGCGCGCGTGATCTGTTTGGCAGTGGCAGGTTGACGGAATTGGGCCGGCAATTAATGGCTCGCCTCCACCGCTCGCGGCGTCGAGCTTTCCCGTTTAGGACGCCATTACGAAACCTAGTTCGAAAAGAGAGTGGGGTCGCGCGCGGAATGCTCTCCATCGGGTTATAAAGCGTGCTAATGACTCGATTCTGACGCACGCAGCCATTAGCCAGCGCGCGGCAGCTCAGATTTGCACTTACTACTGTAAGCAGTAGTACAGCTACAGTATCGTACACCTTTTTGGTTCGCGTAATTACAAGCACAAGCAAAGAGAATCGCAGCGATACTGGAGCTAAAACAGTGGTTTCAATCTGGAACAGAGACAAGACGGGAGAGAGGAGAGTACGGACATGCGGGCGTGGATGGAGACGGCAGAGGCAGCAGGCAGAGAGAGAGAGAGAGAGAGAGAGAGCACCCCCTGTTGCCCTGCCATGCTGCACGCGGCGCAGGGCTCCCCTCCCCTCGTCGTCTCCGCCATCCCCGTCCTCGCCCTCGTCTCGTCTCGTCTACCCGGCTCCCGTCTTGTCTGTCCCTCCCTTCCGCGCCCACTCTTCCCGCAGACGCGCCTTTCTTTTCTTTTAGCTTTCGGTTTTGTTTGCTTGTTAGCGTCAAAAAGGCTGCCCGCAAGTATCATTTCGACACCTGCTCCTCTCCTCTGTCCTGTTACGCTAGCTACAGTAATTGCTTCCACCACTGACGACGGATTGATAGAAATGAAGCTTTTGCCCCACGCCCCGTCCTCGTCCTCTGCCTGTCTCCCACGCAACTGACCTGCGCAAGCGAGAGAGAGCACGCATAAGTCGGGTACAGTAGCACATGTTCCCGGAGCGTTCAAGATCATCATGTTAAACAGAAGTACTTACTCTTCCGTCATAATTTAAATAAAGTTTTAACCTGAGCACGGAAATTAAGAAGAGAAAGAATGAGGAAATCTTTTGATCAAGATGTTTTCAGTCTGACGTTTTATAGTATAAAATGTTTGTATTTGAAGTTGTATTCCACTATTTCCACAACATAGGCAGCGAAAAACGAGGAAAGATATCGGACTGTGTCAAACCAACACAAGGACATGCAACGCAACGCTCCAACCAACCTCTGCACGCGGTTCGGCCCGGCATGTTTTTCGCTTTCTAACCGGGTCAAACGTTTTACGTCCGATAGGGAGTCAGGACAGCCATGATTTAGCAGGGCACAGAAAGCTCAACCAGGATTCCATTTCGATAGCAAAAAATTGCAAACTCTTTTTGGGGGCCTGTCCGTTCACCACAAGTCCAAGACAAAATTATGAAACGTCCAGTCTTGCGTTCTCTTTTACTACCAAGTAAATCTCTTTGATGAAGGAATCGTCCCTCCAGTTTGAACCTGCCCAGCCAAAGCATCACCTGCTAGATCCACGGGCATCATTACAGGAAAACAACTGCAGACGCTCCTCTCATCTCTTCCCAACGCACAGTTTTCGCCACCCAAAGGCTCAAACCATTACTACTTACCCAATACCCATGTTCTTATTAGTCAGAGGCCTGCTTGTACATGGTACAGTAGCTGGCAATTGCTCGGGCACATGAGATCATTTCCATGTTAGCGCAGTACACGCGTGCAGCAACGGGACTGGCCGGAACCCTCCGAGGAAACTGCCATGTTGGCCTCCGGCTTCCAGGATTGGAGGACGTAACCAAGCCACGGCTTGCGGTTATGGCGAGATTCGGACAGGGAGCACGGACGCTATCGGGTCGTGCAAGCTTTGCTGCTGTCGCAACGGTCATCGCGTCACAGAACGCATCACACGTACGTTTATAGTAGTAATAGTAAATCGTGAAGCCCGCCCGTGTAACTGCAGCCTGGCGAGCTGGAGCCATGCAGCATAGTCAAACTCACGCCGAGTACGGCATCAAGTACGCGGCAGTCACGGATGGAATCGGCAGCGTGGCGCCAAAGCTACATCTGCATCCGTTCGGATCTACAGCTATCAGGGCAGAGGAAAAGGTCAGCTACAGAAACCCCGCCTTCGGCGTCTTCCTAGCTCTTGACAGCAAGTACAATCCAGCCATCCAGGATTCCTACCACTAACTACATCTAGTTATCCTATCAAAAAAAAAATTACACTACATCTAGTTATCGTTCCCTCTCTGGTCCAATAAGCTGTACATGGGACGGGAGCGTAATCTTCGCCACATTTCGCTTCTGTTTCTTCTTCCAGTTAAAAGCAGGTTACTCAAGGTTGTGCTCCGGCTGTATTAGCAACAACGACGTGAAATTGTGAGTGAACATCAGTGCGACGGGCATCAGGGGCATCGGCAGGACTGCCCAACCGGTGGTCTCGGACGGAAGCAGCTACTCTTACTTCGCCTTTAAGACGAGATCAGCCTGCTATAGCACCTGATTTGCCATCTGCAGTGCACGTGCTAAGAGTCAAGGCATATTCAAGATTGAGCTACGCGTACACGCGCATGGGGCGTGCCGTGTCCACAAGTAGGTGTGATCATGGGCGTACCTTCTCCTGGCATATCCTTGAAAGCGCTTCAACATGGAAATTTTGCAGTTCGTCAAGGACTTTAACATCTAAGCCTCTGATGTCTTCACCCTGGAAATCAAAACTCGCATCAGAGTAGAAACCCAACAAAGCTACATAGATCAATTTCAGGCACATTTTGTAAAGTGGTTGGGTAAGCAACCAAAAAGAGATTCTGAAATACAAGTTCAAAGATAGAAATTAAAAATCACCTTTAGTCTAGACACAACGCTTTCCAATTCCTTACATCGCCTTCGTTCAAAATTGTATGCAGCTCTTGCTTCTTCCAGAGTACTGAGTCCATCCCAGCTTCCGCTACCTGAAGCTTGCATTTCACCGAACTTTCTGCCACCATCGTTCTTAGAAGAGTGAGAGCCGTTTTGCTTTGCTTTGAATTCGAATAAACCATCTTCGGAGCTTTCATTCCTTATCTTTGAGACAAGAACCCACATGCTTGCTAGTTCGTTTTCCAAATCATGCTCACGACTTTTTGCATCGTCAATCATCTTTAGAAGCTCACTCTCTCTTTTATCCTTTTGGGACAGTGTGTCCTCTAACGCAGCCTCCCTCTGACAACTAGCAACCAGCTCTTTCTGCAACTCCTCCAATAAAATTCCATTCTCATGATCACGGTGTTTCGTGTCACTGGTCCTTGAAACTGATGCAATTAGCTCTTTCGCTGCAGCTAAGTCTGCATTCAGCTTTGCATTTTCATAAGAAAGCCTGGTGACCTCTTCTGCTAAGTTTTTAAGCTCAACAGCAGCCGCAGCTGCCAATCCTTTAGCATAGGATGCTTCATCAGCCAATTTTTGACACTGAACTTCCACTCCATCCTTTTCTTCTGTTAACCTCTCATTTTCTCGCTTCAAATTTTCAATTTCTGAAGCCTGCCACACCATGTCTAGGTTTTAGTTGACACATAAAAAGATGAAGCAGGTAGACATAGATAGACAAATTGTAGATTACAGCGTATGCTCTTTACCTGCATGAGAACGTGAGATATTAGTCCCGACTCATTTGCTTCAGTTGTTCCAGAGGGCACATTTGAATGATTTGTGACTTCGCTTGGCTGATCCCTGAGATCATTGCTTGTCATTGATGGTTCACTAGACTGCATACTAACAAAGCTATCCTCACTTCTGGCAGCTTTTAATAAGTTACTGATTTCTTCCCTCAACTGGGCAACTGTTTCTTGGAGTTCCACATTTTCTGTTACCTATATGAATAAGAAAACGGAAATCAAAATTGATCTGTTGAATATCAAAAATATTTATGACCCCATGTTTGCTAACCTTTGCTTGTAGCTGATCTTGAAGAATTCTATTGTCCGCAGACATAATCTAAAGAAATCACGAAGCCAAAACAAATAATTATTTCAGCATAAACATCACCCAGAAAATAGACAATAAAGTGACTATACACAAACCTCCAGTGCAAATGTCTTCTCACTCAACTGTGAGCTCAGCTTTGAAAAGGTCTGAGAAGATGAACAAACAATATTCAGATTGGCAATATAGAAATGACCAGGCAAATTGAAAAAGAATAGGAAAATATTTGAGCATGTGAAAATATTAGCAAGTGTAATAATAGAAAATGAAACAATATTATAGACAGAGTGTAAATTATAAGTAGAATATAACCAAATGAAACTGGTCAACTGTCACTGGTAACCCAAACTAAGACGAAATTAAACTCACGGATAATCATGTAGCCATTTCATGAAAGAAAAACAAAATACCTGAGACACCTCTGTCTTAACTGTTGGGTTCTCTGTAGTTTCCAATGATTGAACCATCCGCTGCTCTAGCACACAAATATGTGACTTCTTTTCATTGATTTCATCCTTCAACTTCTTGATTTGCTCCTGCAGTCAATGAAATATAAAAAAAAATACTTACTAAAGATGCACCAAAATTTGAGTAGGCAAACATTAAGGAATACAAATCATAGAAATATGCTGTTGTTTACAAGACTATCAGAAAAGTTACCTGAATTTGCAAATCATCAGGGTTGGTGACTGCTTGCTCTGACAGCCTTTTGAGTGAGCTTGTACAAAGTGCAACGTCCCCAGCCAGCATTTTGACCTGCTCTTGTAGAAGATCGATTTGGTCCACGATGGTTGTTCCACTCTTAAAATCAAATATGGCTGTCAGTATCAAGGAATATAGTAGACATCCACCAAAACAGTATGCAGACAACAAGATACTAAGACCATAACAAAAAGAATGGGTGACTTGTTAGCAAGGAAGGCTGCTAACAGTATCAATGTATCATATTGCATTGTTGCCACCCAAACCTATGATAAGGTCCTCCAAAATGCCATTGTTCTCCAGCAGGTAACAATAAAAAATTACCAGACCTCAATTACAATTTAACATGGATATTTTGCAGTATAATTTGTGGCCCCTTACTTATTGGTTGAGATAAGCTAATGCATGGACAGTAATGATGAAAGCAGAAAGGAAACTTGGGCAAGACAGAGAGGCGAAAGCGTAAAAATTAGAAATCCAACTCACTGGTGGAGGATGTCGTGATCTGGACGCAGCACTGAATAGATCACCAGCTTGAGTCCTTTCAATAAGAGAATCAGCAAGTGTCGAGTCGTCTCCTTTCCTAGTCATTGATTTTCGCCGTCCATCCTTTAAGTCAAGCAGCAAATTTTTTTGTTGTGATGATTTAGAGCAGGAAGGTGAGCCACTGGCAGTGCTGTCACCATCCACACTAGATGATAGCCCAGATAATTGGTCTGATTTCTGCATAAGTTTAGTATATTTGATTATTCACGCATATAATCTGTAAAGCATGACCGTATTTCTTCATACTGTCCATAATCTGGTATCCATATAAAAGTACCTTTAGTTTGAACCAACCAAGCATTCCACGTTTGCGGTTCCTTCTGTCAAATCTGACGGACTCATCAGGATTGTTTAAATCAAGTTTTCCTTCAAGTGAAAGCTCTGAATCAAGACTAATATCATCATCATCTGTGAAGTCCCTCTTTCGATCAGGCAAGTATGCAAGCTGCAATATGAAACAGAATAAAACAGTAGGTACACTGTAATACAAGAAGTATGATAGTGAATGCAAGACAAGTAGAGTGATTCATGCGAAAACCAAGATAGGTTTATTTCTAAGTGATTCAAAAACTGAAACATCATGTCGTAGAACAAGCATTTTCAAGGTTAAACAATGTACTGAAGATATATGTTTACATTGCATACTACGTCCTCATAAATATGTCCACAGAGGATAAAGAAAGGTGTCCCCAAAGCACAATAGTGTGATAGCATACAGCAAGTGGCAGACGGCTATGATTTTG
Organism: Oropetium thomaeum; assembly: GCA_001182835.1. Lineage (NCBI taxonomy): Eukaryota > Viridiplantae > Streptophyta > Magnoliopsida > Poales > Poaceae > Oropetium > Oropetium thomaeum. The sequence continues at coordinate 994,964 of LFJQ01000075.1, read as the reverse complement.
CACATTTCCAGTATAATACAAGTTTTCTAGAATACTTGTGTAAGGTAGAAGAAGTGTAGACCAAGTGTTATTGTTGCATATAATTGGAAAGAAAGCTGCATATAGTCAGGAATTTATAGCTTCAACAAGAAAAGGAGCATACAACATCCTCAAATTATAAAACGCAAGAAATAATAAAAGTTGTATCTATGCTGGTCTTTCACATTTGCATTAAGTTGATTAGTGCAATTTTGTACTAACCAATCTTGCAGATCAAGTGTTTTTTTTTTACCAACCAATGTCAACAATTAAAATCGGAGAGAGCACTTCTTAGTTTCAAACAGCAATGTCAAGTTTCATCAAACATATTGTATTGAGCTTAATTAAGAAAACAAAATGTTGCAATCAAGCAAATGAAACAAGGAGGTGGGTTCAAATACCTCATCTTCTCCGAATGAATGCCGTCGACGGAGGTTTGTCCTTGTTGACACGTTTGAGGATATTGAACTTTTGGTTGATACTAAAATTAATTTGGTTAGCCTCTGAATTCTACCCATCAGAGCTGCTTTTGCTTCCTCTTCCTGTTCTAATCTTGATTGAAGTTGGACTTGCCCTGCTTCAAGCTATCATGCAAAAAGAATGTCAAGAAAGAGGCTAGTAAATGCACACAAAAATAAAGTTAGAAAGTAACCAAAGAGCAGGCATCCATTTTATCCATTAGGATATCATCCAAGAAACAAAAATATCAATCCTTCACATGGAAAAAAAAAATATGCAACAATGTTCTCATTTGCATGTTCTTATAGTTGCCAAATCGTTACCAAAGATCAAGAAAGAAACCAGAATACTAGCTATTCCATAGAATGTAAAGCAAACCTGAAGTTTTAAATTAACAAGATCCTCTTGATCCGTAGGAAGAGTGCTCCCATTTCCCATAATACCACGCCTCAGTTGTTGCAGCTCTTCTTTCAGGCAAGATATCTCCTTTTGATACTTCTTTATTAAGGATTTCTCGTCTATTATCTGAAGAAATCCATCGAAATTAGAATACAAAACAAGAGTATGCAACAATGAGGACTCCAGATTAATTGATTATTACCTTATTCTGAGAAGCTTTTATTTCAACATGCTTGCTCCTGTGGGCAAATTTTAGTGTATTATGCGTCTCTTCACTGTTGCTGGATGCAGGAGTAACCGTGCAAATAAGCTGCAGGAACATTACAGGTTAGAACATAGCAAGATGTGCTGCATTATGCATGTAACATAGCATGTCTAAGTGAAAATAGTTTTCTCAAGGGAAAAAGTTCAATTTACTCCCCTCAAGTATAAGCAAAGTCTGGATAACCCCCTAAACTATTTTTTGGTTCAGTTTACTCCCAAACTTACGTCATTTGGTAATTTACCCCCTACTATAATTTGCCTTTTTTGTTTCTCCGTACACAAGTTGAATTTTAATTTAAAATTTTGTAGGGTTGTAGTGGACATCATAATGTTTGTCTAAAAAATATATTTTAAATTTTTTAACATTATTTTTCATATAAATTTGTATCTCAATGATTACTTTACTATTAAATGTCTTTCTCTACCCAAATAATTATAAAAATTTTGGAAAGTATTTTTCGAAATGTGTTATAATGTCAACAACCATCACGTAAAATTTTATTTGTGACGTCACTTATGCATGGAGAAACAAAAAAAGAAAAATTGTATGAGGGGGTAAATTGGACAAAATGACATAAGTTTGAGAGTAAAGTGAACCAAATAATAGTTTAGGGGGTTATCTAGACTTTGACTATACTTGAGGGGAGTAAATTGGATTTTATCCTTTCTCAAAGCACAATAATCTTAATATGAAAGGAAAACGGGGATTTAAATGAAATAACCTAGAATAACAAAGGTGTACTGTATTAGTATAAGAACTCACAGAAATGCGTCCATGTCCACTGAGAGAATACTGCAATAAGCGTGTGAGCTTCGAGTCTCTATAAGGAATATGTGTAGCCTTACCATCTGTAAGTTTAGCAATAACCTGCACAGAAAATGTCAACGGCAATTTTACAGACAGGCAAACAACCAAATAAATGAAAAACGAATTTGACCTTTTCAGTATCCCTACCAACTAGCCAGTCATATTTAAAGATTTGTAAAAACATTAAGATCGTAGCAAGAACCTGCAAGGAAAATATCAGGGAAGAATATAATAGATCTAACAGTTGAACATTTGTATCCCTGCAAGTTTGCAGCTGGCAGTTCCAGTAATTCCCTGGACAATTAGGCATTGGGCGGCACCACCCCACCAGACTTGCCTAATTGCAAATAACTACTACGCATTGGTCTGCCACCCAACTAGCCCATAGAGACCAGGGAAACATTGATGGGCATAAATCCCACACGTTTTCCATATTTGTACTTGTAGGAACTAGGAAGCTGAGACTGAGCCCAACTAATAGAGGGTGTGGATGTATGCTTAGACCAGCCAAGTTCAAATCCTTTTTGACACAGATTTAGGTGCCTACTTTTTATTAAAAAGCCACCTAGTCCTCCAAGGTTGGTCTTGGTCTGAGTTTTTTTTTTTTTTTGAAAAAATAACTTTTATACATTGAAACGTCATAGTAATAGGAGAAATCCTTAACAACATAGGCAGGGATGTTCAATACTGTTTCCGAAATGCCATCCAACAAAAGTGTACTAGTAATCTAGCTAGATGAACAGTAACTACAGTCCATTTTGCCTTCATCGGTTTTTCCAGCCGTTTGCCTAAACCGTCTTTGAACACCCCTAAGCATAGGATACTTACAGTTCCCAGGGTGAGCAGACTCTTATTTATATATGAACCTTCTTTGCGTCGTAATCCAGTTGTTTCAGTCTTGGAACTCTCAGACCCAGCAAGGTCAATCAAGTTCTGACAAAGGGATATAAAAGAATGTAATTAATATCATTTACATTAAATCACAGCCCCATGGGGACAATACTAGAGATTACATGAGTGCATATAGAAATTAATTTGCATATAAGAGGAGAGAAATTACCAATTGAGATAACTTGACTTCCTCTTCTGACCCATTTTCACCAGAGGGACTGCTCTCAATGGTCTGCAGATATGTTGAAAGAATAAGCTTAAAAAGCCTACCTGATTTAGCAGTTATAATTTCCTATTTATTATACAAAACTTCTGCTAGGAGAAATCAGAGTTTGAGATCCATACAAATACTATGTAACAGAATTGATTGTATTTCAGTCTTTGCATATATTTATCATATTTATTAACACTGAAAGTTCTTAAGCTCACGGTGAATGTCCATGAACTTGTTTAGGTTAATATCATATTTCAACCAATAACGCGGTCCAATAAACCAAAGAGAGAAAGGGGTGTACCAACGTAAAGATAGTGTGGCTTCGACTGCTAACAAGATTGAAGTTGTTTGATCCAACATGCCTGTGCTCTACACATGAGGCAGAATTAGTACAAGAATGATTCCATTCTGATGTGGACAAACTGCAAATACAACAGTAAATAAATTGACAAAACACATGAAGTCACATACTTACATAGTTACATCGATAGAGAACCGAACTACATGCTTAGTCACGTTTTACTTTTTTCGATACAAAAATATAAATGAAAGCATGGACGCAGTCTGTTATGTTCCAGGGAAAGATCCCATGGAACCAAATACTAATGCATGGTTGCTCAAAAAAAAAAATGCATGTTTACATCAAGAAAGTTAACCCCGCATAAACGAAGAAATCCTTGGATCCAAAAGCTTAAGGTATTGCAAAAAGGTAGACCGTGTACTTCAACAATCAACACTTACTAGTCACTAATACATCTATTCAACACTCACTATCACATCACCATGGGCCTAAATTTGGATCACTGCAGAACTCAGATTCCTTGGGTTTGATACAAATGCAATAGGGGATTCATGCAGAAACAAATTCGTCCAAAGGCTTAATCATTTCAAGAAAGGTGGGAAATATATCACCGACTTAAAAATAGAAGGGTATGCAAGATAGAAAAACATACCTTCTCCCGATGCTATTAGAGAGAGAGCATGTGCAGGTGATAAAACAACCTCTTCTTTAATCCCTTCCACATAAGTTCCCTAAATCATTAGATCAATGGAATGAATAGATCTTATCAGCTACCAAGGAAAAGGAACGTGTGATTCAAGAAGACAACATTATATTCTCTAGAAGAATAAGAAAACAGACATGATCACATAAGCAGTTGACAAGATAAACCAAGAACTATGAATATGCAAGAGTTTTATCAAGCACAAGATACCTCACACAGTTTTAACTTTCTATGTTGCAGGGCATTAAATAGATATGAGTGAGTAATCTAAGTAATCAACAAAATTCAAATGATTATTGATAAGTACCATCACATGAGGTACCTGTGCATCTTCTCGAATTCTGAGATTCTGTCCTGTCGGATCAAGCAAATCATTGATAACCTGCAATAGTGGAATGTGATAAGATTAACCCAAACGTGTGAATAACAAATACTGAACAGTATCAATACTGAATTGTGAATAACAATATCAGAATAACTATCATATCAATTGCATCAAAGTCTAGGGGGCTGTTTGGTTCATGTCCAATGTGAGCCTTACCAAAATTTGGAGTTACCAACTTGTGGGTAATGCCAAATCATTGGTAAGAAAATGTTGTTTGGATCATTACCTTACCAGATTTCTCACACTACCAACTCCTTGGCAAGAAAATAGTGTTTGGATTGTAACCATGCCAAAGTTTACCAAAATTTATTAGTATGACACATGTGGCCCACAAGTCATAAAAAATCTAATCATAAAATATAGTCAAATGGATCTCATTTTGTAGATTGAATTGTAAGAAATTTATTGGTGAAAACGAAATACCAATATGATACACCATTTAAGAGATAGTGTTTTCAAACTAGGTAATCAACAAATCTCGTAAGACGTGCAACCATTGATAAATGGCCATGTTTGCTCCAGCAATATTTGGTAAGCCAGCAAAGCTGCGGGCGAGCAATTTCCTCACCCAGGATGACGCCTGCGTTGGTAGTGTTATTTTGTTGGCGAGCCAAATTTTTCATTGGCTTTCCAAACTTTGGATGCACATGAAATGCTAGCCAAATCTTGAGGGCTCACCAATATTTGGTAAGGTAATAGAAGGTAGCAATCCAAACGCACCCTAGATCAACTGATGATCATATGTGTATGTTGGCTGGAAAATAAACTGGCATGTAGGAGATATACTGTTTTCTAGGGAAATGTAGATATACTGTGTATGCAATCAGAGCTTGAATGTGAGTTGAAATTGAAACTATAATTGATATTGGTGTTGCAAACCAGTAGCAAACAAATGCATGGTTTGAAGAGAGAAATCACCTCATTGTAAATTTCAAGATATGAAACCCGCAGAAGAAACTCACGCCCAGGTGTCTGATGTCAACAAAAGATATGACAGTGTTATGGAAGTCTATTTTTTTTCTTTGACAAATTGTGGATACAAAATTGAGCAAATTACATCTTGAATAATGCTGAATACATCCTTCACTGCCAGTGGAATGATTCCAGGTGACTTCTGTTCTCCCTGCAACCATAAAGCCATTGTACCATGAAAGGGAGCTCATTCTTGCAGACTAATAAAAGCTTCACCTCATGATTGTAGGGTGTAAAACAATTTATGCAGCAGCACATCACTAGAAGCATTAGAGGTAATAAATGCATAGGCATATAAAGAAAAACTTACATGCATGGTATGAGTTTTCCCACTGCTAGTTACACCATAAGCAAAAACAGTGCCTGTAACGAACTGATAAATTTTAGGAAACGGAATATACTTATTATTAGGATATTCAATATTGCTACATGTCCAACACACAAAGTTTGACCATTATTCTTTCCATGTAGATATTTACAAAAATATGATGGATTGATGAAATAAGAAATATAACTATATAAGTATTTTGATGGTGAATATATTGGCATTACTTTCCATGTAATGAAGTAAACTGTTTTCCTACGCACTAGTAGCAATTTTTTTAACAAGTAAGGGCATTTTTGACACAGGTAGCAACAGAATTAAAAGGATGCATGCAGCACCGCTGCTCCAGCATTGCTTTTAAGACTTAATATGAAACCAGAGGCGTCAATGAAAGCCTGAATGGAAAGGCATGCAACATAAACAGCTAGCTTTTGCAATCTGTTTATCAAACAAACAACTGTAAATCTAATGGATTGATTGATTGAAGGGATAAAATTAAGAAATTTTTATCCCACTCAAAATGGAATAGGTGTGTAACAATGTTTCTAAGTTTAATAGCTTCCTATTTGATGTCCTTTTACATTTCTAGAACAGCAAGAGAGTTGAACATTAAAACATACCATTGATTCCTTCCATGGCACCACTTACAACATGCTGAGCAGTAATATCATATACATGGCGAGTTGTAGTAGCAGGACCAAAAACTTTATCTGCACAATAGAAACAACAAACAACAAATATGCACAGGGTTCAGTGAACTTCACAAAATCTGGTAAATATCACTATAACTCTAAGGCATATGGCTAATTTGTGACTTGGTCCTTCAGCTAGAACATTGCAAACAATCACAGAGGTGACGATATGTAGTCTCATCATCTGCTGCAACTTCTACGACGACCTCATTATGCCATTGCTATTCATATCAAATGGACCATGCTTGATCAACAATAAAGTGACCAACATCCAAAGGAGAAATCTGCTTCTCATCATTCTTTTGGACACTGACCTAGGGAATTGTTTTCAGTTAAGCCTCCACTCTCTACTGCAAAAATATATCTTCACACTCTACTCTGAAAATATGCCAACATTCTCATGCCGAGGTATACACCAGAAATGAATTTGAGCTGCTCCTACAACTTTATTATCAAATGTAACATAACAAACCCTGCTTGATGAACAATTTTCAAATGTAATCTTACTCCTCTACTAGGAAGTAGGGCTTCACTAGTCAAACAACTCTATTTCCTTTTCTTATCAGACAGGCATACCGGCACATCATCACGTATAACACAAATGAGCATGGACACGAAATGAACTCAATAGCACTCACCAAAAGCATAGGCAATGCTGGGGTTATACTCGTTGCGCACCACGTTGTCACCGTCTGCATACCAGGCCACTTCGTCCCCCTTGTTCATCTCTCTAGGACTACACCACAAAACACAAACACATTAGCAAACACCCAACTCAAATCACACGAAATGCAACACACCACGCCCTCCCACCACAGAAGAAAGCGCGCGAATAGGAGTAGAAATGCACCTAAGCGGCCGGAAGCGGACGGTGACCATGATGTTCTCCTTCGCATTGGCCGCGTCCAGGGGCGGCGCCCTACTCCCAGTGCGCGAGGAGACAGACGAGGGCATGGAGGGCCGAGCGGAGGTGTTGGAGGACGGCGTGGCGGGGCGCGCCGAGGACGATGGAGTGGTGGGGCGCGCGAACGCGGCAGACGGGGTAGCAGGGCGGCCGCCGGAGGATGAGGACGGCGTGGTGGGCCGCGCCGAGGACGAGGAGGGCGTGGAAGGGCGGCCCCCCGACGAGGCCCTTGACTGCGGAGGAGGCGCTGCGGCCGCCGGTACCGGGCGGCGGGATCGAAATGGGGATATGCTAGAACGCGACGACCTCGACGACGACATTTTGCCACGCCGCCAAAGTGAAGCAGCTGGGGTTGGGGCCGGACTAGGGTTCTGGGGATAGGAGGCGAGCTCGAGCTCGTGGGGCGGAGGGGAGGAGCTCGTGGGTTTGCTTTGGAGGGTCGTCGTCTTCCTCCGAGGCGCCCGGGTGCTGCCTTTTTGGTGTGTTTTGGTCTAAAAAGCTCTGAGGTTTTCTGTGGGCTTGGACCACCGGAGGTGTGCTTACCGCGGCTTTATCGGGATATAGATAAAATGTCAAAACTTGCTAGTGAAAAATGCTAAGCGCTGTTTTTTATGTGATCAGAACTTCGACCAAATCCGTGCCAACTTTTATCAGTCGTGAAACTTTCTTTCCTGCACTATCTCCACGGTGCATATTTACATTTACAAATTACATCTCTTGCATCCTCTATATTATCCCAATTAGTTATCTTTGACATTGATTTGTGAATATTATTAATAGTTTTGTAGAATTGAACATACACATAATGCTCATTTTACTCTACTCTTAAATGTGTCCGGCTAGCGGTAACGATTGGTGAGGGTCTAAACCTAGACATTGGAGTATCGCACAGAAAAAAAAAAACACACACACACATTGGAAAGACGGATGCTCTAGAAGTCAATTGTGGGCATTAAATATCTTGAGATTCTAGGATGTCTTGTTAGTTTGTCGTTGATAACTTATAGTCATGTGCGTGTGTGTATTTGACGAAGTCTGTTAAATTATTTTCGTGACTTGTCAAACAGCTTAAATTAAAAGTGGTGTGGCCGCTCTAATTCTCTTCATCTTGATGAAACATATGCTCATGCATATTTATGAAAGATATCTTAATAGATTTAGGAATTGGGATGCATTATGAAAGGTGCCAATCCAACATGAAATGGTGTTCTCCTATTGCTCTTCATTCGTCAAACAAAAAGTCAAAATGCGCCGGAGAGATGCGTGTAGGCGGGAAGGAACGGTAAGTACCCTTATGATCACCGGAAAGTGATAGGACGCGAGCCTGTGGGCTCTTGAAGTTTGTAATTTTGGGCTGTGGCTTGTTGCGCCACAGAGCGAGCTGCACGAGTGCCCGGCACGTGCCAAACACGTGATGCTGGTCAGAGTTAACGCTACAGCTGGTGTCTTAACTCTGTCTAATTATCCAAACAGTTGGTCCACTCCAGTCACCACAGTTCCGAAAAGAAAGTGACGTTCCGTGCCGTGGGCCCGTGGCCCGTATTGGTAGACCGTAGACACGGTGCACGTACATCAGCCCAACACTGATTTAAGATTCCCCGCGCCCTGTGAAGACAAATCCGAGAGCATATGGCCAGTTGCAAATTACTCCTGGTTATGTTGGGAAACACTCGAGCAGATGCTGCAGAGGTAGGGTCCAGAAAGTTTTTAAGTATGCAGTTCTGGTGTTAACGGCAGCAGCAACCTCGGGCCAAGGGAGTTATCTTGCTAGTAGTACTAGAAAATTGACAGTACATCTAAAGCATCATGTGGAAAGAGAATGAAACATCAAATCAGAATTCTTTAGCATTTTCAAACTCTGATTCTGAAATCTAGCTAATGTTACGGGGAAAACAACTGTGCGATGACATTAGAAGCTGGGAACCCCTCCTCCTTGTGTGTTAAGGTTATAAGGTAATGTATCGTATATTTTCTCTTGATCCTGCACAGGGTGATAAGGAAGATAATTTCTTTTAGTATATATGGCTATGTCAATCGTTTTTTTTTCTTTTGAAATATCTATTTCAATCATTTGATTTGATCATATTGTCAAGTGCAACAAATAGATATTTGCCTGTAAGTCTATCGAGCATATACCTTTTATATGAGGGCATTTGCCTGCTTCACGGGCCCTGGCCAAGGGGCAGCACCATTACTCATCCAATGAGAATCCCTGCAAGATCAATACAAAAGGACGATAAGGTTGGCCCAACTTGCCTGAACATAAAGCAAATCAGCAATGGTTTTCTGGGAAAAGGCAGTTGCCATAATCCACGGAATCTCTTTATTTGTGTAAACTGCAACAGATGGCAGCATAGGCTCAAAACAAAACTGAAGATGAAATGCTGGGACTGACCTGAGGGGGGTTGAACTCTGCACCGAGATTGCTCAATTTAGCATGAGCTTCAGCATAGTCTTTGAAGAATGCATCTTGGTCCTCAGCATATTTTTCAGCGTAGATCTGATCGCATTGTGGATTTTCCCATGGTAAATTTATGAAATATTTCATAAGACTCAAAAGTACATATTTAGAGTATTAGATATCACCTTGAATGTTGGATCTTCAAATAATGCAGCATCAGTAGGTAAAACCAGCAGATCCTGGTCTCTTTTCTCTTTGATCTCCTAATAAATTATATTGCTACAAGCTCAGATATGATACACTCACAACAATTATTCAGTGCATACTATATGGCAAGGCATACCTTGAAATAACTGTTATCAAACTTCAGCCATTCAGGTGTCCATGACTGCCCACCAGGTGCTCCAGGGCCATTTTTCTGTAAGCAAAATGATACACAAATTTAAACTATTTTGTAGGACTGAGTTTGATACTTTCATTGCATACACAAAGCACCACATTTACTTCATATGGAGCTGCTAAGTAGCATAAACACTTTTGAAAGGATTTTATACATCAATTATGTGATCAGCTTTGCATAATCCAACTAAAATGTTCGGACTCCAAAAATGACCATGAGACAATATATAAATCTTGAATAGAACACAGTTAATTCCTTTCTAGGAGCATTAGGGATAATTTGGAGTGGCACACAAAGTACAAAAGCATTAGGAAAGGATCATATAGCCCTCATTGCAACATGACAACATACAGTGCAATTCTCAACATGAATACAAGATAACAATGGAATAGTGGATGGAATTAACCATGCTCAGCATAAACATTCCTGTAGAAAGGATGACATGTGTGCATGCTATTACAAAGAAGATAAAAACATACAGTATATTTTGTTTCAGGTTTCCCCCAGCCACTCCTTTCAGGCCTGGACCTTCCAAGTGTATGTGCTCCAGATAGAACAACAATTTCCTAAACATAAATAGGAACAAGACTGTTCAACAAATCCAGTTAAATACACATCACGAACTGGTTATTTGGGTTGTCAATTTTCACCTTGTCATCAAGGCCCATTCTGTAGAATACCTGCCTCAAGTGGTCAGCAGGCGCACTTGGGCCAGCATCTGTGGAGCATAAGAAAGAAAAAAACTGAAGAATTGGCAGGCTAATGGAATGATATAACATGTTGGTGCATTTTTTCTTCTAAAGTAAACAAGAGCAACTCTAAACAATTCGATATGCAACAGCTATTCCCCATTTCATGATATGTGAAATAAAGTTAGTTGGCATCTCAAACAGAGAGGTAAATCTAAGAGTGTATCATTTCTATCGTAGCTTCATGCTACCCAAAATCAATGTAATGTCCAGTGAAGAGAATTTATTAACCAGGAAGCTTCCCCTCAGGTGGACACTGCTCAGGTCCTGTGACATCAAGACGTCCATATTTCATTGGGATCTTTGGGCCACCAGCTTCCTGTTGTAGGGATAGGATTTGCAAAAGTCAAAAATCAAAAGGCTATAATCTAATACTCCATGTATTTTTTATATATGGTGTTGGTTAGTTCTAAATTGAACTAAGCAATGTCATATATAAAAATCAAAGGGAGTATTTTTTTTTACTGGGAATAAATATCATGATAATTCAATTTCTTCCTTTCTTCTTTTTTTTTTTTTTGGGGGGGGGGGGGGGGTGTTGCACACCTCAATTGCTGTAGCACTTGCCAGTTGGAATAGATCAGCAAATGTGATGTTCGGGTACTTATCTTTAATCGGATGGATAAGCTTCAAAGCATTTATCAGACCTTTAAGAATTCCAACAAGATTTAAGTTACTCACGGTACACTCAGAAGGAACAAAGCGATGCTATTGATAAATGTTAAATAAAATTACCGGCATTGGCTCCATGTTTCAACTCAACATCAAATCTTAAACTTCCGTTAGCTCCACCTCGTTGTGGCCATTCCTTAATGTTCTTGTCATATGTACCGGAATCATGCCATCCTAGGCGAACCTACAGGCAGACAAACATATGATGATTAACCTCCTCAGATATCTGATGGTAATATTACACATATCATGGCCTTTGCCACTGCTTTGCATTTGGTAGTTGCAAATTGTGATTTGTACATTTTCATTTCGCCACTCCTATTTGGACAAACGAGAGTCCTGTGATCCTGTTGATACCTTCTAAACCTCTAAAACTTCTAGCAAACATTAAATAGTGCCCTTATTTGTACAACAGTTGGCACACTAACTAACCAAACATCCCTAGTACGTCTCACTAACTCTCAGATATCATAGTGGTCAATTTTCTTTTCATACTTCATAACATTTCATAACAAAACTTCCCTAAAAAAACATTTGTAACAAAACAATTATTAAGTATTACTACCTCTGTTGTTATTTTATTGACGCTAGGACAAGAGATTTAGTTCTTTTTTTCTTTTCTTTTTTTGGCAATGATGGACACAAATTATGGCAACATAAAAGCTAGTTAGTTAGAAAGGCCGTAATTCATTCCGCAAAAAGAAAAAAAAAAGGAAGGCCGTAATTCATAAATCTCACTGTTTCAAAGCAGCTGGTTGTAATTTTATAAAGCAAAATGGCAAGCTGCAGACGGTACTACAGCACATCTCAAATCATGTACCAAATCCCCTGAACTGAACGAAGATCGTGACACAGATCACCATACGCACCAGGATAGGGTGGCAGTGTGTGGTCCTGAGAAGTTCCTTGATGTCCTCGCGCGCAGCCTTCAGCTGCGCCTTGTCGGACACTGTTGCCGCCGACGCCGAAGCCGCCATGCACCTCACCGTCCTCTGCGATCATGACAAGCGCACACGAGTCAACCGCTGCGGCGATATCGAACTATTAGTAAGGTCCAAACCATTCGTGCCGGGCGTCCGGGGGTCCCAGCCGAACCGAGCCGCCGGCGCGGTACGGACCTGCGGGAGACGAGGGGACGCGGCGGCGCGGAGGGCGACGCGGGTGAGAGCCAGCAAGGAAGGGGAGGAGGGACGGAAGAACGCGCGGCCCGCCCGGCGGGCGGGTGGGGTGGTGGTGATGGCGGCACGGTGGGTGGCGGCTGCGGCGAGGCGCTCGGCCATGGTGGTTGGTGGGAGCGAGCGGCGCGGCGTCTCTTGGAGCGGGGAAGAGCTGCGGGTGAAGCGGTCGAGTCCACCACGGCTGGTCGCCTAGCCTGGGTTTCGAGAGGTTTTTGGGTTGGTGGTAATGAGCGCTGAACGGATGAGGGTGGTGGGCGGTCGGAGGCAGGAGGGCCACGTGGCGGCCTGGGTTCGGGGGAAAAATTTTGTCAATTTGCGACGGCAGGTGGCGGCGGCGCTTGCGTTCTCCGCTCGGCCGTTCTACTGGTGCGGCGGATTCGGTAGTGGGCTCGTGGTCTGGCTTCACTTCACTGGAGCTACCCAACGGCTGATGGCTCTTCGAACTTCGGAGACGACGAACTGGAGCTGAGCGGATTTTTCTGCGCGTCGGTTGCAGTTCTTCTGAACGTGCGGAATGAAAACAAATTCTTATTGACAGGGATTGACCCAGTGATAGGCTGATAGCTTATTGTTGACGAGCATTTAGCCTACTAAGTATATTGCCTCTGCTAACGCCATAATTTTTCTTTTTTAAAAAATATGATAATTAATATAATAAGATTAGAAATATAATAACCAATATAATAAGATTCTATATAGAAAATTAATTACTATATAATAACTAAACTTATTAAATATAGTATATGGTACAAGTAGTTTAAAGTTTAGGTCTAAAAACGAACAAAAATATAAAATTTCTTAACACACCTGGACTTTTTATGCTTTATCAAGATTCCTCGATTTTTTATAGTACTTTCACTGTGCATAGAATAATTGTCACCTGAAAATAACAACATGAGATGTAGTTTTAGTTATGAAGTGTAAAAAAGAACAAATCTATAGCGTAATAAAAAATAGTGAAACTTTAGCTGAAAATTACTCAATTTCCAAAGCATGACGAGTACTACATCCTATTACTATAATAAAAAGGCTGACCATAATGAAGTGGTCATACAATTATGTTATTATAATTGAATCCACAATATAATGTGTCAGTGTTCGATATCACCAACGAGTGATTATTTTAGGGAAAGCGCGTTTTTGGTCCGGATGGTTCGCAAATGGATACAAGGATTTATACTGGTTCGGGCCGAATACCCTACGTCCAGTTTTGGTGGCTGCTCGTGTTATTTGCGACTGAGATTACAATGAGGGGGTTACAAACGGAGGAGGAAGAGAGAGAGTGCTTCCTGCCTCTAAGGGAGTTCGTGAGTGTTATTCGCGTGTCTGTGCGTAGAGAGCTTGGTGATCTTCCAGACTTTGTTCGTCTTGTTCGCTTTTGGCTTCCCCTTCTTCTTTAATCCTCCTCCCCTTTTATATGGTGGCGTGAGGAGACCGGTCCGTGAGTCTGACAGTAGCCGTACTCCGGTCAGGCCGAGCTGATGACGTCTTCGGAGTGGTCGCGTTGCTTCTTGTCGACGGAGTGGTCCGAGCTGTCGCTCGATGGAGTCCCGTCCGTATGGAGAAGCGCCACTGTAGGAGCCGGCTTGATGACGCCGTGGTGATGGCCGTCGCTCCGGGGCGTCCTATCGTACGAGACGGTGAGTCTCTGACAGGGGACTGTTGGAGTGACGTCCATCCCGTGGACGGTGCACGTCGTGCGCATTTACTCTTCCGGGAGCGGTCATCGCCACCGTCCCATCCGGAGTTGGAGCTTATTAACGGCTCAACTGTCCCCGGACATCCGTCCCGTCCGGGGTGGTTGGATCGCCCAGTCTCGTCCGTCCCCGGAGGTCGGGCGAGGCGGAACTTTCGTCCGGTCTCTCGAGGTCGAGGTCGGGCGAGGCGGAACTCCCGTCTCGTCCGACCTCTCGAGGTCGAGATCGGGCGAGGCGGAACTTTCGTCCGGCCTCTCGAGGTCGAGGTCGGGCGAGGCGGAACTCTCGTCCGATCTCGAGGTCGGAGTTGGGCGAGGCGGAACCCTCGTCCGACCCCTCGAGGTCGGAGTCGGGCGAGGCGGAACCCTCGTCCGACCCCTCGAGGTCGGGGTCGGGCGAGGCGGAACTCTTGTCTGACCTTAGAGATCGGCGCTGCCTGTCCGACTCCCGAACGTCGGGGTCGGCCGAGACGGAGTGACCTCCCTCGTCCTCGGGCCTGGGTGTTATCAAAGCGAAGATGGTTTGGCTATACTGCACGGTTTTATCCTTCCGGGCTAATACGATTAATTAGCCCAGATACCAAACCTCAACATAATGCATGCTAATATAATAGTACAAACAAAGGCAACTACATCTCCTAGCTAATTATGGGTGTGTTTGTTTCCTTGGATTGGATTGGATAGGCTTGGACGGAGCAATCCAATTCAGCGTTTGTTTCATTCTCAAGTTGGATAGGTCTGTCCAGAGGAGAGAATATGTTTTGTAGATGCTGGATGACTGTGTTCGGCAAAATTAATCAGATGGGTCTATCCAGCCTGCAGGCCACGAAAGCATGAGCACCCGCCTCAATGTGTTTGATGACTGATTTTTTTTCTCAGTTAACTAACTCAGTCAAACACGTTGCAACATGTAGATAGTGAAAAGAAAGAGAAAAGAGAAGCTGACGTGCGGGCCAGGCAGCAAAAGGCAAGTTCTAAACTTGGCAAAAAAAATTCTACGAACTTGAAATCTATAAAAAATTTATTAGCTATATTTTTTTTTGCCAAAAAGGTATGTTAACGTAAATCTTTTAAAGTTCCTAAGAACAAAACACCAAACCATAATATCTTACTTGCCATCCATATCCATGCAAACAAACAAACAACTTGGACCATCTAATCCATCTTTCATCCAACCAATCAAACAAAAAACTGGATGATCCAATCTATCCAACCAAACATATAACTTGGATCATCCAATCTAAAAAAAACATGGATAGTCCTATCCAATCCAACTTCTCCTTCAAACCAAACACACTCCGTACAGGATCTCGATTCAATTATATCCAAATATATATAGCTTGAAAAAATAAACCAAGAAAGAGACCAAAATTAATTGGAATCGATCGTAGCCGCCATCTCTTATAAAATTTCAAATATTTGACAAATATAAAAAAAACCAGAGTAAAAAATGTTAAATATTTCACTCATTTGAATCACAACAAAAACATATATTTTGTTCTAAGTATACTAAGTCTTACTAACAAAACATGTTAATGACAAGTACTATCATCTAAGAGTCCCTTACGACTGCTTTCAGAAACTTAAATATTTTTACACATAGATGCTCGAAAGTTTTAGGAAACTGAAGTAAAAAGAAAGAAAAAAAAAATTCATGAGTGTAAAAATTTTTTGATTAAAGTCTTATTTTTCAGGAAAGACAAGACCTGTTGCTATGTAAGACATTTATAATTTCTACTTTCTTACCAAAAATATCTTCATCAATAGCAGATGCTTAGACCAGCGCCACGTACATCATTTTATTACTGTGTCATAACTACTCTTGAAGCCAGCAAAATGAACAAGCATATAAGCCTAGACAAACATAAAATTGAAAAGTCAAATGAAATAGATGTCTCATAACATTATTTGTTTGTCCAATTAAAACGAAATAAATGTAAAGTGATAAACATGCATATTATTAGTGAATATCGCATCTTTTTTAGTCTTTTTTCTTGCACGATACTTTCGTTGATGTGCGTTCCTCTTCTCTTTTAGGATCTACTTGGTCGATATTTTTATTATTTGTGAAAGCAACAAACGTATTATTAATATCATGTTGGTAATCTAGTTTGAGGGAGAGGGTTTGGAATAAAGATATTCACCTGATTCTGCAATCAACTTTTTATTATTATTCAACATTGTGTTATTATTCAACAATGCATCTTTTTCAGCCTATTTTTTTGCACGATATTCACGTTGACGTGCATTTCTTTAAGCTCTTTTTAGTTGATCCTCGACTTTATTTATTTGCTCTGCCGTTGCAACATTAATTTCACCATCTGATATATGTATCCATGAAGAACAACTTTAATTTACACAACATGTATATATATATATATATATATATATATATATATATATATATATATATATATATATATATATATATATATATATATATATATACAGAGGAGGAAAGCATATCAGTCTGGTTGGTTCGGTCTTTAAGTGGAGTTTGACATCCTGTTGAGGCATCTATACTTATTCACAATCTACACGTCAAAATAAAATAAATACATACAGAGTTTAAATAAACATTTATTTGTGGAAGCAATTGTCAATGATTTGAGTAGTACGATTGGAATTAAAAATTCAAACCGATTGATTGATGAGGAGAAAAAAAGATGCAAACCTTTGACATCTCAATACGGAGAACAGACGTAATGTGCGAACAATGGCACGGCAGGGCGGAATACGGCAACCCCCGCGAAAAGGTGGCGCGGCAGGGAGGTGCGGGGGCGCGGAGTCATGGCAGCAGACTCTGTATGAATCAATATTATTCCAATTTCTTCCCGAAACTTCCCAAGAAGATCCCGAATTGGATCCAAACGCGGTGGCGCGGCGGGTGCGGTGGAGAGGCGGCCGGGATGAGGGAGAGGCAGGCGCGGCGACGGCGAGTCGTGGGCACGGTGGCAACCGGGCGAGGCAGGCGCGGCGACAGCGTGGGCGGCCGGGCGAGGCAGGCGCAGCGGCGGCGTTGACGTGGGCGAGGCAGGCGGCTCGTGAGATCGATGGAGATTGTGACCTGTTTTGAAGAGAAAAAAGATACTTGAATATTTTCTTTTTGATTTGGTGGAGGGGTTGTAAGATTCTCCGTCAGATTTGAGTAGATGACTCACGAATTGAGTACAATCACTATTATTTCGTTATTATTGAGATATAATTAGGAGTGGTGGTATATTTTTAGGTTGGTGAACGTAAATCGGATTCTTCGGTGTATTATAGTAGTAGAATAACTAGGATTCTTACTAGTAATATGCTGGACAATTATTTGCCATCAAATTTGAAGACGGCAAGACGACTAAATTTGTGGATGTTACATTTTTATCTTGGGAAAATGATTTTGCAACAGGCATACATGTTTAGGGAAAAATCCTTTTGCATGTCATTTTGTTCTTATATGTCAATGTTAAAATTAGTAGAGGTGTGACCTTTTTTCATTTGCTTAATGAAATATTTCTCTTTTTGTAAAAAAAAGTGTGTCATTGATAAAACACGTACCTCTTATATGCCATTGAAAACTGTTAACCGTTTTGTATCATTATCTTTATATTTTAAGTTTTCACTATACGTTAACCTCTATAAAAAGATGTCCTAAGACTCTCAATCATGTTGAATATAAATATTTTAGGATGAAAGGGATATTATTTTACCTATGACATAAGAGATACTAAACAATTTATATAATGACAGACATGAAATTTCCCCATATATTTATGTTTGTGTCATTTATGTATTGAGCCGGTGCATTGGGTTGGTCTTTTAGACTAGAAATATTACTCGTCCTTTGTTGAAGGTCCACCCGGTGCCTTGGTACCCGGTGTCCACCCTAAAATGTAGTAACTTCTTCCGGTTCTTGTCTTGTTTATTCTTTTGTTTCATTTTTGCTTTGGAAAACATTTTGAGAGGAAATCTTCGGGAAAAAAAAAACATTTTGAGAGGAATAAGGACACCGCTTAGACTTTAAAGTCTGGCCCAGTTAACTTGCAGATTCGGCCCACTGACGTTCCCACCAGTGGACCCACTGGTCTTCTAAGGGCGATAACGCGTGGCGACGCATCGGCCATAGGCCTCCGCTACGCTACGAGCGCCCCGCTACGAGGGAGGCGAGCTTCTCGCTCCAAAGCAAAACGATGCCGCTCGTCGGCTGTCCTAGCCGCAGCCCGCTGGTACTGATCGCCGGCCGAGCCCGCCGGCCGTATCCGACCCACGCCACCGCGCCCAAATGTGATGCATCGCTCCTTGCTCCGCTCTTAACCCGGAGAACCGCGTCCGTCGCCTCGTTGCTCCTCTCCGCCCTCCCCATCCCGGCTTTGTTGCCGCAGCTCCTCTCAGTCGCCTCCGCATCGGAAGCGGAGGCTGATGTAAAAGAAGGAGGTGGAGGCTCAGGAGAGCTGGAACTGGAGCGGTACACCGACCGGGAGCAGGGCTTCACTGTCCTCAAGCCGGCCTCCTGGGCCAAGGTATGAACGCTCGGAACATTTACTGCTGCATTTTGGAGTGAATGCTAATCCATCATATAATGTGGTACTGTAGAATGTATTCATTTCAAGTCGCCAGGGTTGCGGATTGGAGCTGAATTGTGTAGTGTTGTGTGATTGATGTAGGTGGAGAAGGCCGGCGCGACGGCGTTGTTTCAGCAGGAGGGGAAGGGGAGCAACAATATTGGGGTTGTTGTAAATCCCGTCCGGCTGAATACGCTGACGGAGTTCGGTACACCACAGTTCGTCGCGGATAGGCTTTTGCAGGCAGAAAAGAAAAAGGTTAATGCCTGTTCCCTGAAGGCCTGAACATGGTTTACTGGCACTGCATTTCCACGGTTGAGTGTTATTTATGAATGCTTGTGTAGTGTTGTCAATTCAGGTGCACTGCTTAGTTGAATGTTACTTCATTGCTACAAGTGAGGTTTCTCATCTCTCTCTATGTTTTTGTATTAGCAGCTGATTCGAATCATTCCTTTCAATACAGGAAAGTACCAAATCTGCCGAAGTGATTTCTGTGGGAGAGCGATCTGGTCATGATGGCCTGAAAGTTTATGAAATCGAGTACACACTGGATAGCACCAGAGGAGGGATGAAGCGGATCTTCACGGCTGCATTTGTTTCGTCAAAAAAGCTCTACCTTCTCAATATAGCCCACTCAGATAGCCAAGAGAAGCCCTTGGACAGCCAGACTAGAACTGTTCTGGAAAGAGTACTTCATTCTTTTGATTCTCTATAATTGGTAGGAGTCTTTCTTGTTTTCAGTATTCTTTTTTGACATGCAAATTTGAAGTGATTTTTTTTTTTTTGTAGAAAGCATATTCATCCCACCTTTGGGCAATGATTTCAACAGGATACAAGATATTATACCATACTTTATTTTTTTAACTTCATTTCACAGTGAAGTAGATGAGAATACACAGATTAAGAAGAGTTAAAAATGAGGCTAATCAGATTAGGAAGAGTCTAAAAGGCTGACGGGTGAGTTATACTCACTCTGTTTTTTACTGTCTAAGATAATAAATTGGGTTCATTAAGCTCTGAATAATTTAAATGAAATTTATATCTATTATAACTAGAATGTTAGTCATGTCTCGTGTACTGACCCAAATAAACTAAGATAAACTTTTAGGACAGTAATGGTTAGATGACATCAAGTATCATTGCAAATTTTCTCAGCCGTTCCTAATTATATAATCAGAAAACGGTTTATCGGACTTTTATTTCCTACATTTGTTCTCAGTAGTCAGTACTACATTGAGTTAGCTGTTTCATATTGCCATGAACCTGTGAATATTTGCGTTGCTTATATGAATTGCAAAGTCATGCATTCGCTACCAAGATTGACTGGACCATGGAGTATCAGAAACTATTGTCAGGGGAGGCATTGGAATATGAATGAAACAAATCTCTACATTACTGGTAGAGAGAAATACCTTTATGGTTGTGGCTGCAGCGACCTTTCTCCGTGTTCCCAGTCCGAATAGGCTTTCAGGTTCTCTGTTTCTTCTTCTACTCAACTTGTTTCTGATCTCACTATCTAAACCTATGTATGCATATGCCCTATTTGATCTACTGAAACAGTAGTGTAATCCAAAAGGAAAGGGAAGGAGAAACACAGAACAGTAGGCATGGGAGGCATCGGGAAAGACACTTAAAAATCTTGACCCTAGAGAAAAAGAAATGTTTGGTCTTTCCTCCATGTTCCCATGCCCATTGCTCTGAGAAACTCTAATCTTCCTCTTCCTGGCTCACCTGGAAACCTCATCACCTAAGCCTACACGTGAGTATATTTTGGTTCTTCACTGAAACATTTTTGCAAGTCAAAGGAAGAGGAAGGAGCATCTAAGAACGATAGGAATAGGAGGCATCAGGAAAACATAAAGACAAATGTTTGCATCCAGTTCTGGAGGTGAAAACAGATAGTTCTCATGCTTTCCTCCATGATCCTATTCCCATTGCTCTTAGAAATTCTCTTTCTTTCTCTTCCTGGCTTACCAAGGCTCAATAAAACAAGGATAAGAATGCTGAACTACTGAACAACGCCCTACGGTATTCTGTTGTATTATGTAGGGCTGTAGTGCAGTGCTTTTGGCTACTCGAGATCCATAGTAAAAGCATGGTACGCCTACCACCAAACTGCCTGCTCCAAGTTCTATAAAGTTGGTAGGAAAGATATGCTGATAGTGCAGTACATCTGTTATGAAACTGGAGGATGCATATGGTTGATATGAAATCAATGGCTGCTATAATTAGGATGTCAGTCATGTCTCTTGTATTGGCCCAAATAAACTTTGCAAAACTTTTAGGACAGCTGCGGTAGACGACAATGAGAGAGTAATACTCCTACATGTTAGGGGATACTAATTGTACGGTGGTAAGTAATATTCATGCTTCATGAAAATACACACGTCTCACTTTGGACTTGCAGGGGAGAAAAACTGTATGCTGATATTCTGCAGGAAACCATAGTAAATTGAGACCACACAATATGAATTTGTGTGTTTCCAATTTATTAAGAAGCAGAACGGAACTTTAAATGTCAACAACCATAACTACCAGCTAAACAGACAAGCCTCTGTTTCGAGTACCGGATTAAGCTTACGGACACGTCCCACTTTGTCCTCCCTCAATTTGTGGATTATCAAATTTAATATAGATCTTGATGAGCTGGTCAGACGGTGTAATCTTTCGGTCCAGAGAGCGAGCCGTATGGTATGGGGATATTTCCCGTCCGCAAAGTTTGGGAATCGGTCAAAAGAAGCAAGACTATCCTCGCCCTTTTACCTTTTGAAGAATGTGTACTTCGCTTTCGCTTGGTAGAAAAAACGGGCAACGGCGGTGTCCAAGTCCACAAAGCACGATACCATCCATGTGATGAAAAATATAAGGATGAAAGATTGGCAGATGCAAAGTCGGCTGAAGGGCTCAAACCGTGCCGTTTCGTGACCGTTTCAAGGACGAGATTCGTGTGGTGACTTACTGTTGTGTGTTTTGTCTGGTTCCGTTGATATACACAAGTTGCAAACTGATTTCACGGACTCGATCGGCTTCTGCCCTCTGCATACTAATTTTTGCTGCATTTGCCGCGTGCAGGCTGGAACTGCAAGCGGGTCAGGAATCTGCTGGTAGTAATAGTTTGCATTTTTGCCGTGCATGTGATTTTTTGTTGACAAGGAGCAACTGCTTGCTGTTCTGATTTGTTAATGGGAAAGAAAGTTTAAAAAAAAAAATGTCGCCATGACGCCGCTTACCGTGTCCGTGTGAGGCGTCAGCACTACGTTCAGGTGAAGGCGACAGCGCGCCGGTCTTCAACGGAATTTGCACGTTTCGATCGAGTTTGGTACGTATACAGTATATTGCGTTCAGAAACCTCGATATGAGATATCGTGCCACATGTGTCACTACTCTGTAGGCAAGTTTGATTACGAAGCCGGCACATCGTCATCCGCGCGTGTAATTTACATTTGCTCGAGATAGTACGTATACAGTAGTTATCCTTAAAAAGCTTTTTAGGCGTACATTTCCGGTCCCCCATTTTAACCTCATGCAATTTGTTGTTCGCTAGCCGCCGGCCATTCCTTTTTTTTTTTGTTTCCTCAAATTTTCTTCTACGTTTTTATAAGCAACAATGCATCTACATCTAAAAACTTTCCTCGTATCCAACCAAACCTTGCTGATCCAGCGTCCCGAATCCACCATACCCAGTTACACAGACAGAGAGTATACTCTACTAGTGCTAGTAATAGTGGCTAGAAAAAAGAAGACGAAGAGGAATGATGTCGTCGATCGCCTGACGGAGATCAGGGCAGAGCATACGTGATCGCTCAGAAAGTCAGACCTTGCTGTTGCTGCCGTTTTGGTCGTCGATGTTCCTGACTGGCCCCTTGAACCACTTCCTGGCGTCGACGACCCACCAGATCATGATGAGCCCCAGGACGACGCCGAGCGCTATGGGCGCGTAGTTGAAGGTGTCTATCTTGATGGGGTACGAGGTGGGCAGCAGGAACACGGAGCAGGTGTAGCAGATCCAGAGGAACGCGACGAGGCAGACGGGCCTGCTGGCGCTGCGGAGGTAGAACGGGCCCGGGTGGAAGTCCTCCTCCCGCATGACCATGCGCGCGAAGATGGGCACCGCGTACCCGCCGACCCACCCGATGGTGGCGACGGAGGTGATGGCCGTGAACACCACGTTGATGCGCAGGATGGGCAGGCCGAGCAGCACGCAGACCGCGGCGCACAGCCACACGGCGTTCGCGGGCACCTTGCGGACCGGGTGCACGCGCCGCCACACGGAGGAGAGTGGGACGCCGCGGTCCCGGGACAGCGCGTACACCACCCGCGCCGCGCTCGTGGTGATGGACAGCCCGCCGAAGAAGAAGGAGCCCCAGATCACGAACAGCAGCACGATGGCGCCGGCCGAGCTGCCGTACCGCCCGTGGAACGCGTCGTACAGGATCTGCGCCGGGACGAAGGTGCCCGCCGTCTCGTTGCCCGTGTCGTACAGGTACGCGAAGTCCTGGATGCTGAAGGTGAGCGCCAGGATGTACGCCCACCCGAATACGGAGATGATGCCGATGCTGGAGAGGATGGCGATCGGCCCGTTCCGGTCCGCGCCTTTCGTCTCCTCCGTCAGGTGCGCCGCCGCGTCGTACCCGTACAGCGAGTACTGGCTCACCAGGAACGACAGCACCACGGCGTAAGCGCTGCTGCGGATCCCCGTCGACTCCGGCGCCGTCTCGAAGTGGGTGAACACGTACGACGCCGGCTGCGTCCTCTTGGCCACCAGCGGGAGCAGCACCACGATCACCGCGCCGCCGATCACTTGCCACCACATCGAGATCATGTCCAGGACCGCGATCACTTGCAGCGCGAACGTGTTGAGCACTGCCCAGATCAGAGTCAGCC
This sequence comes from Oropetium thomaeum, assembly GCA_001182835.1. Classification (NCBI taxonomy): domain Eukaryota; kingdom Viridiplantae; phylum Streptophyta; class Magnoliopsida; order Poales; family Poaceae; genus Oropetium; species Oropetium thomaeum. The sequence goes on along the minus strand of LFJQ01000075.1, from coordinate 971,102 downwards.
CGATGTACATCACCAGGAACAGCCACCGAGGGGCCAGGTATCCGCCGCCTATGTTGGTGCCGGTGCACAGCAGAATAATGCTCTGCAGGACCTGAGACCCCGCGTACGCCTGTTGATTTGGTTCGAGAGAGTGATGAAACTGATATCAGAATTTCTGTTGTTTCTCCTCCATAATGATAAAATGGATCTCTCTGAGCACAATCAGAAGTAGAAATGTACCTGTGTGCCAATCCCGGCAATGAGGCCAATGGCCTCTAGCCAAGCACAGCACCAAGAAGCCAACGGACCCCAGACTGGACCAGCCAAATGAGCCGCCCAGAAATACAGCGAACCAGTGGTCTGTTTTCCATCCAAATAGAAAAAGAGAGTGACTACAAGAGCAAAGTATGGCTCGTGCGATTAGAAACAGCAGAACTTTCTTCAGCTAGACCATCACAGGACTACTGTATATCAGAACAATGCATTGCAGCTTCACTCGCGCCAACGCAAGTTCGGAAATACTCGTCCAAGATGTTCAGACGTCTGGTCAACCATTACGGCTGTTCAACACTAGGAAGAAATCAGAGTAATCCTGTTCGACGACACATGGTAGTACTAATAAACAATGAAACACACTGAAGGCGGGTACTAGATGATAGAGTCGTCCTGCTTGACGCACGGTAGTAATATACTCGTATACTAGTCGTAGTATATAAACAATAAAACAGACAGGCTAGCAACACCCACAAAGAACACTTCGAGAAAGCCCCCCAGTACAGAACCATATGAACTGAACATGCCGTAAGTTGAAAAAACAGAGCAGCAGCCATTACTAGCGCCTAGAAACTGGAGCAATCGTTCACGATTATTACGAGTTCGTAATTACCATGACAGGCCGCATCGCAAATCATGGAAGTGGTCAGCAGAAGAAAGAAAAGAAGGAAAGGTCGTGCGTGCGTACCGGGAAGGAGGAGCAGATCTCAGCCATGGCGATGCCGACGAACCAGGTGAAGAAGGTGACGACGACCCAGCCCCAGACGAGCGGGGCCGGCCCCGCGTACTGCAGGCTGCTCCCGTACAGCGGCGTGATCCCCGTGAAGAGCGTCATCGTCGAGAAGGAGATGGCCAGCGTCTTGAACAGCGTCTGCAAGGCAAAACACACCACGCGCGCGCGCGTGTCCGTCTCGTGAGGGGGGACAGCAGGGAGACAAAAAGAACTCCGACGGCTTCATACTTAGTAATTAACACCGTAGAAGCTAGAAATCCAATAAAAATCACATTTCTACTACTCCAGTTTCATAGAGAAAGGAGGATCATCATGTTGATTTCTACCTCTTGAGTTATATCAGAAAATTTGAAGAGCGTTTCAAAATTCAAAACCAAGAACAGAGTTTTGCATGCGCAGAGAAAACGAAAACGAACGAGAGCGATGGAGGTGTAAAAAGAAAGAAAATCGCACCATCTCCCTCCGGAGCTCCTGCTTGTACCCGAGCTCGTTGAGTCGCTTCTCGCCAGAGTCCATCATCACTTCCTCCGCCGGGACCGAGCCGGCCATGGTCGAAGCCGCCGGCGCCGAGCTTTCCGCTCCCGGCGAACCACTCCCGTCGAGTCTCCTTGATTATCGATTCGGGAGCCGATACGAGTTGAGGTGCGCGCCGGGAGGGGGAGAGAGAAAGAGAGAGGGAGACAGGCGGGAGGAAGAAGAGACTTCTGTGCGGTGTTTTGTTTGTTGTGTACGGCGTTTAAATAGTTAACTTCCCTTGGGGTTGGTTGGTTGCGTGCGCCGAGCCGATGCCCACCTCAGTCCATCAGCTTGAGTTGACTAGCCGGATTCAGATCCTCCGGGATGGCTTCTTCGTGATGGCGGCGTACGCGTATCCTCCTCCAGTGGTAGTACTAGCAGCTGGTACACTCCTGGCAAATGATACGCGCACCCTCTGCACGTTTACATGGAAAAAAGCGCTTCCAGCCTTGCCGTTTCGGGAAATCATCAAGTTGGTGCCTTTCAACGTGTTTTACGTAAATTCTATTTCGATTTTTTCATGATTGTTTCGTACGTTTTAGTCTTCAAATGTCAACTAAACATGGACGGAGAGAATACATACCTAGACAATGAACATAGTACGTGTATATATATACTACTAGTTGTAAGTTAGTACATCACTACCAAGTAAACTTATATCTATCATTTCCATTTAAGCTTAAATACTTATGCTGAAATTAGAGCTGATATAATTAGATGACGTAATTAAGCAGCTATGGTTGTACTAGTACCTTAATTAACAAGCAATCTAATAAAAGAAAAGAAAACTATCCTCACAATATTTTTTTTGGGCGACAGAACTATCGTCACAAGCTATTGGTGACGAGCTGTCTGCGCTTCTGTAGAAACCAGCATCATGCACAACACGTGAGAGTGCATTTTCAAAAAACAAAATAAAAAAAATCATACACCACCTAGTACGTCTTCACTCAGTAATTTGACTCCATCTCTCCTCCTTGCTTCAATGTCCTTTTTTTGCACGTGCGGTGGCTGGGTTTCAATTTTTCTTTTTGTTCTTCATATAACCATGTCTAGTTTATCGTAAAAGTAAACTTGATTTTGTTTCAGGGCGCACTAGCGTAGTCGGTGGCAGAGGAAGGGGGCCCAGCAGGGGCCTTGGCCCTCCCTCATTTATGCAATATTTTACTACGTCATTAATGTCAAATTTTCAATTTGACCCCTTCATACTGGTTAACATGTATTTGGCCTCTTTGTGAAAAATTTCTGACTCAACGTCACTAAGCATAATAGTAGTAGTATGATTAGTGTGACAAGAAATCGACGTTCTAGTGAAAGCGTCCTACAACACATGTCATCCTAGAGCGGCGTCTGATGTGTGTATGAAGGAAAAATTAAACTCCCCCGTTCTTGGATTCCTGTCGTAGGGGGCTAGTTTATTTTTCTTTGTTAAAAGTTCTTGTCTGAAACGATAATAATTTCTGACAGAAAGCAGTATTCTTTACTTGTATCTATACTTTCGCTTTATTTTAGTGATACTAATTTGAGCCCAGATTTTGCTATCCACACTGGCATCACGTTCAAACTGGTGGGCAGGTCGTCGCGTTGACCGACTTGATCAAAAAACCCATCCGATCTCGCAAGTGCAGGAGTGGTATTAATTTTCTTTTTCCCGCGCGTGTAGAAGCGCCAAGCGGGCGTCCACACGTAGCCGGTTTGTCGACCCAGAAGCATCCAAAAATAGCCTTTGAACAGTCCAAGCCCCTACGAATGCAATCAAAAAACATACTCTACCACACGTTTCTTTCAGCCTACAAGCGCGGCCACTGAGATGCGACGACGACTTGAACAGTAATGCAAGTTCTGTTCTGATGTGATAAAGCCTGAAAAGGCCCACTTGATCCTGACTTGGCTAGCCCAATTCTGCGGACCAATAGACAACAAGGTCCGCGTTCGTCGATAGGCCCACAACCTGCAGTATAGCAGTTATTCTCACGGAACCGGTTCCCTTCCGTCGCTGCACGCTATTGTCACCGCTTCCAGCTCCAGTGCCGTGTCCGCCGCCGGCGACCGGCCGCCGCCAGTAGCTCCGAAATGGACCTTTGCCGTCAAGGCCGAGGACCGAGGTGGAAGACACCGAAATCTGCTTCTTGTTTTGCCCCCGGCGCGCTCCGAGCTTGAAGGCAGAATGCGAGGCTCACTGGCTCCGCTGCTCCTTCTTATTGGCGATAGGAGGAGAGGGCTGCTGCTGCTGCTGGCTCCGTGAGTATCCTCTTCCGCCGCTAAATAGTGTGACCGAATAGAGTTTAGTTTAGCTCTTTGTGTGTGTGTGTGTGTGTGTGTGTTTTGGGCTGCTGCTGGCGACTGTTGGTTTGCTGATCATGCACATCAAATATCATATCAAAACATTTTGCAGCCACCATTGAATCTGCTGAAATATGAGTAGTTTTAGAAACCACTTTGTTGGAAATTTGGTGCTTACATTTTTTTTTTCTCGAGAAATAATTCGTGCCTACATTTAGTTACTAGTTCTTTCACATTGGCATGACCTGTGAAGATTTGCGTTGCCTTGTGTGGATTTGTGAAGCCATACATCTGCCAAGACTGACTTGCCTCGAGTCATCGTTTGTGCTTTTTTCCTGTCAAACAATGGTTGTGCAAGTTTGAAGTGGGAAATAAGGAGTACCACGGAAAAAATATTTTCAGGGACGCATTGGAATATCACTCAAGTAGAGAGAAATACCTCTGGCTCTAGAGCAGTGGCTTTCATCCGTGTTTGTAGTGTCCTCAGGTTCCCTGTTTCCTCGTCTACTCAACTTGTGTCCACGGCCTCACTATCTAAACCTATATATGCATATGTTTTGTTTTGTCTACTGAAACATTAGTGTAAGCCAAATGGAAGGGGAAGCAGCAACTAAGAGCAGTAGGCATGGGAGGCATCGGGAAAGCACTAAAAGTATTCTTGACCCTACTAGAGGAAAAGAAAGTGATCGGTCTTTCCTCCATGTTCCCATGCCTACTGCTCTAAGAAACTCGATTCTTCCTCTTCCTGGCTCACCGCGAGGGCGAGACCTCATATAGCCATCACATCAGTATGTTTTGGTTTCTTAAAACAATTTTGTAAGTCAAAGGAAGAGGAAGGAGCATCTAAGAATGACAGGAACAGGAGGCATCAGGAAAACATAGAGACAAATGTCTTCATCCTGTTCTGGAGGTGAAAACATATAGTTCTCATGCTTTCCTCCACGATCCTATTCCTATTGCTCTTAGAGGTTCTTCTTTCTCTTCCTGGCTTACCGAGGCTCAATATAACAAGGAAAAGAGAAGTGAACTAGTACTGATCAACACCTAGTGTATCTTGTATATATAGGGCTGTAGTGCAGTGCCTTTGGTTGTACAAGATCCTTGTTATTGAAAGAAGTGTTACGTCCACTACCAATTGCCTGGTCCAAATTCTATAAAGTTGGCAGGATACATATGCTCATAATGCAATACATTTGTAGGTGGAAGAACAGAGAGCTTCACCCTCGTTCATGTCCTGATTTCTACTGCCCCTAAGCCTTCTTTTTTTCTTCGTCCCAGACTCACTTAAACCCACCTACAAGTTTCTTGATTTTTATTTTTACTAAGACCAATGTGCAAGCCAAAAGGAAGGGGAAGGAACATCCAAGAACAGCAGGAATTGGAGGCACTGGGAAAACACACCATGAAATCTATTTTGATTCCAGAACCAGAAGAGATGAAGGATAGAGTCAGTGCTTTCCTCAATGTTCCCACTGCAAATGCCATTGTATTCTCTCTTTTCTCTTCATCCTTGCTCATCCTCATGGAGTAAGAACCTCGTTACTATTTTGCAGTTCTTCTGTAGTTTTGAGGCAAATATAAATCTTTTGCATATTAACAAAAGAGTGGAAGGCCATTGCAATGTATTTTTTTTCAATGTATTTCAATACTTGAGTTTACAAGGCTAGGAAAAAGAAACAGTCCTTGGTGAACGAGGACATACTCATCTGCATTGAGAACAGTAACGAAAGGACGGAGCCATAGAGGACACATAAATGGTAACACTAATCAAACAAAATGAAATTAATGCCCAATTACAATATGTATGCACAGCAGTAATTAAGAGGCAAGAAAGCCATAAGGCAATGTTTCCGTTGGAGAAACCACCAGAAAATGTCATCCATGATCCCTCTCAAGGGAAAAGAAAAAATGGCATCCAATCGGTTCAGGTCACACTTTCATGCTTTTCAGCTTATGAAAAATTAATCTTCTTTTGTTTTATAAAAAAAAATAAAAATGGTTATTGTACTGCTGCTAGCTGCCTGTCATTGAGATCACAACATAGTGGCAAATATGTCTTCTTTGTTCTCAGCACACCTTAGTCTGCTAATGTATTATGTTTCTCCGGCCTTGTTCTATGTGTGCAGCAGGGACGTGCAGCTTTAATAATTGGTTTGCTCATGTACCTTTACTGCTTAGTTACCGAGTGTTGATAATGATCGTCTGTTTTCATGTCATATGTAATTTTTTTTTCTTCACCTTCTCACATGATCCAACTCTTATTTACTACGATGCCAGGTTACTCATTTAGCTGTCAATAATAATTTGTTAGCAATAGACAGACACATTGGCACTTCAGGTCATGTGGTCCAGTTTGGTAAGCAATGTCAATTTGATACATTTTTCAGTCCTTTAAAAATCTATTGTATGATTATGACTTACTCTACAATACTAGATGATATTTTCTAGGAATAAAGATTGTGTACCACATTACACCACGGGAGAACTGATTGTCGGAAGTTAAGCAAGATGCAAATAGATGGAATGGGCATAATATGTGGCAAGTGCTAAACTGTGGGGCTCTAACCAGTAAGCATTTTTTCTATCCTGTGATCAAAGTTTTATTATATTGCTATAATGCACATTAATGCACCAATGTGACATATTGCTCTGGATATCCTAATCAAGCAGAACTTGAGCTGAATTAAGGCTGAACACATTAATGGTGAAGGAAACAAGTTGTGCTAGGAAAATGAAGAAGAAGAATCAACTAGATCAGTAATAACCTTAGGCATATTGCTTCCATCAGGAACTGAAACGACCTTGGACTTAAATGTGTTGTGAGCCAAAAGGAAAAGGAAGGAAAACCGAAGAACAGTAGGCATGGGAGGCATCAGGAAAGCTGGAGCAAGATCTCCACCTCAAAGGAGGTTAGGTTAAGCTTTCCTCCATGTTTCCATGCCCATTGCTCTTAGGCCCTCATTTCTTTCTTTTCCCGTCTCACCTATGAGCTCTCATTGTCTGAATATAGGCATGAAAATCTTTAGTTTTTTCATTCAAGTAATTGTGCGAGCCCAAAGGAAGAGGAAGGAGGGCTAAAGAACAATAGGAATGGGAGGCATCGGAAAACATCAATGTTTTTGCTCGTCTAGAGGAAACAAATTGCTGTTTTCCATGATGTTCCCACACCCACTGCTCTTGAGATCTCTCTTTCTTCCTCTTCCAGACTCACTTTGTGCCTACAACTACAAAATTTAGAGAAGCCTGAGCTGTTGGAAATTTCTTTGTAGGGTGGAGTATGTATAGAGCTCTGTAATGGACTGATAGTACAGTAAGCAATGAATGTTCAGTGGATGGTTGCCTTGATGTACATAATGCATAGCAGTCGGTGACAGCTGGGCCATCGTACATGCATTGTCAATTTACTAGAATGCAAGCTACAATTATATGATCTAAGCATGAAAATTTGGTTGACTTCTGAATGATATTAGAAACAGACGTACAACGAATAGCTAAATATCTCATGACGCTCTAATTTGGTGCTGATGGCGCAAGCAGGAAGCAAAATACGAATCCAAATTTCTGCAGCGATGAACATGAACATACGCCGTCAGATTTTTTGAAGAAGGCACGACATCAGCGTGCCGGCGCCGCGTGGTGGTTGAGCACAGGAGGCACCACACGCATCTCTCGCCATGAACGGCACCACACGCATCTGTCGCCATGAACTCCGTTGAGGAGCCGAATCGCAGCCGCTGGTTAAGAAGTGGAGGAGGGGCAGAGCACGGAGGAGCATAAGCAGGGCCGGTTCGGTATAAATTGAGGCCCTGTACGAAACTCTAAAATGGGACCTATTAAAGCATCTCCAACAACTATTTTAAAAAGCCTTCTAAATCAAAATATAGAAAATATGCTTACTCCAACAGCTATCTCAAATAATTCTTATTTTTAGAACTATTTAAATCTTCCTCATATTTACCTCTAAAAAAGTTCGAAGTCCTTCTACACTTAGCCACCTTTTAAGATAGCTTTTGGAGGAGGATGTAAAATTTACTTTTTTTTTAACTCTTTTAAAAAGATGTTTTGATTGCTATATTTTAAGAAAGTTGTAAAGATGTTCTAAACCGTGTAAAATATCGATAGCTCTTAGGATATATTTGGCAGGTATTATGAAACTGATTACGCAAACGGATTATATTTCATAAGTGTTCTTGTATGTCCAAACATCTAAAACTCATGATTAATAATGGTCACAATCATCCATAAGTTACTTTTAAATTATATAGTTTTTAAATATTTGATAGTTATAATTACTTATAGACTATAATCCAGTTTGTATAATCAGCTCAATAATTTCTGTCAAACACACCCTTATTTGAGATTAAGTATTTTTTGTTTCTTCTCACGCTTTTGACTACCTGAATCATATTATCTAGATTGATTTGCAGAAGATATGTCTTGATCTTTGAATATATACATGAGATCAGAAGAAAGTTAGTCCTATATTACAATAATGACTAAAGCAAATGAGTTGTAAACCAAAAACACACTTGACCTTGCGCCTGCTAGCTATGTTATATAACAATAGAACATAAAAAAATTAAGGCCCCTAAAAAATAGGGGAGATGAAAAGGTTCAACCGGCGGTCCACTTACATCACCGGTGAAAGGGCCCTCAACATAAGGTAAGTACATATCGCTGCCTGCCGGAGGCAACAACGGCGGACGAGAAGAGATACAGTTGACAACTGAGAACGAAGAAGTATACACAAAATTTGAAACAAATACGAAGGCTTTTAAAAATATATTTAGATCATGGATAATAATCACAATTTAATTTAAGAGATTCACTGTAAATAATTGGATCATAAAGAATAAATGAGAATCTAATATAAGAAGTTTGATGTAAATATATATGGATCCCGAAAAATAATCGCGATCCAAAATCAGGGCGTCGAAAGGAAAAACGATGGGGGCCAGCCAGACGCCAGCGCCGCCGCTCCCCTGCTCCAGTCCCCGGCGGCGCTGCACGTCTCCGGAAACCGACGTAGGCCATCCGCGAGCCTCCTCTGCCAATGCAGGACATGACGTCCTCACTCTCGAAGCTTTAGCTGACCAATGCAGTACATGAGCGGCACACAACCATCTTCCTCCCTCCCGCATCCCCGTCTTTCTTATCCCCACGCCGCTTTAGCTGATGCATCTGAAACTCCACCCGGTGCATCCAGCCGGCTCGCGCAGGTAATGCAGACTTATAGTGGTGGTCGTCGACACAAAACCCCTTCTTCTGGAACTCCGCCGCGCTCCCCTTCGCTGACTTTTTCGCGCATGTACGCAACCCTAACTCTCCTTAATGTTTACTGTACAAAGTTGTGCCCTGGTCTTGTTAATTCGGTGTTCCCACGGTGCCACACCTTGCCGCACGGCATTCTGATTTCTGAAGGACAGCAAGCAAACACACATGGGACTAGCATTCTGCAGTCCGTCGGTTAAGGATTTCTAGCCACATAAAAATCTACATTTTGAGGGTGCACAGCCCAGGTTTCCATACACACCTACAAAGAAGGCTCCATGTGCTGATTTGCATGAGTAAAACTGGAAAATTTCAGCTTCCAGACATGCTGATCCTGCACCTCTTCTTGTAGCATGATCTCTTCCCATAAGTCCCATAGTTGGAAATGTTCATTTGGGGCCCACTTCTGTTGTTATAGCTTGTGCTACTATCCTCGAATAAGCCAGCTGAGGATCAGAGGAACCAAGTTCATTGCTACCTAGGCTATGGACTTGATGTGCAGCCACATCTGTCCAACATCTCTGTAGTTATTACAACCATGTTGAAGAGCATCTTCACATTGTGATGTATATTCAGGTAAAGCCTCGCCTAAGGCCATGGCAGCTCTGTTTTCTGCAGCCACAACTTACAGGTGTGAAGATCTCATCGAAGGGTTGTCAAGTCATGGATTTCAAATATGATGCATTAATTTGATCTATTAAAGTAAGTGATAAAGACTACAAAATGGATCAATAGATGATTGACCTTGTTGCTGCATATGGTGGACCTTGTTGTTGCATCCTCTCTCTCTTTTTTTTTTTTCCCTACTAACTTCTCAACGAACCAAGTTCCAAGCTAAAAAGGTTGGTGTAACTTTCTAGACTTGTAACAAAAGGAATGGAAAGTCCAAAGTCTACACGCAAAAGCAGGACAAGTAGGACAACAAAAATGAGACAAGGAAATGTGGCATGCGGTTGGCTTGACTTACAGAATATGCTGTCAAGAATCTTTGGAATATTTATACATTGATATAATTGTCTTCCCATGCAAAGATGCAACCTAAAGGCACCATGAACCTGCTAGCTTAATTCCTAAGGGTACAATCTGATAGCTTGCATCATTGGCCTCTGCTCATCAAAGCAAGTTCAGGTAGCAATCATTATTCTTGATTTGAGATATAGCACTAACTACACCATTTTATTGGAGATGGTAGCTTTTAAGACAGAAAAAAGGATCCTACAGTTAAACCCTTATTATTTTTTTTTTCAATTTTACTCGTTTCATAATTTCTTCTATATATGGTTTTTATGCCATTGACCTATGTATTTCTCTTAGTATACCTCAAAGCAAAATGTAATCTACGCGTTTGGAACAACTCATAAGCTTCAATCTCTTCACAAGACATTTGTTCAGATGTTACAAATAAACTGCCATTGTATTGTCCTTTGTGAACACCTGTATAAAATAATTTGGAAAATAGATGATGAAATCATTTAGTTGATTTCTGGAGAAAATAAACATATGCATATATTGAAAAACACACATGTTCCAACTATTTTTTGAGAATAAAGGAAGAGGAAGGAGTGCATAAGAACAATAGGCATGAGAGGCATCGGGAAAAGTCAATAGGATCTCTGCCTTCGTTGTTTGGAAGGGAACAGAGGGCCTACGCCTTCCTCCATGTTCCCATGCCCACTGCTCTTAGGCACTCTTCAGTTCCTGTTCCCTTCTCACCATTGAATGCTAATATACATGCCACAATAGCGCAAACCAAAAGGAAAAGGAAGGAAGGCTTAAGAACAGTAGGAATGAGAGGCACCGGGAACCACTAAATTAAATTTGTTAACCCATTGCTGGGAAGAAACACTAATTGTGGTTTCCCTCAATGTTCTCATTCCCACTGCTCTTATACCCTCACATTCTTCCTTTTCCTGACTTGCATCAGGGGCTGCTCCTCTAAGTGTATGTGATATGATATTATCTTGTTCACCAAATCAACTATGCCAGCAAAAGGAAAAGGAAGGAGCACCTAAGAACCATAGGAATGGGAGGCATCAGGAAAGCGTCAATCCAAATATCATCTCTAGTGTCAGAGAAGAAATTTTGGCACTTGCATTCCTTGATATTCCCATCCCTACAGCTTTTAGGCCTCTCATTCTTCCTTTTCCATGCTCGCGGACTTTGAGGGGAAGAAGCTTTTGCCATGTAATGGAACCATTCTTGCCTCAAGCATATATAGACATTTTTTGTACCTAGCAACAGTGAATGCACCAATTGTGGACAATAGGACATTAGACAACAGTGGATGCCTGTGGGACCAGGTCCTAGAATTGAAGAGCACAGGCAAGAAGCGTAGGTGGAGGTTTTATATTTAATATAGAAAAAGTTGGAGGCATAACTGGAAGCCCAACATATTCAAATTAACCGCAACAATAACTTAAAAAAATGGAAACCCGGGCAGGGCGGGTTTGCAGTTCATGTGTTGCTAACAGAAATCGACCACATTTAATCTACATCTTGCTTTTCTATAAAAGAAAACATATCTCCATATGTACAGGAAATAAGGAATATTTCAAAACTGCATTGGAATGCCCAAGATCTCTAATCCAAATAATAAAAGGTTTCAATTCTTTGTAAGCAAACTTAGATATCAATTTGGTTTTCCTCCACTTAGTACATTATAGAAAGAGCTCCCTGCTTGTTTTCTAAAATCAAGGAATGAAATTTACAAAATACACTAGATCCCTTGAAGCTTGGAAGATGAAAACATGTCAGCATTTCTTGGTTAATGCATGAAGGCACTGTAGGCCATAGAGATGGTGTAGCAATACTTCTCGTCAGCCCTGCTTGTATCTGTTGAAAGCATGAGGATGACAGGATGCGTCCTGTGTCCTAACTCTACTTGTCATGTTTGTTTCTTGCAACCTGACCTGGGCTAATATCCACTGGTTTTTATGCGCCTATGTAGGTATGATCTCTGGATGGCTCATTTGATTTAAATTTGACATGATGGTTGGTAATTATAGTTTATTCTGTATACAATCTTTAGTCAAAGTATAGCTTATGGCATGCTGTGTGTGATCGTCTTTGTTATCTCTCTACATTCTTTGCAGTTACTGGTTAGAGAGAGGTTTGTGGTGAATAAACACCACCATTTGCGTTCTTTGGCGTGAGGTAGGGGATGATGCAACAAGTGGTCTTTGTTCACAAGAGGATGAAATGGAACAGCTGACCATGCTGTGATAGAGTGCTGTTCGGGAGTCGGGTCTGGTACGGTACTGCATTCTGAGCAAGTGTGGCATGCATATGCGTCGTCTTCTCCTAGAACATTCAGATAACCTACTGGACTGGACTGGCGGGGGTCAAGTTGTAAGAGATTTTCTACAGAATTGAATAAACTTTCGATTCACTCATGGTTTTGATAGTTGGTGAGTTCAGAATGAAAGAAATAACAGGGTGTTTCAACAGAGAAGCTCTCATGCCGGCTACTCTAGCACAAGCTATTTTGGAGGCGACTACATGCTGTGACGCTCTTATCTTTTGCTGAAATACGCTTGCAGGTGTGGATCATGTTTATGGAGTATAAGAGCTGATAAATCAAGGACAATAGCTAATAGTTAAGCACTTGTAATATTGTGCTCGTTGGAAACATGAGCTGTCGTCTATCTAGCTAGCTAAGAATGATACATGAGTGGGGGTAAAATGTTACTTAGGCGTTTCACCTTTGCGAAACTCCTAACTAGAATTTTACCCCCGTTCATAGGTGAGGGGGAGGTCCCACTGCTCTTAGACACTTTTGCTTCCTTTTACCAGTTCACAGCCTCGTCATCTAAATATGTGTATTATCTTCCAACACGTAGTCTGTCCTGCTTGTAAAAGGAAGAGGAAGGAGCAGCTAAGAACCATAGGAATGAGAGGCATCAGGAACACGCCAAACCAAATATCTGCCTCCATTGCTAGAGACAAGGTCGGAGCACACGCATTCCTTCATGTTCTCATTCCTACCGCTCCTAGAAACTCTTTCTTCCTCTTCCCTGCTCAAGATTTCTCATGGCAAGATCTTTCCATTCAACCATTGTGGCTTTCAGGAGTGTGTATATATAGACCTGTCTTGCAGCACTGTACAGGATGGAGCACGATAGCAGGGTCCGTTCATCCATTGCCAGGCATTAGGCATAGGCATATCAATGGATGATAGTGGGACTGCGTGCGTTATATCCATGACTCTGGTTCTTCCATCGATGAAGAACACATGCAAAAAGTCAATATTGAGATCTTCTGACTGCCAAATCAAAGCATCCACGTTAGCTGTTCTTGTACAGTAGGGGACCAAGTCAGGGATTGCTGTTGATTTAACTACCATACTGTCCAGACTTGTAATAAAGGACCAAAAGTTTCAAAATTTGTACTAGCAATAATACAATCTATTTCCTAAAAAAATACAACCTCCAGTTATTATAGAATTTACAATATATTAGAATTATAGAATTTGCAATATATTAGAATTCAGAATATACCACAAAACAATTACGGCCTCTGTTTGTTTCAAAGCAGAGATTTTCAGCTACCAACGCAGAGACTATTTTTACAACAGCAAATTTACTGGGAGCCAATACCTAAAAAATTTACAATAGAATTAGAATATACCAAACCAATTTACATGTCCAGGCCATGCATATGGCCTGAAGAGACCCTACAACGCTGAGGTTGTCTTGGGCGAGCACTGGCCTCATCCGTGCTTGCATCTGCTGAGGCATCAGTCGTCCGCTGACATTTCATCTGTAGACAAGTTGCTCATTTTTATTTTGTGATGAAGACCATCTTTTTTTTTTTCTAAATGAACTGATGATGACCATCAACAAGTTCTATGACTTAATACTTCTTGTTTTATCTTCACTTCTTTTACAATTATCACTCATGATGAATAGTGGGGAATACTTGACATCAAGCGTTCCATGGTAATAACCTTGCCAAAAAAAAAAGTTCCATGGTAACAATATTATGTTGCCTCTTACTAATACAATTATGTGTACACATTCCTAAGATATTTTAGTGTGCAATGTATACAGAAGACTCAATAGTTAGCTAAAATACCAAAGAAGAATCTGGAACTAAAAAACATTCTGTGTCCAGCCAGATCAGAAAAAAGGAGAGAGAAGAAAGAATGGGCACATGAAACGTATAATATGCATACTGTGTTTTTTTTTTTGAACCAATACGCATACGGTGTTGAAAGGAAGAGGAAGGAGAACCAAACAACAATAGGAATGGGAGGCACAAGGAAGACTTAAAATAGGATCTCCATTTCCTTGCAGACCTTCCTTCATGCTCCCATACCCATTGCTCTTGGATCCTCTTTTCTACCTCTTACATACTCACTTTCTAGCTCTCAAGTCATCTAAACGAACTTTAATTGTGCGGCAAGCCAACAGGAAGAGGAAAGAGGGCCTAAGAACGATAGGAATGGGAGGCATTGGGAAAACACCAACCAAGCTTCCACTTGAGGAAGCAAATAGGATAGGCTTTCCTCCATGTTCCCATTCCCACTGCTCTTAGGCCCTTTCTTCCTCTACCCGGCTCACTTTACGACTCGAACACTCCAGAGGATGAACATTGGACTGCTGACAAAACTCATCATTGCTTTTAAGGTGCATATATATAGACCCGAGGAGCATTCTGAAACTTTTGGAGAAAAAATTACATATCTCACCCTCAGTGCATCACAGTCGATGACAGTGGGGCTCATGTTAAGAACGTTAGGTTCCAGGCTGTGTACTGTATTGTCAATTTATATATAGCACGTGCCTGAGAGATCTTCTGCTTGCCCATATCTGGAAACCCAACCAGTATTAATCCCTACATTTTACAATAGGGGGAAAATGGTTGAATGAGAAATGTATAGTATGATATTCCAGTCTAAATAGAAATTAAAAGGGAATAAAAACTTGTCAAATTATCTGTAATGCAAACAACATAATAGTGATAATTACTTTTTTAAGAAATAGTAGTGATAACTGTCACTTCTCTGGTTAAATTATAATGACAATGCTGATTCCGGGAGAGAGTGTGAAAAATCAACCTCAATTAATAACCATGTCAACAAGCATAGAGTTCTCTGGACATAGGAACCCCAATATACATTGTCAGAGTTTAGGGACCTAAATGACAGTTGGTGCACTTTACTAAAGAGAAAAGTCTCCATGGAAATACAAACCCTTCAACTGACATTGATTGTAACAACATCCATTTGACCAGGTATTGATTCAGCTTCACAAGTTCAGCTGCTTTACTTTCTAGGAATCCCTGTTCAATGTCCAGAAGCAAATGAAGAGCTCAACCCCACCGGTGCAAATTCTGTACAATTACAATCAATCTTAGATCCCATTTTTCTTTTTATGGTTAACGGGGGGAGGAGGGCTCCCCACCTGGCATCCATTTGTGTTTTAATGGAACGGCCCATTTTGGTTTTGCTCACTTAGTGCATTCCACAAAGAGCTCAACCCCACTTGCAATTGCTAGGGGTGGGAAAAAAATTTGAAAGGATACTTACTAAAACAATAACACTATCAGAAATAATAAGCAACCTCTTGAAACCTGGAAGTTCAAAAAAAAAAAGACATGTACATGTTTCTTGTTCATGCATATATAAGTTCAGCATGCAACAGTAGACTGTACAACTCAGCTCCGCAATGCATGTGCCTCAGTGGTGCGCATCTGTTAAAGGCATCTGGCCGATAGTACCATTCACTGTCATAACTCTTCAACTTGTCAATTATAATATCTGTTTCTTGCAAACTTATCTGGATTACATGCTCACATTTAATTGCTAATGCCCATGCAAGTATTTATGTGTACAGCCCATTTGATTTAATTTAAATTTGATAATGCAGTTGTTAACTAATGTTTGTGATGTAGATGACCTACAAATTCAGGGAACACAATGTTCATGCCGTATATGTTCATCATCCATGTGTTCTCTCTACTTTGTTTGCTTCGTCCAAATAAAATATTTTGCACCCAAGTTTGTCTTTGTATGCCTCACTACTTGATAAGCATGAAACTGTTTTAAGGTTGTGTTGGTGGAATTGGAACCTAGAACTACTGGCAAAATATCTGGAAAAAAGATGTTATAACTAGCCAAGCCATTAATGTGACACATGAACTGAAGAATGCTAAAACAATCATATAACAAGAACAGCTCACGAAGAACCGAGACACACCATCAAATCATCTATTTACCATGTGCATCAATGGAAGAGGAAGGAGCACCGAAGAATAATAGGCATGGGAGGCATCAGGAAGACTGAGTGAGATTCCCACCTCGTAGCCTTCCTACATGTTCCCATGCCCACTGCTCTTAGGTCCTCTTTTATTCCACTTCCAGGATCACTCTCAAGTCGAAGTAATCTAAAAATTGTGCTGAAAGCTGAAAGGAAGAGGAAGGAGTGCTTAAGAACAGTAGGAATGGGAGGCACTGGGAACGCCAGACCATGTGCTTCCACCTCCATGACTAGAGGAGGAAACAATTGGGTTAAGACATTCCACCATGTTCCCATTCCCACTGCCCTTAGGCATTCTCTTTGATTCCTCTTCCAGGCTTCCTCCCAAATTCCTACAACCCTACACAGACTAGAATAAGAAACTTGGATTGCTGGGATGTGAAGTATATATGAACCTCTAGTGGAGCAAACAATGTAAAGATGGCAGACCTAGCTCATCACGGGGATCACTGGAGTTAACAGCAGATGACTGCAGGACCATGTGAATATGTAATGGCAGGCCTTGTTCAGCACAGCTTAAATGTGCAGCACGTGGAGGAGATAATCTGGCCCTCCATAGCTAAAGACCAACGACTATCAACTCCTTCATTTGGATTAAATTTTAAAAAGAGTGTGAGACACTTAAATTTAAGAAAGAGCAGTGGGGGGAAAGAGAGGGCATAACACATTTTAATGCAATTAATTGTAGGATGGGTTCAGAGGGTAGGCGTAACATCCATTCAAAAGCTTGAAAGCTAGTAGTTTAAACGCTATAAGATTTTAGCCACGCTACAATAAAATGAACAGTATATAAGTGATAACTATGAAACCTTAAAGCAGGAAGTGGTAATAATGGCTCAAATTAAGAGCAAACAACAGACAGGGGCACCTATTATCATTGAAATCTGAAAGTACTAGAACAGAAACAGCTGACGTTTCAATGCAAAATGTGCAAGATGTTTTTCTGCTAAGACCATTGTTCAAGCTGAAAGGAAGAGGAAGGAGTTCCTAAGAACAGAAGGAATGAGCGGGAACACCGAACAAAATTTCCACCTCCGTTCCTGTTAGGCCCATTCTCACAGTTCTTAAGCATTCTCTTTCTTCCTCTTACTGTCTTTCTATAATGCCACCTCATCCAAAAAGATGTATTAGCATATCTAATCACCAGATCATTGTTGTAGCAAAAGGAAGAGGAAGGAGCACCTAAGAACTATAGGAATGGGAGGTAGCAGGAATACATGCATCAAAACCAATATCAGCCTCAAATGGTAGAGGAGAAATTAGAGCATACAAATTCCTCCATGCTACCACCTACTTCTCTTAGGAGCTCTATTTCTTCCTCTTCCCTGCTAACGAGTCTAACAAGTTTTCTTTTTTTTTTTTTTGCACGGGGACTAACAAGTTTTCTGATCAAGAAGCTCTTGATGCGAAGCAAATCCTCACTCAAGTATGCATATAAATAAATAAATAAAGTGAGAGGGACCCTTTTGCTGTACCTTAGTTTTGTTAGCAATGAAAGCACGCAGCTAACTAGTACATGGTGCAATACAGCCTATTACGTGTCGCTGAGCATAGGACCACAAAACCTACACCAGGATCAAGGAAAGCTATATTAGTATATTGTCAATGAAGACCACATGAGCGTTAGCTGATTGACTGAGAACCATGAAAAATCAAAATGCAGAAAGTGTTTTACATGCATATATTTGGATTTGGATTCTTCATTCTAGAAAGATCCTGGACAGTGAATCTTTTCCCCTCCTTTGCTGAAAATGTAAAAAAAGGTTGCAGGCTATGCAAGTCAAAATCAAAATTGTTTCAGATTTGCACCTAAAAGAGACAGTCTATTCAAGGAATGGAAATTTATTGATTAGAAAGTGGACACCAAAATGATTTTTATTAATAAAATTAGTAGAATCCACAAGTACCTACCTCGATTCCCCTATGAACTGACAAACCTATAACTAGCCTTTTTATATTTTAGGTAAAACTACATTAACATTCATTCAGGGGAAAAAAATTACATTGCATTTCCTGAAGCATGCATGTACAGCTCCAATCCGAAACCACTATGTACCACATAAGTTATCTTTTGGGGCATGTATGGGGCCTCAGCTGTGATTATCACCGTGGGAGCCTCTCATGCTGTGTTCTGAATTCAAAAAGTAAAAAAGTTGTGACCATTTGAGGGATTTCCTTCATAACAAATATTTCAAAGCGTTAGTTAAATCTCATGTCCTCACGTTTCGTTCTAGCTAATTACATGGACAATTTTTCAATACAGTGGCTAATGTCCCATACATATATAGAATAGGTAGGAACAGGCACGTTTAATTCGAGAAACATTTAGTGCGAAAGGTTCCCATTAGTGTGTAAGCAGCCTCCAAAGTCAAGAGTACAATGTCATATCATGCAGGAATTTCTATGATGCATGACATCGTGCAGAGAATTTAATAGCAGTAAATGACACTGTATATCATAATATTAAACATTTTTGTGATTTGTCCATATATTTGTTTGGTAGCAAGTTCCTTACCTCATACTACCTGGCAAGTCTCGTATGATATAGATTCATGTTCAAAACAACAGGGACTTTGGCATCTTTAACTTTAAATAGTGCTAGCTAGCTGAGCCATCATCTCAACTATGAAACAAAACATGCCAAAGAATCTTGATGTCAGTTTGATCCTTATTTAATTCAAATCGAAACACTTGGTTCGTGCTGTGATGAAGCTGCAGCTTTTCTGGGCATTATTTTTCTTTACTCATATAAGTGAACAAGGAGCTGGATCATGGTTAAGAGACTGGCCTTAGTGGACACCAAGTGGTAGCACACATCCGACGGCCTACACAACTGCCTAACTGGCCCAAAAATAAAACAGATCTTCAACTGATGGACTGACACCTAGGACCTAGAGAAGATGAACCTGAAACTAACAAAACCTATAATACAAAGGGCTAACAAACAATTTCTAAATAAACCTAGGCCAAAAAAAGCATTTATCCCATTTCAAATAGAAAATGTTCCAATCAGCCAAGTAATCATCTTTAAACTATGCAGATTGAGGCATGTCGAAACAAACATAGAACAAGAATGGTAACAAAATGAACTAAAATAGAAAGTACATCATGTAAAATGTTTGATCCAAAAGGAAAAGGAAAAGGAAAAGGAAAAGGAAGGAGTATCAAAGAATAATTAGCATATCAGGAAGACACAAAAGGGCAATTTATGCCTAATATGCTTTTCTACATGTTTCCATTACCCCCTGTTCTTAGGTCCCTCTTTTCTTCCCCTTCCAGGCTCACATCAACCTCAAATCATCCACAAGGTGCCTACTTCAGTTTTATTTGTTGAGTCAAATAAAAAGAAAGGAAGAAGAAGAAAAGCTTAAGAACAATAGGAATAGGAGGCATTGGGAAAAACTAAACCAAGCTTCCACTTGTACTGCCAGTGGTGGAAAATACTTGGTTTGCTTTCCTCCATGTTCCTATTCCCACTGCTCTTATGCCCTTATTTCCCCTTCCCATATATTTGCGTTATTTGCTAAAATAGTTGTTAAGCTGTAGGGAAGAGGAAGGAGTGCTCAAGAACCATAGGAATGGGAGGCATCAGGAAACCAGCTTCCACCTCTACTGCTCGAGGAGACAACAGGCTCGGTTTCCTCCATGTTCCCATTCCCATCATTCTTAGGCGCTCATTCTTCCTCTTCCTGGCTCACTATCAAAATCCTAAAATATCCTTGCAGTCTCAAACAATAAACTTGAATCTGAGCTCCTTTGGCTGTGAGTTATATATAGATCTGTGGTGCAGAGTACACTTCTGTAAAGCAAATAGAGACTGCATAGACCTAGTACATGTCAATCAGTAGTGTTAATAGTCACTGACAGTAGTGGGATCCTGTCTGTCCAGTACGGAGCACCTGCAGGATGAGATCTTCTGCTTACCTATATCCACAAAATCAAACCAGTGTTAAGACCGGCACTTACAGTGCAAAATGGTGGGACAAATTTGCATAAAATGAGGACACTGAGAAGGAGAGATAGTAATAAACATCATGCTGCTTAGATATTAGGGATGGTATGCTATTTGAGAAAAATCAGAAATTATAGGTTAGAGAAGAGAAGGCATAGAAAATTGGGGAAGTTATACACAAAATAAAACAAAAGGACATTGATCACAAGCACTGTTGAACCTTGAAAGCACAGAGTACCAAATCAAGCAAACTACGTCCAGACATAAATGCTTTTAACAAGAGATGAAATGAGTTTGACCATGAATAGGGATATTCTTTACAAGAAAAAGGAGAATGTGTACATACACCTATCATGTAAGTATGCTAGACCCAGATGCTGTAATTATAGTGCATGAAAGCACAAAATATATAATCAAACAAATGAAAACAAAAGTCAAGGAGCTAACATAAACAAACCCCTGAGGAACAGACAAGAATATTTACAGGCCATGATTTCAGCATGAACTCACTGTACATGTTGATTGAACAGCTTTTGATTTAATTATTCAACTGCTGAACGACCTAGTACTTCCTGAACAAGGTCCGGACACAAAGGAAGAACGAGGTCTTGAAGAGAGTTCGGTATTTCTTCCAGCCACTGAAGTACTTGCCAATGACGACCTTGTAGCTTGGCCTCTGCTTCACCAAAGTGTAGTACTCAAGTATCCTTGGTCTGCAGCTGATGTATTCATCATCGAGGTCCAAAAGAGTTATGCGTGCAAGAATTGGGACAAACATTGAATCAGCAGGTGTGAATTCATCACCGGCAAGATATTTGGTCTCGTTGAGCTGCGCTTCGACGTCGTCAAGGAGTTTGCTCAGTTCTTCCTCGCTTTGTTTCAGGATGTCAGGATCCTTCACTTTGTCTTCGGCCTCGTAAGCCTGTCGGAGCTTGACATGGTACAGGCTGGCTAAATCCGGGGCGTCAGCCATGCGAGCAATCAACACCCGCCGTATGAACTTGGATACAAACGAACGGTACTTGGCTGGGGTGTGGGTGAGCGTGAACATCTTAGGATTCCAAGCATCAACTTTCTGCATCCACTGGAGAACTTCTGTATTCTCAGGGACAATTTCACCGCTTAAATGCACCGCGAGTCTGTCTAAGTACCTATGACAACACGAATCACATAACATAAATGAACACCGCTGGTTCAATTCAACTAGAGTGCAAAGATGCCTACGACTGCAGGCAGGCATTTACAATGCGGAGGAAGAACATACTGGATAATGTCAATGGCCCGAAAGATGACATGGGAACCATTCTGGAAGACAGGGAGCTTGGCAGAGGGGTTCATCCGGAAGAAGTCCACACTCATGTTTTTGCCCGTCAGCGGATTGACATGATATGAGGTGTAGTCGATGCCTTTCTCTTCCAGTGCTATCCGCACTTTCTGGCTGTCAAGCGAATAGGGGTGGTGGTATAGCTGCATTGCTGCATAAGAAGCAGAGAAGGATGGTAGTGTCAATTTTCAATTCCCCACGACAATAAGTCTTGCTCTCTAATAATGCGCATGTAAACTGTGATGAATAAACGTGCAGACAGTGTAAACCAGTAAGCAGAGCCCAAGGATCAGGCATACTAGTCCTGATAATACCGACAGCAGGAAATGAATACAAATTTTCAGTACAGTTGAACCAATTTTTAGGACATGGTAATGATGAAGAGAAGCCATGAGTGCACCGGCGTTTATCCATATTCTTAACATGACAATTCATACATACTAGAAAATTATGAAAACCATTATGGTAACCATCTGTTTCGACTGTAAATCATGCGTCCCTTAAAATCGCTACTGCCCTACTCAAGACACACTTGACATGAGCTCTCATCTCATAAAATACAAAGAGCAAAAACCCAATTCTGCCCTCTCCCAAACCACCGCAACCGCCTATCACATCCTATCCCCTCAAAACAATCCAATAAAATCGAATACAGGAACCGTAGAACCGTGTGTTACCTCCAAACGCGGGGAAGAAGGGGAGGCGACGGGGCTGGTGCGGGCGTGACCGGACACTGGAGAGGAGATGCTTCGCGAAGCCGCGAGATTCTTCTCAGCGCGGAGGAGGGGAAGCCGGGGGCGGGGGGTTTAGGTGCGCTCGTGGTGGTCGCGGGAGCAGTTTCGAGCCAGCGGCAGCGCGCTCGGTTGGATTCGTCCTTGCTGGCCCCAGCTTTTTTGGGCGTCTCTCGTCGACGCGCTCGGTGGTGGTGGTGGTGGTGTGGTGGTCGACTGGTCGGTCAGGTGGCGGGGGGGCCGGCCGGATGGTTATCGAAATTGCCGGGTGGCGGTGGCGGGGCCTCCAGGCGCGCGGACGAGTCGGCTCAGGTCAGCGTCGCCGTGACGGTTGCGTTGCCCGCTTGGCCCCTTGGCCCCTTCCCTACCCCTCCTGCAGCTTCGCTGTCGGGCCGTTCCATTTCTCATTTCTCCCTGCGATTGCCAGTAGCCACGACCACGAGACAGAGCAAGGGCTGCCTGCTGCCTGGCAGTTGCCCGGTTGCCCCCTTGGGTGATGCTGAAAATGTCTGATAACGTGATACGGACTACGGTTGAGGTATTTTTCTGGGTGCGTATTACGCAAAGCATATCGTCCAAGTGACCTTAACCGACGCGCGGCTGGCAAACCTGGCAACAATTCTATACTCTTTTACTCTTTTGACTGTAGAAATCCGTCCGTTTTCCCCAGCCAGCAACCGAAGAAATTCATTTCTCTGGGGACGCGAGCGTGAGCCGGATTTGGACGTGTCCGGCCCACAACCGCCATCAGAATCGGGCCCAACACTGGCCCAAGTGAAAAAAAAGAAAAGAAAATGGCTCGCTGTATCAAGAGTTTTTCCATGCTGTGGTTTCATCAAGTTGTTAACCGCCCTGCTGCAGACTGTACGTACATAGGTGACAGCCAGCTGACGGACAGACCATGAAATGAAAGTTCCAACACAAACACGGAGTAGTAATTCCTGGACCATATCTTGCCGCGAGCGAAGCCGAACGATACTACTCCAGTACAACAAACACGAGTCGATCGGGTCGGTGATCGGGTCGGCCCCATCCCACGGCCGTACTCGTACCCAAAGGCCATTCGCAGTTCAAGCGCTGCCTGCCGCATTACTACTACTACTGCAACTCGCAAGTGGACGTGCCGCTGCGGCGCGGGTGCGCATGTTCCCTCCTCGTTCCGGCACGGGTGCGCGTGTTGTCGTCGTGTCGATGGCGAGAGTGCGCGTGGCGTGTTGTACTACTACTGGCGGGCGTCGTCGTCGTCGTCGTCCCCTCTGGCTCGCGGCATGGCTTCCGCTTGTCATGCCGGTGTGGTATGGTGTGGTGTTGCGAGATCGATGGACACACCACTCCAGTACTCCACGTCGTCCCATGATCCCTCAACGTCGCCTCGCCGTTCACGCGGCCTCCGGAAAGGAAAAAAAAAAAAAACAGCAGGGGCGCGTGGCCATGTCTCTACACTGTTCCTCATACTGTACGTACCTGCTCTCTGATCGATCGATCGATCGATCGTTCCAACTGCGACGGCGGTCCAGCTCCGGCGCGTGCTCATGGCGCCGGAGGAACTCGTTGTCCACGAGCCAGTACTAGTACGTAGTAGTAGCAAGCAGATCGGGAGCTTGGCCCGCCCGTGTGGGGCTGGGGGCGCACTGAACCTGAACGAACACTGAACCAGAGGCTGCTTCCCCGAAGTTCCGGACCAGGCCAATCCGCCAGTGGAATGGATGGAGGAATCCCCAACCACCCACCGCCACCTACCACCGTACGACGCGGCGTAACTCGCCGTGCGCGTGCCGCACGCCTGACGCCAGGACGACGAAGAGCGTCAGTCTCAGCTCTCAGGTCCCAGCACGCAGCGCCAGAGAAAAAGCCTCTGGAGTCTGGAGATGAGTCAGGATCTTCGGTGCAAGCCGTGGGTGGGGAACTGTTGGACATCGGATCGGAGTCATCGGGTTGCATTGCAGGATACAATACGTAGTAGTACTAACATACTACCACTGATTTTGCGGAGAGTGACGATGATAAATTTGTAATAAAAAGCTAGTACTACTGGTTCTAGAAGCCGGGGTAGTAACGAAAAGTGTTAGTAACAAACATGTGGTGATGGAACGAGACGTGACAACATGTCATTTAACAACGATACTTTGGACGGGAGTGTGTGTGTTCTAATCTAGTCATCGTCTGCACACAACATCATCTAATAAATACCTACCACAGCATATTATAGGTCAATCGTTAGCTTCAGATTCAAATAAAGTAAACTAATTACGGGTCCTTTTGGAACAAAAGAATAAAATAAAGGAATTTTATATGATTTGAATCTTATAGAAAAGTTTTCTATTGATCAACTCTTTGGATCCTAGGATTGAAACCTCAAAAATTCTATGGAAATAATAGCTTCCTTTCATGTGTATGTTTTAGAGGTTTTGTAACATGACGTCCAACCTTACGTTAAATTCCTTTGAGGTGATCATTCTCCTCTAATTCCTATATGTTTTCTTGTATGTTCCATCCACACGTTATGTAAGAATTTTTTCCGTGCTCTAAAATCCTGTAGTATAAGTCTAATCCAACATTTTTCATATTCTCGTATTTTCAAAATCCTGCGTTCCAAAGAGGCCCGGGGTAGATGGAATTGCCGCACATACATTGTAATGTTAATATGATTTTTCTAAGTTAATTATGCACTTTTTCAGTACAATAAATATAACACAGTTTTTTTCTTGAATATGGAATAACACACTTTTATATATTTTGGGATTGGGATGATCTTAGCAATAAGAAAAACCCTACTAGTTTCGACATTTTCAGAAGAGGAAACACCACAGATTGATTGGATACTTCTGGACAAACTGGCAGGGCAGTGTGGCTTAAATGAGATTTTGAACGATCTCAATCGATGCCACCATGTATATATATGTGTGGTCGGCATCCTTGATATCCTGTGTGTGATATGTGCCTATCGTTGCGGATATACTACTATCACACATTCACACCGCCTAAATAAAATTAACAAACAAATTACTATAAATGATCCATTTGACCTTAAACATTACAGAGACCCACTTTTAGATGGTACTGTATGATAGTAGAAGACGACTAGTAGCTGCTGATCAATTTTAGCCTTACATGGGCGTCATTTGATTCTTCCTTATTTTTTCCCCCTTCCAAGGAAGAGAATTGAACGGGCAGCAAACATTCTTGAGGTGGGCATAATAAGAAAAAGGCTTAATTACAAAAACCCACCCATAAGCTTCATCTAGTTTGATATCCACCCCCATAAAATGATTTGTGACAAAAACCCACCCACCCATAAGTTTTAGACAAAATCTCTCTCTCCCCCCCCCAACTCATCTCACGTGTATTTCCTAATAATTTATTAAGTAAAATTTAAATTTTCATAGAAATTCAAAAAAAATTCAAAATATTATTTGATTTCAATTATACGGGAACATGATTTTTGTGAGGTAATTTAAAATATTCAAAATTTTAGATTTGGAAAGGTTCCATGAAAGTCAATTGTTTCAAATTCGAATATTTATTGGAAAATTATGAAATACTTTTGAATTTCAAAATTTCAAATCACAATACTTATAGGAAATTCTTAAATTTGAATTTAAATAGTTTTGAATTGCCTCATAAAATCAAATGTTCTTGAAGAATTTGAATCTAGTAAATATTTTGAATATTTTTTTAATAAATATTTTGAATTATCTATGAAAATTTAAATAGTATTTAATAAATTATTAGGAAATACATGTGAGATGAGTGGGTGGGAGAAGGGGGGGGGAGGTTTTATCTAAAACTTTTAGGTGGGTGGGTTTTTGCCACAAATCATGTGATGGGAAAAAATATCAAACTAGAGTGAGTTTATGAGTGAATTTTTACAATTAATCCTGAGAAAAATGGAACGAAACCAAGCGCCTTTCAAATGACAAGAATAAAAATAATTTCAACAGTTTTCAGGCTCCAGTTTAGTCCTGGTGAGAGGAACAATTGTATCCATAAACGTAGTTGACGATCTGAAAATACTTATCATTGTTAATTCACAATGCACCTTTCTTTGTTTCTAATACAGTAGTACTATTGTAGAAAATCGCCCCCCCCCCCCCCCCCCAAAAAAAAAAAGAAAAAAACTATTGCAGACATAGATTTATTTCCAAAGCTTGAGCCAATGTGCCTAACTTCTTGAAACTGTTTCAGCTAACAATGTCACTTCATCTATGCCTGTAGTACGTTAATGTACTAGTACCTGGCAATGTCATTATCTCTGTGACCGCGACACGTGATGGGCCGTGTATTGCTGTTTATTTGAGTTGCGATCACGGCCGAGGCGACACCGCTACCGCTGACAATTAAGCTCCCTGCTAGTATTATTGATGCGCCGATATATGTGTTACGCCACTGTGTTGCCATACCAGGACTACTATACTAATTAAGGACTAATAACAGTATAAGTACTGACCATGAAGAAACATTAGCAGTATAGTTCGGTGAAAAAAGGTAACACGGGTAGCCATCCTTGTCAGACTATTTCACATTTAGACTTGTTGAAAAACGCACGCGAGTGTATCTGACTTTCAAGGGGGCTATCTACCGTACATATCATCACATTACATAATGCATCACACGACATGATGTTCCTGACTCTATTCGTCACTTGTTGACGTTTCAGACCAAGCAAATGAACTAAAATTCACTTGCGGAGCATTGACAGGAAAATGATTTGGAGGAGTGTACATATGATCAGTGATAATACATGCTGTAATTATATAAATATGTCAAGCTTAACTTGAATAATACATCTTTTAATTTAGAAATGGACTGTTATGGACCGCCACCCTAGCCGAAACCGAGCTCCACCACACCACACCAACCTCCGGCCCGCGGTGGGAAATGGGAACAATATCACGCCATTTCTGTGGAGTGCAATGGCGCCATGCAGATGGGATCGAACAAACGAATCCATTGAAGTATATAAGATGGGAGGAGATCCAGGATCCTGCCCGAGTGATCGTACTAACAACTTCGACTCAGGTGAGACCGTTGGACACAAGGAAAGAAAGCCAACAGAAAATTTGGATCAGGAGAAGGAAACGGCCAAAAGCTGGTTGCTTCTGGTGCGTGCGACGACGACGAGCCGAATTGAAAATTCAGATAAGTTGGGGAAGGCGACGTCGCGCGCTCTCGTCTCTTCGCCCCGCGGACCGCAACGAGTGGCCCTGCTTTTCCCGCCCTAAATCGCCCACTCGCTTTCCGAATCCACAAGGCCTTCCACGCTACCCCCCGTCCACTGTTCGTGTGGGTCAACAGTACTGTGGTCTCACATGTCAGTGCCGTACCCCAGACTGACGACCGATCCCCCCCTCCCCACCGCACGGAGCAACGGAAAAGCAGGGTCGTCGACTCGACTCGTCGTCCACCTCCCCCGCGCGGCTGGCGCTGGCTCCTCCTTAATGACACGCTAATCCGCGAGCGTTACTCGTCCGTGCGCCACTGCTGCTCGCGCCACACTGCTCAGGCCTCAGGCCAGGCGGCGCGTCAGTCGTCAGTCACATGGTGGTGGTGGCGGGTGGGGCTTGTACGCTAGCCATTAATACGGCAGGTCGCCCATCCCATCGCGGCCGCCCGTCGCCCCCCTCCGCTTAATATCCCACGCGTCCCGCTCCGCTTCCCCATTTCGCCGCCGCTCGCGCAGTCGCGCTCCGTAATCCCGGCTGCTGGTGTGTGTCTCGTGGCACCGATCGATCGAAGCGAGATGGATGCCGACCTTCCGCCGCCGGATGTCGTGCTCGTATCCGCCGGCGCCAGCCACTCCGTCGCACTGCTCTGTAAGGGCCCAGCTCGCGTCGGCATTTCATCGAACACCCGTTAGGCCGCCGGGTTGGGTTGGCCGTCGCTGACGATAGTACTGTACCGTGCTTGTTGTGTTCTGCTTGCAGCGGGCAACATGCTGTGCTCCTGGGGCAGGGGGGAGGACGGGCAGCTCGGCCACGGCGACGCGGAGGACCGGCTCGTGCCCACCGTGCTGAGCAGCTTCGACGCGCCCGGGATCACGCTCGTCATCTGCGGCGCGGACCACACCACCGCCTACTCCCAGGACGAGCTGCAAGTGTACAGCTGGGGGTGGGGGGATTTCGGCAGGCTCGGCCACGGCAACTCCAGCGACGTCTTCACGCCGCAGCCGGTCAAGGCGCTGCAGGGGCTCAAGATCAAGCAGATTGCTTGCGGGGATAGCCATTGTCTTGCCGTTACAATGGATGGTGAGGTGCACAGGTGAGCCGGCTGATTGATTAGCAGTACTAGTTAACTGCGCTTACTTCAAGCTTCTTCAAGAAATTACTACGTACTTGATAAACAGTACTATCCATCGTTCACATCTTTGTACTCTGCTTTTTTCTGAGTTCTGCCCACAGCTGTTCTAGTATTATATTATCTGAAGTTTGCTCGCTTATTTGTTTCTAGTTGGGGCCGTAACCAAAATGGACAGCTTGGTCTTGGAACTACGGAAGATTCGCTCCTCCCACAGAAGATTCAAGCTTTTGAGGTTGAATGTTCCCTGCATAATTCTTTTTAATCCAGATCACACAAAAGAAATTTCGGGCCACCTCGCTGTCTTTTGATGTTTCGTCATGATTAGTACTATTTGAATAGAATGTGTCACTCGCAGGTAAGTATCTATGTAAGATCACAAACGTGACTTGGAGCAGTGGATGAGATAGCTCAGTGCAAATGTTTTCATTGACACCTATTTATGCTAGTTGAATTGCTATCATTATGGGATGTATTTAGACGCCCTGTCACTGTTCGCCCCTGTAATGGTGATGTGAACATTGCTCTTCACATGTCACATAATTGCTGCTTCTTGAGGAACTGTCACCATTAGACAATCCTGTGCCATGCTGTTAACTTATGGTCCATAATGCTTACAGGGTGTTTGCGTGAAAATGATTGCTGCTGGTGCCGAACATACTGCTGCAGTAACTGAAGATGGTGACCTCTACGGATGGGGCTGGGGTCGATATGGAAACTTGGGCCTTGGTGACCGTAATGATCGTCCAGTTCCTGAAAAAGTATCTTCTGTGGAGGTAAATTATTTCATTTGCTTGAGCTTGACACTATGAAATTCACATGTCCCCCCTCAACTGACACTGCATAAAAGTTCACTGTTCCAACTAAGATGTTGTAAGAAACATGCTTCTTATTGTTCGCTCGATCCCTGGAACGTGTCAAACTCGAATATCTCCAGCTGTGAGCTACTAAGTTTCAACCTGAAACCATGTTTCTGTTTAATTCTTATGTTGCCCCAATTTTGTAGGGAGAGAAGATGGTGCTTGTTGCATGTGGATGGCGTCACACCATTACTGTTTCCTCCTCAGGCCGTCTATATACTTACGGTTGGAGCAAGTACGGTCAGTTGGGACATGGTGATTTTGAAGATCATTTAGTTCCATATAAAGTAGAAGCTTTGAGAGATAGCACTATATCCCAGGTAATAGCTTTCACATATATGACTTTATGAAGGATTAATACAGCACTTACCTAGTTTATACTTGGGCTCTAGAAAGGCAATGCATCAATACTCATGCTGACATAGAGCTGTAATTTTAGTTTTTAAATAGGCGTTTTCCCCAACCTGTACGTGCTTGTGGGACTGAATCCGAAACCTCATTCTAGTAATGTTGAGAATTTACTTTTAAAACATGGCACTGTCTAGAATCTGTAAAGGTGCTTTAATGGGGCCTCCTAATTAAACAAAAAGGACCTTATGTTATGCTACTTAACCCACAAAATACAACTAGTTTGTTCTTCAAGCTGTTTATTCATATCAAACTTTGGATGAAATGTTTACATGCATATGTTCTTCTGATTTAGATTTCAGGTGGTTGGAGGCATACTATGGCACTTACGTCAGAGGGGAAGCTTTACGGATGGGGATGGAATAAGGTAAATGATCATTGTGCCTCTTTTGGTATCATTTGGTTATCATTCTTTTCATTTGATATATCCCTATCCATTGTCAACCATTTGCCCTGTGGTACAGTATCTTTCACCTCAAATTTATTCTGGTTTATCCACTTCTATCTGTCTCGATTCCTACTTGCTTTTATACCTGGACTGCAGAATATTTGGTTATTACACCTATGGTATTCATACCAGTCAACAAAATGTGCTATTTTTAGTAACTCGCTCACTTGGTGTTAAGTGAGAAACTCAGTTCGTTTTGTAGTAGCTACAGGCTACCCTAAACTCAGCTCAAATTTTTTGCCGAGTTTGCTCGAGATCCAACTCTGGTTCTGAAAGCCAGTGGTACTGGCTGGATGTACCCACTTGTTTGATGTATTTATTTCGAATGTATTTTGTCCGCGTGACACTGGTTTATTTTATTATTGTTTGGACTGATCTTCTCAAATGTTGAAACTGCAGTTTGGGCAAGTTGGCGTTGGAGATAATGATGATCATTGTTCCCCAGTACAGGTTCATCTTCCAGAGGAACAGGTACGGTATGCTTCTGGATGGGTGCTTGCGCTTACACCACTGTTTTTGCTCTAATAAATTATCATTACTACATGAATGGTTAAAATAAACCCATCAAAATAATTGTAATAAAACTCTGCTAATTGCTTCATGCATGTGAATATCAATTAACTTTTTTTTTTGGTTAATTGGTTCATGTGTATGATGATGCCAACTCTGCTGTATTTGCTGCAGAAAGTTTGCCAAGTTGCTTGCGGATGGAGGCATACCCTTGCCCTTACAGAAAAGAAAAATGTTTTCTCGTGGGGAAGGGGTACTAGTGGACAGCTTGGTCATGGTGAGATAGTTGACAGGTCGGTTGCCCCGTTTTTGTTTCTCTAATTACAGCATCTTGTCTGCCCATAGCCTTTATTTTGAATATATTGTTTTGAGCTAACAAACCTTCACCTTCGGTCGCCTAAAAGGAACACACCAATGATTATTGACGCATTAAGCCCTGATGGTCCTGGATACAAGAAGTTAGAGTCATCACAAGCCATTCCGTTTGCAGGTTTGTGCCATTTCGGCCTAATAGTTTTGCATATGCTCATCTGGACAGTTTATTAATGTTGCTCCTTTTTCCCTTTTTCCAGCTAAAGTCTGGGTCTCTCCATCAGAAAGATACGCTTTGGTTCCTGATGAGAATGTGAGTGAAGCTCATTTGTGCTTGATACAAAACCAGTTACAACCAAAGCATTCGACAAAAACGTTATTGGTTAGGTAGTATAATTGACCATTATGTTCATCTGTAGGTTCCTAAATCAGGCGAAAGCACAGCGCGAGGCAACGGGGCTGACGTGAACGTACCTGAGAATGATGTGAAGAGAATGCGCGTGCAGTCTTAGATGTGTGCCACCCCCATCCCACCCACCGTAGCCATAGCACTGTAAACCCCCCATGGTGCCTTCCTTTTATTTCAGTGTTTCCCGTCTAGCGTTGTCAGATTTTTTGCATTCCGTTGGTTGCACCGAGTGCTTTGATGTGTATGTAATATATTAGAGGTGTGTCTAGCAAAACCAACCTGGACTGTTGTGTTTTGAATCCTGAACAGTGTGAAGGGTACAATAATATCGTTCTTCAGTAGTGCTTGAGAAAGGTGAAATTAACCAGAAGTCTATATCCCTGTCGTTTCGTCTCACTTTCAGATAGGCAGCAATGCCGTAAGCCTTTTTGTTGTCATGTCGAGGCTGCGTTGCACTGCTGTTTTTATGAGCCCAAACAGATTGAAAATTAATTGGCGTCTATATATATATGGCTGCGCAACTCTCTCGTGTCAGGCGGTCATGCGATTTCTTCTATTCTGAAGCACTGACGCTTGCTTTGACGCAACACGTACATAACGCCTTGTTGCTCGCGCAGTCGTCGGTCGCGGCGGCGGCCCATTTCTCTTCTCCGTGACGCGCGCGCGCGTCTGGATCCCGGCCCGGTTCGCGCCGAAACCACCCCATTGCATCCCAACCGACGGCAGGCAGGAGCGGTCCACAGCCACAGTACTCCTCTAGCAGGAAGGTGTAGACGCAGAAGCCTGGAGTGGAGTGGAGTGGAGTGGAGTGGGAAGCCTCTCCAGCAAGAGTGGCCGGTCCTTGGACGACGGCGACAGCGCCACAGAGACGGCCCAAGCTGGCAGGCAGATTCATCTCAGCAGCAGACGTTCCTCTCATGCCTACTCTCGTCAAAAAGCCAGGTGCCCGATTTACAGCCGCGCGCGACCCGCCCGGTTCTAGCAGGCAGCAGCTCGATTCGCCGGGTCGTGGTCGTGGCCGGCGCGCTCTCGTCCGTCGCGGCCCAGCCTGGCTCGTCACTCCATCTCCATCAACGGCAAGCGGCAAGAAAGCCCAAGCCCCGCGCCCTCTCCGTCCAACGGTAACACTCGACAAGACACCCCACCCGATGGTGGCCGGCCGAGTGAAACTAACGGCTCCGGTCCGGTCCAAGCCAAACTGACCAAACAAGAGTCACCAGCACGGCTGCACACGTACGCGTACGTATACAGCCATACCCATACCTATCTATATGTACGTTTTGGAGCAGAGCGGCCGGGCGCGCGATAGGATGGGTGGTCGCCGGTCGGCCGTAAGTCCTCCGATCATCAGCGCGCTCTGCAAGAAGTCCCCATCGTGTCGGTGTAGATCTGCACACGGGGATGGACGGATCTACCCGACCAACATCGGTATAAAACTCTCCGAAACGAGCTAAACTATCGCACGCAACATATATAGTGGAAGAAACCCCACCATTCCAGATCCAGTGTTCGTCTCGTCGACAAGCACGACCAGTTGGCATCACCGGACCAGCAGAGCTGAGTAGGGCGGTGCTCCACACGTTCCGTACCATTCCCAACAGGCCTCACCGCCCCCAAAGCAAGCAAGTATTAATACCGCCGAGGCGTGTCTACGCGCGCGCGAGGCAGGGTGTTGTACCGGTAGCCAGAGAGATGTCTTCTTGTGCGGAGAGAGGAGCGAGGGCGAGGGCGAGGGCGAGGGTGAGGTTAAGAAGAAGACCAGATCAGATGGACACGGTGGCCGACCTCACCTTCTTCGTCCCAGCTACTGCAATAATCACCCCGCCCGAATCAGCTGAGCCTGCTACTACGACGCCACCAGGCCCCGCCGCCCAAGCCCCGCGGTGCCGGCGCGTTCACTTCCCCGACCTGGTCGGATCGCCCATCTGGCTCCCTCCCGCCGCCGCCGCCGACGACGACGACAGCGCTGCCATGATGGCAGCGGACGAAGCGGAGCCACCGCCACCGCCGGAGACAAAGGAGGTGGAGGTCGAGGAGGAGGATAGGATGGACATGCTGTGGGAGGAGTTCAACGAGGAGCTCCTGGCGATGCGCCGCCGAGCGCGCGGGGGCGGCGGTGGTTCCTGCTCGTCGGAGTCGTCGTCGGACGCGGAGTCCGAGTGGGCGGTTGCGGGGCGCGCGCCGCCTGCCGGGTGCTTCCCGGTGCTGCGACCGTCGGAGAGGGCCGGCGGGGCGGCCCACTACCGCCGCCGCGCCGGCACGTGGGTGCTGCTCATGAGGATCTTCGGGAGGCTCTTCGTCATCGACAAGACCGTCTCGCAGCCTCGCAGGCGCCACGTACGTGACAAGCAGCGCGCGGTGAACTAAGGCCAAGCAATGTGGGCGAGTACCCAAAGGAACACATGCACGTGCACGTCAACAAATAATCTCGATATATATACTCCGTTATATCACAACACCGGTCAGAAGCAGCTAGCGTTCTTGATGGCGGTGTAAGTAAATACTGTACTAGGATCAAAAAAAAAATATTACTGTACTATGATTGATCAGCAAATAGAGAGAGCAGTATATATTTTTTCTCCACAACTACCACTGTTACATCTTTTGATCATTTAATTATGGTAAAGACTTATTTACGAGCGTGCGTGCCGTGGTTGTTGTGCACGCACACGACCACAGCCGTCTGATCCCATCCGTCGCCACGTACTATTAGATTGGAGCAAGCAAGCAGTGAACCCCACACAAAATTCATTTCGTTCTTCTCTCTACCAACCACTCGCTTCCGCCTCCGGCGAGCGACCCGACGACGTGAGCGGCGAGCGCGCCTCCTCTTGCGGGGCACAGCCCGGCGGCGAGGGGGCGAGCACCCCTCCTCCTGCGGCTTGCGGCCACGCATCACGAGTGGCGAGCGCACCTCCTCCAACGGCGTGCGGACTGCGTGCGGACCGGCCGCGTGAGGGGCGAGCGCGCCTCCTCCTGCGGCGCGCGGACCAGCGACGCGAAGAGCGAGCCCGCTTCCTCCTGGCTCCTGGGTGCGTGTGGAGCCCCAACCCATACCCTAGAACCACGGCGACGCCCCGCCTCGATTTCATCGCTCTCTTGCCGGAATCGACGACAACCTCAGGTGGTACCACCACGGTGTGCAGCCTCGATGAGATACGCAACACTTGTCTAGTGAGGCAGTGAGAGGACATTGACGATGGGCTCGGCTTGCAGCGGTCATTTTTTTCTACCTGGTTGTGCATGAATCTGCGAGGCTCGTGTGTCAGATGGCTGGAGGTATGCTTGCCTGCCCTTTTACAAAATCTCTAATTAATCCTCCATTTCGATTGCAGGTTGCTTGTTCTGTGCATGATTTTCTCTCTGTTTGCAGTCAACGAGAATATGAAGCTTTCTCTGGGTGTTAATGGTGTTGGCATGATTTCTCTTCATTTGGAGATTGCTTGCTCACCATAGAAGCTAGTTAATTGGTGTTTCGTTTTTGTGCTCGATCCAGGCAATTTTTCTTGAGA
Source organism: Oropetium thomaeum (assembly GCA_001182835.1). NCBI lineage: Eukaryota > Viridiplantae > Streptophyta > Magnoliopsida > Poales > Poaceae > Oropetium > Oropetium thomaeum. The sequence goes on along the minus strand of LFJQ01000075.1, from coordinate 936,028 downwards.
AGGTGAAATATTCATCTACATTTCCTCACTTCTCCGTTTGGATTTGAAGTTTTATTGTTTTCCTGCTATGGATTTGAGGCACCAGAAATTGAGGGTGGTTAATGAATGAGCGTGGGAGAACCCGATAGGCTGCATGAAAGTGTGTCAGCTTGCCGCTCTGCCTTGACGAGCGCCCGCCCACTCCGATGACACTCATGGCTATTGCCTGACATTTACAGCAAGCCGTTATTGTGATCAAACATATATAACATGAGATTAGAGGCTTAATCTTGAAAATATGAAAACATGGCTTAGTTATCTACTTCTCTAATATGAGCAGCATCACAACATTATCGACAAACTAATTGACTAGTGCTAGCTATAGGTTTCGACCACAATTGTTTTCTTGTTTTATTGCAATTTAGGGCTGACAAGGGACCTCTACCTTTCATTTTATTGTTGCTAGTTATAAGTCCAGGTCTTGGTCAGATATATGCTTTGTTTTTCTTGTCATATGGGTTCATTCACTAATACGCATCTCATTACTTAGCACAACTAATTTTCATGCAAACCTATTCGGATTACTCTCGCCATCCTTTTAAAATCAGGAAACTAAAGTTAATAATACTTGATATAATATGTCTTTTTCCATATTATGAAAAGCATATCAGACTTATGTAAAATGCATATCCAGTGTTTGTAAAAAGCATGTTATAGCATACATATATGTTAGGGTCCCTGTCTAGAAACGAGAGTACATGAGAAGGTGACTTCATCAATCTACATTTTATATTTCTCCCTTGGATGCTTTATTGGGAAATCACATGCGCGGATGCATTGTGTTTTTATTTGTTTGTCAATGCATCCCTTTCTGGTACTCATTTCTACTGTGTCCACATGATTGGCATTTTTATTGTGTCCACATGATTGATTTTTTAGTTGAGCACGATTCAATGTTCCATAAATGACATTCTAATTCAAATCAGCATATGGTAACATTTTAGTACTACCTAAGCAACTGAAGATTTGTAACTAGGTATTTAATGCTCACATAAATTAACATTAATCAGTTCTTAGTAGCTATGCTCATGAAAAATTACTATAAATCTAACATATGTGAAAAGCAAATAAGTTATAAATAAAATACATATGTGGTATACATAAAAAGCCTTTCAAGTATATACAAAAAAGCATTTGTAAAAACGAGTTTCAGAAATGTATTGAATCATCTTGACTGCATCGAGCTGGTATGCACTTGTGCTTCTACATAATTTGCTATGTTTAGATTGACGTTTATTAAACTATTAGTCATTGTCATAGACAATTCTTTTCGTTTTATTTAGACATTTTGGTGGAACCTGAAGGAGCAAACGATGTAAAAGCATTTCTGTTTTATGGAGAAAGTCTATCTATATTTATGAAAAATATATTTGTTATATGATAAAAGCAATTAGGCTATGTCTAACAACATATCTGTTATATGTAAAACCATCTCATATACAGATAAAAGTATATTTGCTATATGCAAAAGGCATAGCTACATATGTAAAAAATTCAATATTAAACATATTGCTCCAGGAATGATACTTTTTATGGTTGTTCTTTTAGTTAACCTTTTTTCTCCTTGATTTCTAATGAACATTCTGTTACTTTTGAGACAAGTTATAAACATTATGCAGTAGTATTTTTCTTCAATATGCATAAGTTGATTCTAATGGTATCATGATTCTTTTAGGTCCATGTGTTGCTTCTTACTTGAGATGAGCCAAAGTCTTGATTGTATTTGTTGTGAAAAAGATCGAGATTGGAGTAAACATGTAAAGGTGAATATGTGTGAAATTTGTTTGCTGCAATGACAAGTGGTTATTGAAAGAACAAATCCAATTCTGGACAGTTACTGAAATATGTATACGAGGATGTGATTTGTCTCCTCGGTTAGATTGGGAAACTATCTACTGCTCAACTACTTTCTAAGCAGGATTTATCATATGTAATCTGTAGATGGCTGACCATTATTATAGAATTCATATTGTTATGCTTATAAGTCTATTTTAACTTGCTTATGATTTTTCTAATAAAATGCCTCCACGCGCAGTTCAATATGAAAAAGAATTATTGGCATGCTTTTCTAGATCAATTTATCATTTTCTAGACAGTACGTTTTGTATGGAAGTGGAGTTAAAAAATATGCTTTCGTATCAAAAAAAAAAAAATGCTTTCGGTGGGTGATTAGCGAGCGGCTCGCCGGAACAATGTGGAACTGTGGATAGACCAAAATGGCAAGTGGTGCAATGCAGTTTTGGCGGGTATCTAAATTTGGGTGTGCGTACGAACCTCTTAACACACGCACGGCCGTGCGTTAGTCTGCTCCTTTAATAATATACACGAACACTCTGTAAAAAACGTGGAAGCCAATGCCTGCGAGAATTCCTTCTCTTTTTTTTTTTTCAGATTTTATTAGTCACGAGATGCTGTGTCATGGTATCTTGCATCTTTGGATGCGAAGAACGAAAGGTGTTCGGCTTTCGTAGGACAGACTTTTTCGGTTGTGGATTTGTGGGCAGAACTGGGGCGGTGCGTGTTAAATCTGGGATTCTGGTGGCTCACATAAGGACAGGGGGTTTGTTCGCACTAAAGGCGAAAAGACACCACCGACGACGAGGGACGACCAACCTCCGATCAAAGCAGAACACTGCTCAGCTCTGTCCCAAGGAAACCTCGCGATCGAAAACTAGCGAGGGTTGTGTAAGAATGGGAGAAACACTAACCTTTTTGACGAAATAACTCTCAGTCACTGGCGCTGCATATCCTAACATAATGGCAGCAATCTGAAAGCTTGAGGCTCTGAGTTTTGTTTCCTGTGAATTTCAAGCCACGAGTGTCACTAGGGTCACAAGGTTCCTAATAAGAAAGTGCAGATCGAAATTGACAGCTTTGTCTTATCACTGATACTATTACTTTACCTGCACTACTAGTTCAAAACTGCACAAGCATAGTGAGGAGGAAAGGACAATCGTTGCAAAGTGTGCTCGAAATCCTACCCATAAGTAAGTAAATATAGTAACAAATTGGAGTCAACTAACTGCACAACGGATATGAGATACGACACATGGACCTCAAGGATGTACACACATAAACCAGCATGATGGCAGATGGCCCTACTTTCACCAACTGCCTCAGATCTATGTAATGCATCCAGATTGTACATAATGTGCAGACTTCAGGTCAATAATAGAATGGTACAGCAATGCTCAATAATTTTAGTGACGCAAAGAATTGTACAGCAATGCTCAGTATTTTTATGAAGGATTGAAGTTCTCTAAATGAAGATAGGGCTGGAATACAGTGAGGTTCAAATCAGCTTTACACCCTAGCTAATCCGACTGTATATCGTAACAAAGATGGAGAAATGAGCATACAAACTTGAAAAAAATTTACTGCATATTCTGTGAAGTTCTTACTCATCATCTTCTATATGACTACAACAGTATACAACGTGCACCAGAGAAGAAACACTGACAGTGTACTACTAGCAGATAGATACAGCCATTCTTTCTTTTTTGTTTTAAAAAAATATAAAATATATATAGCACAGGCATATGATCCTTGCGTACCATAATGGCACCGTAATGAGAGTTGGGTATCGTATCATGTTGTTATCTAGGCACAGACAGGAAGCCTCATAATCTGCTTGATACGGCGAGATACTTGGTATGCCGAGCCTGAGCAATCAATTTTCCAGTCCTTTTCTTCCTGAAATCGATAGACACAACGCCAACTGATTTTCCAGCACGCAACAACTTCCCCTCAACCTCTATTTCTTCCTGGACAATCAATAAAAAGAGTAAGAAAGTGAGCCAATCAACTTCGGAAATAAATGTAGCAGTTAAAACAATCAGAAAATTCAGTTTCTAGTCTTCAAGAAGAAGAAACAAAGTACCAGCAACCTACAGCAGTATAATTATTCAATGTGATATCTGAACAAGTATCAAGGTAGTAATTTCCCGGTACCTACCACACATCTTTCCAGACAAATCCTACACCTTTTCAAAAACCGATCCTATACTGGTGTAATAAGCAAGTTATAACCCATGAATCACTTAACACGAAAGGGAAATGAATAGAGTGAATGTAGACTGATTCATTCATCCATGCTATTTACTTAGGGTTACAATACATCTGTACTCCTATCTAAGGAAAAATGCCAGTTGCCAACAATTAAATTAAAAAGCAGAAATAGAAACCATCCAATATTGTCCGATGTTCATGATGTTAACACATAAGAATATCACATGACACCTTCCTAGAGGGCTATGGAACAATATTAAAGGTTCTTGGATATTTATATCGGACTCATTTATCTACTCTAAAGAGGGGTGGGTAGTAACATTACTTGCATCTATTTATATTGGCATGCTTTTGGTCTCTGAAGCAGGTCAACAAAATTAACGTTTTTTTTAACATAACCAAGAGCAAATAGATAAATTAAGATTTGTGCCTACCTAAAAATTTTAGTGAAAAATGATTCCCAGATTCTGAATTTCGTCATGGTAAGCATATCAAATCATTTACAAACATGTTGTGAAGGCCATCTACTGAACTGTTTGTGTACTACATGGAGCTATACCATCATTAATCTCTATGATAGGCACCATCATATGGGTCAGAAATGATGCCAGAAAACAGGAAAGAACATTAATACAGCAGCTTTCGTAAAGTTCAAAGCAATCGCAACACCTAATCCCAGATCACTCTCGTACCTTATCTGCGAACAACTATGTACTCTGACAAAATATTACGGAGAATATTATCCAACACGGAGGTCTAGGCATAAGAACTTAGTGACAGTTCGCCGCTAAGCTGTCGACAACCCCAAGAACTGCAGCAATTATGTCCAACTGAAATTTCCAGGAAACATAGCACATAAGTCCCACCTACAAACGTGTCAATGTCACGGAAGATCCTAATTGTTTATAGAAGTAGGAGAGCTTTTACTGACACTCAGTCCCTTCATCGGCAAGCATGAACCTTAAAAAGCAGTGCGACCATAAGTCCCACCAGCAGCTCGAAGCCCAGTACCTATCATCCTCATCCAGATCTATCCCAAATGTCCCAGCACGGAAAGTCCTGACTTGCCGAATGTCTATTTATTGGAGCACTAGCGATATGCGTAACAACTCCAATGTCAAGGAGAACTCAAAATTTCCGGATACAACCCACAATCAAACATAACCGAAATATGAAACGAGAGTAAGGGAAAATTGGTTCACCCCGACGGCAGCCGCGTCGACAAAGGAGAGGCTGATCTCGAGGGACACCCCGCTGGTGGTAAGGCCGCTGGAGAAGAACACGGCCGACCCCAACTGGTCGGCGAGCGTCGCCGTGACGCTGCTGTGGAGGTACCCCGCGGAAGTCTGTATAATTCAGCACCGATTAAGGAAATCAAGCACCACAAAGTCTCGTCAGTCGTCGCCGGTCGGTACCCGAAGTGGGGAGAAGGGCTTGGTCCGTGGTAAGCGAAGAGAGGGCGGTGCTTGTGCTTACGGCGAGGCGGGGGGTGACGACGAAGGAGCAGAGGACATGGCCGTGCTCCGCGGCCTCGAGGCTGACGCCGTTGATGACGAGGGAGTCGTAGTTGAACCACGGTGGGTTGGAGCCGGTGATTTCCGCCGCGGAAGCGGTGGGCTTCAGGGTCCGCCGCACCGCTTCCGGGTCCATGGTTAGCGGTGGCGCTCGGACCGGTGACGAGGTAGCACCAGGCACCGAATCCGACGAGGATCTCCACCGGCGGGAATTGGATTGGTCGTAGTAGAATTGTAGTACTCCCCTCCGCCCTAAAAAAGTGTCATCTCGTATTTCGAGAAGTCAAATTTTTTTAAATTTAATTAATTATATATAAAATTTTATTAATATTTATAATAAGTATTATATATTATTAGATTTATTATTAAATATATTTTTATAAAAAATTATTAATAAGTCTAAATATCACTAATATTTTATATAAATATAGTCAAATTTATAATAATTTAACTGTCACGTATTCCAAACGGATAATCTTTCAAGGTATTTCCCTTTCTGAAATCAGACTGGTTTTGCTTTTTGAGCCGAATCAGTCGCCGCCGCCGGCACGCAACTCCCCGAAGAGGGGACTAGTGGAGGTAGGAGAGAGCGGTGGGGTTTGTTAGGCTGACATCTGGACCTCGAATGTGAGTAGTTCGGAGCTGACAGGTAGAGCCTTCGAGCGCGGAATAAGATTTGTTGTGCCCAAGCCCGCCGACCGCTACAGGCTGCAGCCCTTCTCCAGCAATAAATTACTGTTGTTCCTCCTTGTAAACAATGTAATACTATTTCATTAAAAAATACATCATATTCATAGTTAAGCACTCTTTGCGCAGAACTGAGCATATAACCAGAACATGATGATATAAAAAACAACATCAACGATCTTAGACCCTCTATGTTTCAGCTTTAGACCCTCTTTGTTTCAGTTTTAGATTGTGAAATTTAGATTATGATAGTAGATTATGGAATTTGAGATTATAGAATCTGAATGTTAAAATCTAAGGAGTGTTTGTTTGTCAAGATTACATATTTAGTACTGTCATATTAAGTGGGCCTCAGTTATAGAGATGTAAATATGTGTGTCCCAATCTGATAAAAATTAGTTTAGACCAGTTTATGAAATTGTAGAATCTAGAGGCTCAGATTGTGAAATACAGAAATAAATCTGATCATTTGTTTCAGCTTCCATTTGTATCTCTTTGTTTCCCCCTTGGATTTCACATAGAGTGGAAGTTGAAACAAAGGATTAGATTTTATTCTTAGATTCCACAATCTGACTCCTCTAGATTCTACAATCTCACAAAATGGTCTGGATTAGCTTTTATTAGATTGTGACCCAAATATTTATATTTTTACTATTGAAGCCCACTATACATGACTGAAACTAGACTGCACAGTCTCAGCAAACAAATAACATTCAGATTTTGATCTCTAGATTTTCACACTCCCAGATTTCATAATCCACAATCTACAATCTAGATTCCACAATCACAAACTGAAACTAAGAGGCCCTTATTCACTTCAGTAGTGTTATGACAAGCACATTTCAATAGATAATGAACTTTATAAGTTTAACGCAATAACAATTGACAACCCATAACATGTACTGATTCTTGATAAAAAAATGTACCGATTCAAAAAGACCGTTTATCTGAATCTTGTATGAATCTTCCACTGAACGACTGATCTGGACAACTGCCCTGAACACTGGGTGAAGCAACTGTTCTTAGCATGTTGCTGCTCCGTTTACAGCACAACAGATACGCCACTAAGAAATTGATTGATTCAAAAAAACATAATACGCAAGTTATTGGACAAGTTATTCGGAACTAGAGTTCATCTTTAACAGATGCTAACGACGTGATTTCTTCTGCAGGACTAGCACCCGTGTGGGATACTTCATCCCGTGCATCAGTTGCACCAGCTTTGGGGCCTTTGTTCTCCTTAATGAAGCTGATGATCGCCTCCGCCGTTCTCGCGCCTTCGTATGTCAAAAGGTTCCCACTGGATGAATAGAAGTAGATTGTAGGGTACCCCTCGACAGCGAGGTCGCTCGGTATATCATTCGCAGTGCCATCCTGTGAAGACAGATGGAATCAGTATGTATAATGCCGGGAAAAAATGGTCCAGTATACAAGTATGGTACACAGCAGCTCCATGAACGAGATTGAATTAACACTATACCATCTTTGCAATGACCACATCTTCGTCGTCTTGCAGAGATACTGCAACTTCCTCCAAGATTGGGGCCAACTTCCGGCAGTGGCCGCACCAAGGAGCATAAAACTCTAGCAGAACTGCAAAGAAAATTGGAACCATACTTTCATGCTCAAGGTAACTAGAATCTGACTATAACCATGTTGACCTCAGAATATATAGAGGTGGAAGTGACAAGAACAAACCATTTTTGCCAGAGTTAAAAAAGATATCATCAATACTGTCAGCCACTACCACCTTAACTGGTTGATCGTTCATCTTTGGGACAGGCTCTGACTTAACATAAGGTGTCAAGTTGCCATACTACATCAGAATAAAACCAGGTCAGAATCCCAATGAGTACAGGAAATCATTTCAGACCAAAATACTCTGCTACAGCTATAGCAACGGAACAACATATTGTAGAAAAGGATCTCAACTATATACTGCTTCATCCAGGGTATGATTTGATCAGGGTCGATAGTTGGGTTTAGATACTTCCCACTTTGAGCTATCACAAAAAGGAGGGGCACATCATTCTCTTTGAGCCCAAAATACTGAAAGCATTTGCAATAAGTTAGGGACTAATCACAGGGCTACATGCAAAATAAATGCTGAGAGGAGTACAAATGACGCAACCTGGATGGCACGGTCAGCGGCTTCAACATCACCAATTAGAAAACTTATGTTATTAGCATTGAATTGTCTGGCTGCTTCCTGAAATTGGCTCTTGAAAACCTCTATTCTGTCATCGCTGAAGTTCATGAAAAGCATTGCCTGTTCAACCACGTTGCAAACAATGGTGTGTCATGCTCGCCAGACAGGTGATATAGGCCCATGCAGGGCAACTAATAAGCAATATTTATGCAGGAGAAGAAAATTAGCAAGTGTGACAGAAATGATTTTGTTCTGTTCAACATGTATTGAGCTGGCGCTCTTAAGTTCTACAAAACGAGAAAAGGGCCTGCAAACAGCAATATTTTTACTTACTTTAGCACTAGGTGTGGTGTAGTATCTCTCAAGAAATTTAATATTGATTGGATCAGAGTCAAAGGTAACCACCGTAGGGAATCCAGACACCTCAATGAATTTCTCAAGTGCATCCTTATCAAAATCCTGACAACGGTCATATCTATACTTAGTGCTATATTCGCATGAACCAATCAGCATTGAACTTATCACATGAACAATATGTACCTGTGAATCGGCAAATAGCTCGTCAAATGGTTTAAAGAGTCGAACAAGGGGACCATCGACAGCCTGATCACCACGTGGCAGAATACTTGCGTCCAATGTGTGAAAGAAATCATAGTCTGCCCGCATCTTCTCCGCAACCACCATGAAATTCTCATATTTGTCCCCAGCAAATTCAGGGAAAACCCCCACCTGCACCAAAAACTCAGATGCATCCAGCAGTCAGTCATTCTAACCTAGTAATAGCAGACATGTACATATTGCACAGCAATGGTGAAACCTACAAGGACCACTCTCTTGTCACCGATAGAATGGACAGCCTCCTGTGCTGACGTAAGCTCGATGGAAGGTGGGCCTGATTGCTTCTTGAGGTACTCTACGATGCCTTCTGCGTCCCTCGGACCACCGTAGCTGTGCACGTTGTTCCCACCATCCTTGATGATCTTGATGGTTGGGTAAGCATGCACCTGGTACTTGTCCTTGAGATCCTTGTTCTTTTCATCGTAAGCATCCACCTTTGCGAGGACGAACGGAGGATCATGCTTCTTCAGAATGCTGGCTGCCTTCTCATACTGCATGCATGGTATCACGTACATGGCAAAGCAAATTAAAACACACATTCAAGAGTTGCATTCCACAGAGATAAGACTGACATGTGAAGCAAGCAGTGGCTGTTATCACCTCCGGAGCCAGTTGCTTGCAGTGGCCACACCTGTGGGTAGTTTCCAGTTAGCTACTGTATGAATGTTGAGAACAGAGCACGGTTGCGTAAGAAAATGGGTGAACTGTACGTACCATGGGGCATAGAACTCGACGACGATGAACTGGTGCTTTGCCACCACTTCCGAGAAGTTGCTCGCGTCCAGCGTGAGGACTGCCTCTTCCAGCTCCACCACGGTGGCTGTTTTGGCTGCTACGGAGCCAGCGGAAAGAGAGATGCAGAGGAAGATGGTGAAAGGGAGCACCAGAGATACGGCCATTGCTTAAGCTGTAACCAACATTGCCTTGCAGCGGCCAAAGCCAAGTTAATATACGTAGAGGCACGGAAAGCAATAGCACTTGCAGGGATCTCAAGAAAGTCAATTGTAACTTTGTTTGCTCACTTCTCTTCGACTCAATGTCCCTGAACTTTACTTCTACAAGACATTTCCTTCACCTTTTTTTCTTGTTGCTTAAGTTAGTAAACGCTAGCTATAAATTGTCTATACTTCAGATAAGTGCTATAAGAAGTGAAGGGGTACAATTGCTTAGTGTGCAAATAGCATTTCACCTTTTCACACTGAGTCCAATGAAGTAAACCCATTACCATACGACACTGTTACCATCATGCCACCGCCAATGTTAAGTTGTCGACACTTACTTCAGAAGTCATATGACCTTATTATAGTAGTTCTAGCCACAGGCTTCAGCGCAGTAATTGGACAACCCATTTGAAATTTCAGCATCTTGCCGCATCCTGTTCATCTCCATCTGAATGATTCTTAAGGTATCATGTATCTCATTCCTGCATGGATGTCGATTATCTCGTGCAAGAAAAACATTCATTTTCCTGCCTATCTCAATCCAACTACAGCCGGGCTGCTTACTAACACCCCTATCCTTCATGGATCTCCTGACCCTAAAAACATCTGCCCATTTCCCCATCTCAGCATACATATTTGATAGAAGAACATAGGGTCCAGAGTTCTCCGGATCAAGCTCAAACAATTTCCCAGCTGCCCATTCCCCCAATTCAATGTTCTTATGCAGCCTGCAAGCACCTAGCAGAGAGGCCCAAAGTACAGAGTCGGGTTCCATTGGCATGTCTGTTATGAGTTCCTGAACTTCTTTCAGATGACCAGCACGACCTAGCAAATCAATCATGCATGTGTAGTGATCTCGAGATGGAGCTATTCCATGATCCACAGCCATAGACCAAAAGTATCTCCGCCCCTCCTCGACCAATCCAGAATGTCCACAAGCTGACAAAACCCCTATCATGGTGACAGAGTCTGGTCTCTCTTTGCTGTGCAGCATTCTCTCAAAAAGATGCAATGCATCCTTTGCACGACCATTCTGCGCATAACCAACAATCATAGCATTCCATGACACATTATCTCTGGCTGCCATCCTTTCGAACACCTTCGCACCATCTTCAATGGAACCTGTCTTCAGATACATGTCTACAAGGGAGTTCCCCACAAACACATCAGACTCTGGTCCAAAGTCGAAGCGAAAGCCTTCTTTTATGACATGCACATGAGCTTGGCGACCAAGCTGAAGATCAGCAAGATTCCCACATGCATTGAGAACGTTTCCATAAGTGTAATGTGTTGGCCAAACTGAGTTTCTTTTCAGCCTGACAAAGAGCCTAAGAGCTTCCTCTTCCTCCCCATTCTGTGCATATGCTGCGATGAGCACATTCCAAGCAATGACATTCTTCTCGACCATCTGTGAGAACACCACCTGAGCATCTTCTACTTTTGCAGATTTTGCAAAGCCAGCAAGCATGGATGTTTCTGAGATAACGCTCCTGGAAGCCATGCGATCAAAGACAAACCTTGCTTCCCATGTTTTACCACACTTTGCATACATGTCCACCAGAGCATTGTTAAGTATCATGTCCTTCCTAAACATGTCGCACTTCACCACACGAGCATGGACCTGCCGTCCTTCCCTCTCTGCAGCGAGGCCCGCACAGGCACTCACAACGCTTGCGAGGGTCACCTCATCAGGAACGAAACCAGCATCCATCATCTCGACAAACAGCACAAGAGCCTCACCTACAGGCCCGTTCTGCTCGTAGCAAGTGATCAAGCTGTTCCAGGAAACAACGTTCCGCTCAGGCATTGCCTCGAACACCTTGCGCGCCTCCTCTGGCCGCTCGCACTTGGCGTACATGTCCACAAGCGCGCTCCCGATGTGCACGGCCTTGGCGTGCGGCGACTTCACAACAAGACCATGCACCTGCTCCCCGGTACTGAAATCCTTCTCCGCGGCGCAGGCACTCAGGGCGCTGGCAAAGGAGTAGGCGTTTAGCACGAAGTCGTCAGCGTGCATGGCGGCCAAGAACCGTAGCGCGTCTTCGCCGTGTCCCTTCTGCGCTAGTGCCGCCACAACTGCGTTGTAGGAGCACTGGTCGGGGTCTGGGATGGCGTCGAACACCGCGCGTGCGTCCTTGGGGCTTCCCAGGCGCGCGTACGCGGAGAGTAGCGCGTTGTACGAGAAGGTGTTGGGATGGGGAACCCCGTCGAACACCCTGCGGGCGTCGCGAAGACCGCCTAGCCTCGCGTACGTGGAGACGAGGGTGTTGAGGAGGAAGGTCTCGTCTGCGAACGGAGACTTGAGCGCCAGCGCGTGCGCAGCGCGGGCAGTGGGGAGTGCCGTCGCGGAGCGGAGGAGGTCGGCGAGTGGCGCGGACGAGAGGAGGTGCGCGACCAGGTTGTGGCCGTGTCGCGCCATGTCGCCATGCCACCAGGAGGCGCGCGGTTAAAGCCGCAGCCTGGCGTGCAAGAGACCAAGACCCAATGAACGCCGCGAGAAACAGAAGGCTGGAAGAAAGGGATCTCAATGTAGGCATCCAATCCAAGACCAGGAATCTGTTTGCATCCAATTTTTCCTCTTTAAGAGAAAGATAACATCTCTTTGAGCTTCCAAACATGTTCCTGGGCCAAGTGTAAACATTCTTGTTGCAGTTTCAAATGACTGTAAAAAACAATGATGTTCACCCTATATATCCCAATCAATTTCATCACTCTAACCAAGTCAAGCTAAATTACTGCACCAGGGTTCTAGCTAATACCGCATAACAGAAAATAATCCTGCTCATGTCATACAGATATTCAGCAACGGTTTATCATATTTTATACAAACGTATCAGAAATATTTACACTTTGACAAGCTAACCACTGGATGTCCGGTGCCAGATTGCTAGGCAGGCAACAATGAAACAACTACAGCAAAGCCTGAGATGGCTGCCTCATCCTCCTATTGCCGAATGTCTACAATTTTTATTTTTTGCCAACGCACAGTAAATATTAAAACTAAACTGGGTACGTTACAGGAACCACGCTTTACTCAAGATGCAGATGAGCTGCCGGATGATAACTCTGCATCAGTGAATCGATGCTATCTGATTATTCAACTGTGAGTCATTGTGTCCCATGTCAATTCGAAACCCACCAGACAGTCAACTATAGCATGTGGCGTACACGTTCAGCTTGCATCCTCAATTAAGCCGGCCTTGCCAATGCTGATCTTACCAGCTTACAGGCAGTCTCAACCAAGTAGGACGTTTAGCATTTCAACGTTGATCCTGTCAGCATACAGGCAGCTAAAATTTTCCTTCAAGCATAGCATTCCAGTCACATAGAAACCACCTCATTACTCATGGGAAGAGCCTCCAATTCTCTCGCCTGCTCTATACCGAGATGAGTGATATGGACTGTATTGTCATCGTCACTAGCTTCGTAGTTACACATGGACTCAAACCTGACAGGAGTAACAGGATTACTATCATTGATGTGCTGTGCAGCCCTTTCTCCTAATTTTCTGTTCCCGTATTCTCTGCAGCAGTCAAAGATTCTGAGCCACATTGCAGTTGCTGGTTGGAAGGGCATGTGGTCAATGAAATCCTCTAACTCAACCATGTATCCGTGCTTGCCCAAAAGTTCAATCATGCATTCATAGTGTTCCACATGAGGGACGAGGCTGTACTCATCAGTCATCAAGCTGAAATAACTCCTTCCCAACCCGACATGTCCCTCACAGATGCAGCAAACCAGTGCACCTAGGAAAGTGACAGTGTCTGCCCTAATCCCCTGCTTCTGCATTTCATCAAATAATTCAAGTCCGTATTCACCTTTACCACTGTAAGCACATCCAAAAATCATGGAGTTCCACAGGATGACATCATGTGACAATCCTGCTTCAAAGATCCTGATGGAATAATCAAAGACCCTACACTTCGAGTACATGTCAATCAGTGCACTTCGTAATATATCGTCAATCTCATACCCATTTCTGATCATGTATGCATGAATCTGCTTCCCATGCTTAAGAAGGAAAATGTTCGCACAGGCTGCAAGTGCAGAGCTAAATGTAGACTGGCTAGGTTTTGCTTCGGATTGCATTTTACGTACAGCATGCAGAGCTGCTTCACTCATTGAGTGGCGTTCGTAACCTGAGATTAGTGAGTTCCATGAGTATCTATCTCTTTCTGGTCCCATCTCAAACAGAAGAAGGCGTTCTGCACTCCTCAGGCATCCACATTTCGAGTACATCCTCAAAAGAGCATTCATAAGAAAGGGGTGACTGAAGAAACCACACTTGAGGGCAAAAGCATGAACCTCCTCACCTTTCCCAATGTCAAGCAGCCCAGTACAAGCATTGAGCAGCGAACCAAGCGTGACATCATCAAGCTCCTTAGTTTCCTGCCTCATCTGCTGGAACAAATCTAAAGCACCAGTCAGATCCCTTGACCTGACATAACCAGTCAACATAGCATTCCACGATACCAAATTGTGCTGTTTCATCCCATCGAACACCTGCTTCGCATCAGCAATCCTCCCACAAGAAGCCAACCCTGACACAATTGCAGTAGACATCACCATGTCCTTCACCGGTGCTGAGTTGAATACCCTCTGTGCAGCATCAATAGCGCCACACTTCGAGTACATATCTACAACTGAGGAACGCACATGCACATGATGTGCATATCCATGTCTGAGAACAATGGTATGTAGGCACCTTCCCTCTTCAAGTGCCGCATTATCTCGGCAAGCAAGAAGTGCATGACACACGGTATAAACAAGCGGCTTAACTCCAGTGTGTACCATCCTGAAGAACATCTGCACCGCCTTATCACCCATCCCAGCAAGAACATATCGGCGGATAATGACATTCCATGAAACGGCATTGGGTTGCAGGATGCCATCAAATGCCTTCCTTGCGTCTTCAAGCAAAGCACATTTTCCGTACACATCAACCAGAGCCGTTCCGAGAATAACATTAGAATACAAGTCCCTCTTGGCGATATGAGCGTGGAGTTGTCGTGCACCACGCAGGTCAAGGCACTCAGCGCAACAAGCAAGCACTGATGCCAGTGTGACGTCCTTGGGGCGAACGCCAAGGGAGTTCATCTCAGCGAATAAGGAGATAGCTTCGGCCGGGTTCCCAGCGCGGGACGAGGCGGAGATGATGGCGTTCCAGGAACCACCGTCCCGGCGCGGCATTGCATCGAACAGCTCCCGCGCGTCGGATAGGCTGCCACAGGCAGCAAGCGATTCTATGGTGCGGTTTAGGAGAAAGGTGGGTATTGACGGTTCCGAACTGAAAGACGACAATGACGAGGTGACGTGAGAAGCAATGCGGCGGGCGGCGGCGAGCGAGCCGCGGGAGGTGGCCAGGCGGAGTAGGGAGGCGTAGAGCTCTGACGGGATCACGCAGGCAGGCAATGACGGGGAGATGGCATCAAGGGCAGCGAATAGGTGCCCGGCATCGACGTGAGCGGAGACCTTGGAAACCATTTTGGAGGCGGCGCCGGAGCCGGCCGCCATGGTGGCGGCAAGACGAAGGCGGGGGTCCTATGTGGAAGTGGAGTTGTACCGTGTGTATCCATGTGGGCCTAAATTGAACTTCGTACTGGTGTAACAAGATGTTAGGTCCACTAGCTATTTTCAGTTTTTTTTCGTTCCATTTAAGAAATGTTTTTCCAGCTCCTCAAACAAAAAAAGATTTTTTCGCTGCAATTTTTTACGATCTCAAGTAATTTCTTTAAAGTGTTCGTTTGAAAACAAAACTATAGTGTCAAAAGAACAATATAAATTTACAATATTTTCATATGATTATCCTTAAAAAAAAATAAAAACCCACTGTATGATTTATGTTGTTGATTCAAATCTCACCACTGCATGATAGTACATATTGATTCAGAAGCCACACAATAACAAAGCAAGATCCACTGGCGTACATTTAGGAGCTAGGAATTGAACCCTGACTAAATCATTAGACCCAATATAAATACTCCCTCCGTTATTTTTTGTGTGTCGCTATTGACTTTGATAAAAAACTTTAATTACTCTGTCTTATTCAAAAAGTTAGTTCAAATGTGTAAATTAAAAATTAGGATTCAAAAATCTTTAGTAATAAATTAAATCCTAACAATTTGATATTTGTTATATTTTTTTGAATAAGACGAATGGTTAAAATTATTAATCAAAATCAACGGCAAAACAGAAAAAAAAGAAGGGAGGGAGTATTTGTATTGGGTCCAGTGATTTAGTCACGGTTCAATTCCTAGCTCCTAAATGGTCTGACTCTGACCATTAGTTTGCCCGTCAATCTTGTTGAATGTGTGGGAGATAATATCACTTTTACCGACATTCAATCCCTTCTCTCATGACGCGTGAATCCATGCTTCAGCCAAGCAGATGCAGTGCCATTTTCAACCATGGCAATTTGCCCCTCCCTATCGATTGCGTCGGTGACCTGTATATGGATTATTGTTTCCTGTTAATAAACAGAGAGAGATAGAGAGCAGAATGAGAGGAAAACCCAAAAAAAAAAAGAAAACTGACATTGAACACAGTACATTTCAGCACTCCATATAATAGCGAAAAAACGTGCAAGAACAAGAAGCAATCATTTGAAGATGTATAGTAGCAATCAGTAAGGTGTCCATTTTCCACAGATGACAGCAATCAGCACAACACGAAGCACTATAAGCAATCAATTTTGACACAGGACAACACACACAGCAAGCAATAATTGTCCA
The DNA here is from genome assembly GCA_001182835.1 of Oropetium thomaeum. Classification (NCBI taxonomy): domain Eukaryota; kingdom Viridiplantae; phylum Streptophyta; class Magnoliopsida; order Poales; family Poaceae; genus Oropetium; species Oropetium thomaeum. Next base: position 919,341 of record LFJQ01000075.1, on the reverse strand, counting down.
CATTAAGCTCCCCGTGTCAGCCGTGAACAGCAATGGAGCAAAAGAAGGATCTGCAGTAAACATCACGCCGTCCGATTTTGCATACAGAGAGAAAGCAATTATTGTCAGCAGTTACAAGCTTTCCATTTTGCATCAGGGTAGTGAAAGAGAATGAAGGGCCGAAGGAAACAAGGCTGAGCATCCAAAGCCAATCGTGTTCTCACACTCCACTACTGGTCCACTACCGCCCGGCCAGCGCCCACCACCATGGCCTGGCGGCACCACCAAGGCCACAGGTACTACCCTGGCGCTCTGTTGCATGTGCAGGAAATGGATACCCCAACACGACTACACGAAAATCCATGAACAGGTCCGGACTCCGGACTAAATACTGAGCACTGAATTACCCAACTGAAAACTCCCTCCATATTTTATTTGTTAATAGTGTGCGGACAACCTAAATAGTTCAAATTTCGCTTCAGGCTAATGTCCGGACGTTGTAAGGTTTCAAAATCCAGATGTTGCCCGCATATGGATGCAGGCTGTATGGTTATGTGCTATTTTAAAGAAGTACTACTAAAGTTTTTATGATTATGTCAGAGGGTGTTACTGCTCGAAGAAAGATGACACGTGCCTAGCTGAACGGGAAGGACTCACACTGGCATTGAAGAGGTGCTGTTGATCATCTTGATCTTGTGACACAGGGATGCAGCAGCAAGCTGCGTCATGAGAACGTCACCTGACCTGGAGAACCCCATGGAACCGTGGGCCTCTCTATGGGTTAGGTAGTCCCACATACGTGTAACATTGCTGCCCTGCCACTGCCACATCCCCAATGCACCAGCCGGTCTCAAGTGGACTGAGCCTAATCTTGCATGGCCTGCCATAAAGAGACAGCATGAATAAAACACCCTTCCCAAAGAGAAGGGAATGCATGGAAAGGGAGAAGGACTGAAAAGTTGTAGAAAAGGGTAACGAGTGTACATGGGCATGGGCATCATGGAACCCTTTCTTTTTTATTATTATGTACGAGAACACATATCGAGGTGCTGGTACACTTACCGGAAGATTCTGATGATCAGGAGAGGATTACGGTTCCATATATAAGCTCTAACCTGCACCGAGATAAGCATCTTACCAAACTGTTAGGGTAGGGAGTAGTACATTAGTTAGCTATCAGGTAAGGGAGTTGAACAACTCAGAAAACATGTTGGCAAGAGTGCTCGCTATCAGTTGATAAATAGGCTTTTCTTTTCTGCCAACAACGTGTGTGTCTTTTACCAATTGGTCTATAGCTTACTTAGAAAGATGGTATTTACTAGATATTCAACAGCTCAGTGCCACAATCATGAATCGCTGTCGTAGTGGTAATTTCTGCCAAACCTGTTTCTCTCACCTGCAAACCCAGAGAGGAAACCAATTTGAATGAATCGATAACCTTCTTTTTGACGCAGCAGTTTGCAAACACAATTGTCGAGTAGATGCACGAAAGGGGCACATGGAACTTGAGTGGCTTCGTCTCCAAGTGATACTCTCTATACTTTCCCACAGCTCCACTGAACTCAGCAAACTTGGTGGATCTGTGCAAGAATTAAATAATAACAATGGTCAAGAAACAATAAAGGAGCTATGGTTGTGACGCCTGCATGACATGAGGAAGGAGGCAGCCATCAGAGGCGAAATATATGCAGTAACAGCACTCAGAAAAGACCCACTTTTGGGATGCAGGACACTTGCACGGCGCTGGAAATTTCGGAAAGCAGTTGATGGATCATAAGTCAGCAGTGCCATAGTGCTCATAGTACTTTTTTTCGTTTACCTCCACATATATATGGCAATAGCACCACAAGCTTCGAGAAGAACTTAAGCTGTTAATGTTTTTTTTTTTTAAAAAAAAAGATGATGATGATGATGATGAAAGCACACTACGTTTAGTCATTTAGGAGAGCATTTGGTCATCCTGGAATTTCATGAATAGCTGTATGATTGATCAATATATCTACAAGATATCCATAACATATATCTTAAAAGCAAGTAATAGCTTCGGTCTAAGCAACATTATAAATGAATCACAAGATTAGTTTTTTTCACAAAACTTGTTCATGCAAACTAAACATACAAGTACTGACTGTGCCATCTTCACCTTGCTTTTGATTCACATCTCCTGATTTCACATATGCACAAAGATAAGAAAAAAAAAGCAATCACCTGATATTATGCTCCATTGGCGGTTTTCTTGGACCGGCATGATGTTTTGATATGTACCTAAAGTACAACAGAAGTAAACAATGCGTATTTGTCAATCAATCCAGTAGTCTGGAACCAAGAACTTGGATGATGATATGATATGTTGCATGAAAATGTAAGATACTTGAGAGGAGTCAACGAACGATCAAAAATGCATTCTCCAAGGGTTATCTTAATTAAGTATACTCGTAATCCAATATCATTGCTAAACAAGAACGTTGCTTTGTGTCTGCGCCTTTGTTATTAAATATAAAGACCATGATGAGGCACCTTGCATGCATTCATTCATTAATGGGCTTTTGGAGTTCGTACTGATCCTTCTCAACAGTGCCAAGGCTTATACTCCCTGCATATCAAGGCAGATATGCTCCTCTATTCGAATCCAACAACAGTCTTTGCAGAGCATGATTAGCCCCTTCATAAAAAAATTGGAGAGGACAAAGAAGCACGACACTTCAGTTGCCAGGTTTCCTTCTCAAAGTACCACGCTGCAGCCGCCTCAAAACCTTTCAACGCACCTTGCGGTGCACGTCTCTGTCTCTCTATGTCACACGAATACATATATGCATATGACTCCTATAACTATAAGTACCACTAAGTCATCAGACTAAGCAAGCGCTTCTGCTTGTGTGTCTAACAGCCTTGCACCTGCCTCTAGTTTCTATCCACTCCTAGTTTGCACCTCAGCTCACCATGGTTGGATCTTCTGACCTTCCTCCTGGATTCCACTTCTTCCCTTCGGATGAAGAGCTCGTCGTCCATTTCCTTCGCCGCAAAGCCTCCCTCCTCCCGTGCCAGCCGGACGTCGTCCCTATGGTACTTCTGAATCAACATGATCCATGGGAACTGAAAGGTACGTATCTAATCAATACTAGATAACCATATACTCTTGCCATCTATCATCACTATGACTTTGTGTGTGAGGATCTCATGACCTGATAGCTAGCAACAATCCTTTCAAAGGGAAAGCGCTTCAGGCGGGTAACAAATGGTACTTCTTCAGCCATGCAACACAAAGTAGGGTCACGCCACATGGATACTGGAACCCTATTTGTGCTGATGAGATGGTAAGCAGTGGCGGCTGTAACGTAGGACTCAAAAAGACACTTGTGTTCTCAATTGGGCAGCCCTCTGAGGGAAGCGAAACCAATTGGGTCATGCATGAGTACCACTTGCTGGATGGGAGTTGCAAGGGGAGCGGTAGCAACACAAGTAGTACAAGCAAGAGGTTCCAAAAGAAGGAGAGTCAATCAAAAACAGTAAGAGCTACATATATCTTTGCTTTACTAGTTATAGCACCCCTATAAGTATATACATGACTCGATAAGAGCAAACACATGGATGATCATTACAGGAGTGCAATAATTGGGTGATATGCCGGGTTTTTTATTCAAGCTGTGGATCACAAATGAGCTTCCACGAGGAGGGCATGGAGCTTTCGTGCTTAGATGAGGTGTTCCTATCCCTTGACGACTATGATGAAGTCAGTTTTCCGAATAAATAAAAACATTTGATAATTATCCTTATGAAAAGTTGCACTCCAGATTTCATAAGTGTTGAATTTAAACCATTGGTCTTAGACCACATGTAGTTTTGCTTCTCCAAGGAGGTGCATGTAACAACCCTGAGTCATTATTAGGTTCCACAACTAAGTCATTATAGTACCTAGTTTTCTTAAGGACTTCTCCAGTTTTCATGGTGTCTTCTAAATCATGGAGCCCCTGTAACAAATGAACAGTATGTATGTACAACAGTTATAGTAGGTTAGGAGTGTTAGTTTTGGAGGCATGATCATGGTTTGTGTTTTCTTGGTTCCCCTCAAACTCCATTGCCTTCTATGCGCACAACAGTAGTGTGCCAACAAATCACAGTAATAAAAAAGAGAATGGTTGGAACATACACAAGCGTATCGCTACTGATGTTATCCATTACGCAAGCCAAGCACCAAAAGGCGGTGCATGTCCCCTGTGTGTCTATACTGCACAGGGGATTAGCATGTGTGCAAAGGTGATGCCGGTGCTGCCACAAATTCAAAGGACTTACAGACCAGTTACTGGATATGCGGTAGCCAGTGAAGTTTCAAAATTTTTGTTGGTGGGTAGCAGTGTATAGTGCACTGGTTTTATATCACTAATCATGGATAGCAATTATTCAGTTATAACTTTGCTTTATAATAAGGTAGTAGGAGAAATCTAACCTTGTAACGTAACAATAGCCACACAAAAAAAAGACCTGCGGGGTAAGACAGTCCCCAGCCATTTTGCAATGAACTTCCGACGCAGGTCTGAGAAAGCCCCAGAAGCTCTGCCCCACCCTTCCACAGCAGCACCATAACCCATGTGAGAACGGTATAATTAATGCTATGCTACAAGAAGTTGTTTACTGCATCCCTCCATAATTTTAGCATGCTTGCCCTTGCCTTTCTAGCGTTGCTGACATAATAATGATCCAGCATATGGAGTATAAGTGAATAAGGAAAAAATTGACAAACTATGGAAAGAATGACTATGAAATTTTTTTCTGATGAATTTTATTCTGATGGGAACAAGCAGAGGTAAATCTGAAGTTCACACTCTGAAATGGACAGATAAATATAATAAAGCAGAAGGCTAGTTGATGATTTGCAGAACAGCTTACCTAAATAGAAGTCAAACCATTGTTGCAAGCCATCCTGAATACTGCCACAGCATGTTGAGCTATTCTGAACAGTAAAACGAACGGGGACAAAAACAAAATTATTCTAGAAATCTTGAAATATATGGCAGTTTTGAGAAAGGTGGGAAGCTCTCCCACAGTTTTGCATAAAACAAAATCATATATGTACACACCAACAAATCACATTGCAAACACGAACTACGGTTGAAAAGGCCTAAATTCTGCAGGGGTTCAAACATGAAATGGAACTGCTGTATAACTACCTCGATACTTTTTCATGAATACTACCTCGATACATGAATGTATGATGTTTAGGACAGCTAGTCTGGTTCTGTTTTGATATCCAAATTAGCATTCCTAACATCAAATATTTAGTATTATGTTAACTTTGTTTACAAAATTACCACATAAACTTGGAGCCTTTTCCACAGTTTACTTTAACATAACGTCGCACAAAGATCATCAAATATGTTGACCCAACTATTGAGAATTGCAGAAGCATATTTTTTAAGGAACTTTCAATGGACATCAAGCGAAGCAAAAATATGTTGATGGTCTCAAACAATGGTTACAGTCAAATTCATAGATAGTTTTTGTCTTGTTTTTCTTTTCCTTTCGTTTTTTTTCTATACAGACATTTTTCTTTTTGTTTAATAAATCTCAGTAGGGACTGAGTAGCTCAAATTGTTTTTCAAGGAAAAAATTATAAAATCCCTTAAGTGAGTGTACACACCTTATCACGAAGTCATTACCACAAGTAAACAAAGTGCTTACCAGAAAGTATATTGCCAAAGCCATTTCTGATGTGATGGAAGTAAGGAGGGCACGACCAAACATCTATTCTTGTTTTCCAGGCAGTTTCTGAAAGCAATCTCACTGGCTTCCCCACCTACTAAAGCAATAGACAGCTGAGCACTTCATCGATGAGTCAGACTGTTGCTTTCAACAAGTACAAATGTCTTCCTTAGGTGATGACAGGAAGCTACTCATCGAGTGAGCCAAGCAGAATGGGTGCAACGTCATGCATATCCTGCTCTTCTGCTAACACCAATAAGAACCATGGTAGAGACAAACTTAATGTGCACTCAGTGGCTAAGTCTGTTTCAACCCTGCCAAACTCATTATGTCACATACCATCAAAGCAGCTTAGGACCACAAGAAGGCCACTCCCACAAGGGTGGGGCATCGATCTATATGGATCAATAAAAGTTAATGATATGACATAATAAAGAACTTTTTGGTAACCAGACACTACGCATTTCGTTTTCATACTCATCTCTGTTCCTGCCATTTCTCCACAACTGGCACTTTTCTATAACTGTGCATCTTTGTATTAACAAGAAAGTTTGGTTGCTCTTACAAGCCAAGCGCACCGTAGTAGTCGCCTAGTACGCATTGCCTCAACGCCTGACTATGAGTGAGTACAGACAGAATTCAGCCAAACAACAGCCGACCAACATAAAACTAGTATCTATGGCAGGCCAAAATTATAAGAGCAGGTGCAGAGAGAATTCAGTAAACCAGGAATATAGCACACAGCTAAGCTGACCCTTATGACTGAACGTCTGAGCACTGATTTTTGCAACCAATTATTCACATAACTTTCTCGAATGCTCGTGCAAGCTACTGCTGCTATGCATGCTACCTTAATCAGAGGGCTAGGCTAAGAATGACGACTGCAGAATATAATATAAACTCCATGTAACAGAACTTCTTTCCGATATACCTTCATGAAAGGGCACTGCTCCTGCCCCTTTTTCGAAGAAAATGCGTCGATCGCAAAACCTCATCTAAACCCTAACCTTTCTATCCCCAATTCCATCTAAAACATCATTTTGAACCGAAATTCACCCCCTAGATGCGAAACTTCGACGCAACGGACCTCCAAATTAGCATCCAACACCGCCGGCACCCACAATCAATGTGCGCAAGGCTACGCCTCCTTTTAAATTCTGGATACGCCCTTAAAACAAAGGCACGCGGCTAGTGGACGGGGGCACGGGAACGCGTACCTGATGGTGGTGGCTCCTCGGAGACGGGTCTCGCCTCGCCGGACTGGCTCCTCGGTGCTGCGAAGCGTCTCGTCGCTGGAGCCGCCGGAGCCGCTGATTACGCTCGAGGGTTTCGCCAGCTGAAACAGAGGCGGCGGAACTGTCACCACCCCTGCAGTGGCGGTGCCGGACAACCTACAGCGCTCGAAGGCGGAAACCAATGGCGGGCGCGCGCAAGGCTCTTTGAAGCACGGCGAAGAGAAGCGGCCCAGTTCCTTGTGACGAAGCCCAGTCACCGTCGGCCCAGGTGGCCTTGTATTTATACCGCGTCGTGCACGGCAGCTAGCCAGAACAGAATTCTGTTTCTCCCTGTTTTTTCTTCTTCTTTCTTCTCTCATCTCTCTCTTTCTGATCCCTTGCTGAGTTCGTGAACCTATTATCTGTATTGATCGAATGTTCTGAGAAGTGAAATATATGAACTCGCCCTAAATTCCTGTGTTGATTTGTGTTCTTGTCTCGCCGATCTGTGCGATACTTACACCGGTATCAGAGACAACACATCTTGGGTGATTTTGGTGTTTGATCTGAGTTCTAGATCCAGTTCTCCACCTACTTCGCTTTGCTTCTCTTCCCACCAACCACGGATCCCTCATACAAACCCGGTCCTTAGGCTCGCTACCTAGTCGCAAAAATGTCTGAATCCAACAACCAAGTGATCACGCACGTTACTGCATCCAAGCAATCTGTGCTCTCATCCCTGACATCTCTGGCGGAGAGGATCGACTCGTTCGAGAAGCAAATGCAAACTATGGGATCTAACGTATCCGTGGTTCAGTCTCAGGTGAACCTGTCCTTGTAGTCGATCGCAGCGTTGTAGAAGGAACAGGTTACCTTGTTGCGCTTGGTGAAGACTTCTGCGGGGTCTAGCGGCAAGGACGATTCAGGCATCATGGGCGCTACACCTAACACTTCATCCTCAGGCTCGAACCCGCAACAACCACTGAGGTATGATACTACTCTTGCTGACCATATGGATCTGCATGGAAAGCGTGGATGGATGCCTAAAATGGATTTTCCGGTTTGATGGAACTGATATTCGCATCTGGTTAGATAAGTGTGTTGCATATTTCCATTTGTACAACATTCCTGCTGATTTCATGGTCACTGCTGCATCACTGCATATGGTGGGTAAAGCATCTCATTGGTTCCAAACATATAAACATACTGCTCAGTTTCAGAATTGGGATGTATTTGTCTCGGCTGTCTCCAAAGAATTTGAGATCAACGCTCACAGGGAGAAAATTAGAGAGCTTTTAACTCTGAGGCAAAGTGGTACAGCAGATGAGTACAGGCAAGCTTTTGAGCAACTCGTATATCACATATGTCTGTATGACCCTGCTATCAGTGAAACTATGTTAGTTTCTCAGTATCTGTTGGGTCTCAAAGATGAACTTCGTTCAGCGGTGGAAATGTATCTACCTACTACTGTTGCTCAAGCTGCAACACTGGCTGTTATTTAGGAACACCTGCTTGAAAAATGCAAACCAAATCACTGGGGTATAAGCCATCTTATGCACCTCCTGTTAAATCTGAAGCTAGAGGGAATTTTTCTGCATCTGATGTGTGGAATGCTCGACAACTTAAAGAGCTTTGTTTCAGGTGTGGTGAAAAGTATGTCCTACTCACAAGTGTGCCACTGTAGGGACTGGATAATTGAATGTTTTGTGGGGTGCTACATCTGATGGTGGTGGATATTTGCCTGATGAAATGCTAGATATTCTGGAGCAACCACATAGCATTGATTCTGCAGACAGTGGCTATCTCTTCTTGCATGCATTGTCTGGTGCTCTTGCTCCTAAAGCCGTTCAGCTACAAGCTATGATTAAGAATCAAACCATACTTATTCTGGTGGACTCAGGGAGCTCCCATACATTTCTGAATTCAGCCCTTGCTCACAAATTACAACTTGATTCCTCACCTATCTCACCTATGCTGGTTAAAGTAGCTAATGGAAATATACTGCAATGCACTTCTGAAATATCTAACTTGGAGTGGTACATCGAGGGTAATACTTTCCACACCACTGCAAAACTCTTGGACATTGGGGCTTATGACTTGATATTGGGAATGGATTGGCTCGAGCAGTTTCGGCCTATGAAGTGTGACTGGCTACTGAAATGGATAGAATTTGACTATCATGGGGTTGTTGTCAGATTGCAGGGTATTACTCCTGCTTCTTCTGAAATCAAAGAGGCTTTTGGGGAGCAACTAATCAAATGGTCCAACAGAAATGAACTATGGGCTGCAGCTCTCTTTGAACCAGTTCGGAAGCCTACTTCTCTGGATGAGCAGTATCTGGTCAATGGTATTCCTGCAGAAATCAAGCAACTTATCTATGACTTTGATGACATCTTCCAAGTGCCTAAAGAATTACCTCCCTCAAGAACTTATGATCACTCCATCAGTTTGCTACCTGATTGTGTCCCTATTAACTGTAGACCCTACAGATATTCTCCTGAGCAGAAGGATGAAATTGAAAGACAGGTGGCAGAGATGCTTCAATCTGGTATTGTAGTATCTAGCCTCAGTCCCTTTGCTTCTCCTGTCCTTTTAGTTAGAAAGAAAGATGGCACTTGGCGTTTTTGTGTTGATTATAGGAAACTGAATAGCATTACTATCAAAAACAAGTTTCCAGTGCCTATTATTGATGAGTTTCTTGATGAACTAGCTGGTGCTAAGTACTTTTCTACTATTGACCTTGCATCTGGATTTCATCAAATAAGGATGGTACCAGAGAATGAAGCTAAAACAGCTTTTAAAACACATCATGGTCATTTTCAATTTAGAGTTATGCCATTTGGCTTGACTAATGCTCCTGCAACTTTCCAATGCCTCATGAATTCTGTTTTTGCTAAGTACATGAGGAAATTTGTGCTCATCTTCATGGATGACATCTTAATTTATAGTAAGAATCTGGAGGATCATATTAAACACCTGAAGCTAGTGTTTGAAACTCTTGCTGAGCACAAGCTATTTATCAAATTTAGCAAGTGCACCTTTGCCCAGCAGAAGATATCATATTTGGGTCATATAATTTCTTCTCAAGGAGTAGCCACTGATCCTTCTAAAACTGAAGCTATGCTGCACTGGCCTCCACCTCAGAACTTCACTGAACTCAGGGGATTTCTTAGCTTGACTGGCTATTATAGAAAGTTTGTTCCTCACTATGGTGTGATTGCTAGACCATTAACTAATCTTCTACATCATAAGCAATTCACTTGGACTGATCTAGCTCAGGATGCATTTGATAAACTGAAATTGACAATGATCACTACACCTGTGCTAGCTTTTCCTGATTTTGAGAAACAGTTTATTGTGGAAACTGATGCATGTGAAAAAGGGATTGCTGGTGTCCTTTCTCAAGATGGACATCCTATAGCATATTTCAGCAAAGGTCTTAGTGCACCGAATCAAAACCTTTCTACCTATGAAAAGGAGTTCTTGGTTGTAATGATGGCTGTGGACAAGTGGCGCAGTTATTTACAAAGACAGCCCTTCATCATCAAAACTGATCACCAAAGCTTATGCCATCTTCAAGACCAAACACTGTCCACTGATATGCAAAACAAAGCAATGAGAAAACTCTGTGGGTTGCAATTCACATTTGCTTATAAAAAAGGGGTTGACAACAAGGTGGTTGATGCTCTTTCTAGGGTTGGACATGCCTTTCATCTCAATGCAGTTTCTGCAGTCGTACCAGTATGGATTCAAGAAGTGGTCAATTCTTATCATACTGATGCCTTGGCCAAAGAATTATTAGCTGAATTAGCTATTGTCAGTCCCAACTCCAATGGCTATTCCTTGTTAGATGGGGTGATCAGATACAAGAACAAGATCTGGGTGGCCAACAATACTGCCTTACAAACCAAGTTGATATCTGCTTTCCACTCTTCAGCTTTGGGTGGTCACTCTGGCATCCAAGCCACTCTTCAGAGAATCAAGAAACTATTCCACTGGTCTTCTCTCAAGAAAGATGTTGAGAATTTTGTGAAACAATGCTCCACTTGTCAGCAGGCTAAACATGAACTATGTAAGTACCCTGGCCTGTTGCAACCATTACCTGTTCCCTCAGCATCATGGCAAGATATTTCCATGGAATTTGTGGAAGGCCTCCCTTCTTCTTGTGGCTATTCTCTCATTCTGGTGGTAATTGATAGATTCACCAAGTATGCTCAATTCCTGCCCCTCAAACACCCTTATATGGCACAAACTGTTGCTCAGCTATTCATGGATAACATTGTTAAGCTGCATGGCATCTCAAAGACAATAGTGTCTGATAGAGATAGAGTGTTTACAAGTGCCTTCTAGACTCAACTCTTCAAACTATTGAACACCACCCTGCAATTCAGTTTTGCTTACCACCCTCAAACGGATGGCTAGACCGAAAGAGTCAATCAGTGCTTGGAGATGTTTCTCAGGTGTGCTGTTCATGAAACTCCTAACAAGTGGACTAAATGGCTTTCCCTAGCTGAATTGTGGTACAATACTTCATTCCACTCTTCTCTGAACTGTTCACCCTTCAAAGCACTTTATGGAGTTGATCCTTCCCCAGGCCTGGCTCCATAGTTACGCTCTTCTGACATTCCTGATGTCACTGAAACTCTGAAAGAAAGACAGTTATTCTCTGAAATGTTGAAGCAGCATCTGCTCAAGGCCCAACACAAAATGAAGTTATATGCTGATCACAAGCGTTCTGCCAGACAATTTCAAATTGGTGAGCAAGTTTTGTTGAAGTTACAACCCTATGCTCAAAGTTCTTTAGTCAACAGACCTTGTCCTAAATTGGCATATAAGTATTATGACCCTTTTGAGATTCTGGAAAAGGTGGGCGCTGCGGCTTACAAATTGAACTTGCCTGATCACTGCTCCATACACCTAGTGTTCCACGTCTCTCAGCTGAAATCCTTCACGGCAGACTACACCCCAGTATTTTCCACGCTCCCTGACATTCCAGCACTAGGTGTTGCTGATTTGTCCCCTGAAAAGATTGTTGATAGCGCCTCGTCAAAAAAGAGAATGCTGCCATTACTTAAGTCCTGGTTCAATGGGCAGGATTGCCCCCTTCTTCTACCACTTGGGAGGATTACAACATTCTGAAGGCACGGTTTCCCTCTGCAGCAGCTTGGGGACACGCTGCTTCTCCAGACGGGGGCACTGTCACCACCCTTGCAGTGGCAGTGCCGGACAACCTACAGTGCTCGAAGGCGGGAACCAATGGCGGGCGCGCGCAAGGCTCTTGAAGCACGGCGAAGAGAAGGCGGCCCAGTTCCTTCTGACGAAGCCCAGTCACCGTCGGCCCAGGTGGCCTTGTATTTATACCACTTTGCTCGTCACGCACGGCAGCTAGCCAGAACAGAATTCTGTTTCTCCCTGTTCTTCCTTCTTTCTTCTTTCTCTCATCTCTCTCTTCCTGATCCCTGCTGGGTTCATGAACCTGTTATCTGTATTGATCGAATGTTCTGAGAAGTGAAATATATGAACTCGCCCCAAATTCCTATGTTGATTTGTGTTCTTGTCTTGCCGATCCGTGCGATACTTACAGGAACGCCTCGCGGGCCTGCCATCGACGAACGACGAACCGCCGGTAGCAGAAGGCGGAGCACCGGAGAAGAAAGTTTTGCAGAAACCACCCCCCCTGGAAACGGATCCATTACTTTGCAGTAAACCCCCCGAAACGGATCGCGACTAATAACCACGATCTAATATTTGCAGTAAACCCCCCAAAACGGATCGCGACTAATAACCGCGATCCAGTCTTTTGCAGGAACCACCCCACCTCCCCCCAAAAAAAACGGATTGCGATTATTTTATAGGAACCACCTTTAACTTCCAAATATTTGCAGAAAGGTCCTTCACTTTAACCAGATTAGCACTATCCTAGACCGTTGCCCGTCGGCGCGCCGTCGCTGCCGCAAACGACGCCAGTGCGCCATGGCTTTGCAGCCGGAGATCCGCGGCTGCTGGTGCGAACTGCGAACGGGTCGCGCACCTGCACTTCCTCGTGCTCCTCCGCTACTCCTCTCTCCCTTCTCTTTCTGGCGGGGTGTCGTGCTCCATTAATCTCTGTGCGGCGGCGCGTCGCCAAAGCAAGAGCCCGGGAGTCCTCCGCGCCGGCACACCACAACTACAAGCTCACGACCCCTCCCAGCGAGTACATTGCAACACCGGAGTGCGATCCTGAGAAACATCCCCACCGCCGCACCGCGCTGCCAGTTCCACAGCACAAGACATGCCTCTGTGTCTGAGCCCTCCTCGTCGCTTTGCATTGCCGGAGACGCGTCTCGGCCAAGGTGCCAGGCCGCACCACCACCACGAGTAGTAGAGGTAACGGAAGCAGTACCAGACGCTACAGGCGCCGCGGCGCCTTCTCCTCGCGTCGTGGATACTGGAGTCTGGACACGCCTGTATTCTTTTTGAAGGTGCAGCGGAGGGGAGAGGATCCCCACCTGAAATATATTGATATGGGGGTCGGGTTAAGAGCCCGTCCATCAATTTAAGGTCTTACAAAATGATAACAAGCGTTACAATATATTGCTATGGGACGGAGAGAATAGAACACCAATCTTGAGTAACATGGGCGTCTACAGCGGGGAGCCTGTGTCGCCAGAGTATAGCATCCGCCTTGCACGCCAGGCGCAAGCGCTCTTGTGATGAAGGGAGGGACCGGAAGACCACATCATGTCTGTATTCTGAAACAGAGCACAACGTAACATCTTGATTCAGAACCAGAGCACAATGGAGCATGCTTCTCGATATAGTTCTGCGGCAAATTTTTTGCATACGCTGAAGTAATTGACGAATGCGTGTAGGTGTATGAGAATCACTACTGAAGTTTTGAGCTTTTGATACGGTCGATTGCATAGTTTTGTTCTTCATTAGTACTCTACTGATTTGCATTGTGTACTGTAAAGTATGTGAATATGACTGGCTACCGTCTTGTTCAAGCGTGCGAGAACTGGTGGGTACGCTGGAACACACAATGCTACACGGTTGATGTTCTTCTCGTACGCGCTGGTGAGTGATAGATGTTTCTTTATAAGTTTTCTCAGTTGCTTCTGAAGTAAACTGAACAACTGTCCATTTGCAACTTAAGAAGCCCATGACGGCGTTGGAAGGTTTAGTCTAATCTTTGAATGTTTGATCCAGATCTTGTGTGCATGATTCATCCTTTAGTAAAAAAAAAAAAAACAAACAAATTGTTTCATTCACAGAACAGGTATTAGTCTGACTGAACTCAATTCAGTCCGGCCTATCCATGAACTCAATCAGTCCAATCGACAGGGCTGGGACACATCATTCAATCGAGCTTCATCAGATCCTTCAGGAACTCCCAACGACATTCTTTTGACTGCACTGGTACTCTCGTAGCCGTAGACGATCACTGTAAAGGCTTCCTTTTCCTTCCCCTGTGCACGCATCCAATCGATGGATCTGGTGGTCAACAAAACTCGGCAGCAGAAAGGGACGTTTCGTCAGAAAAGGGGGCATATATGTCGAGATATAGACCAGAACCGGCCGGCACGAAGTTATCTTTATCTAGTAGTAGTCTTGGAAACGAAACAATTCAATTCAACGCTACACGTGCGTACGTGAGTGCATGCATCGTACTATGATCGTCCTTCCCTTTCCTTCCTTAATTCTGCTTCATGGCCAAACCTTATCGGTTAAACAAGATAAAGAGAGTTCGGAATAGAGAGAGGTTCTTCTACTTCTACACGCGCGCGTCGTCCATGATAGATCTTCACACTTCAGAGAAGGACGGTTCATGAGATGAGATCAGTTGTCTCCCTCACCCATGTCGAAACATTGTTCTTCAGAAAAATGTTGTTGTTTCTAGAACTAAGAATCATAATCCTCCTGTCATGAACTCATGATGTCAAGTTTAATTTAGGCGAGACAGGCACAGACGTGCATGTCTGCTTTCATGTTGAATCTGGATCATGTATCGGCGAAAGAAAAGTAAATTAATAGTACTAGAAGAAAGATAAATTAGTAGTATAGCACTGTAGCAACGGCGGCAGCCGATCTAGAACGAGCGCACTCTGCAAGGCATTCAAGTTTCTTCAGCCACAACTTTTCGATAGGCTGCCAGGAGCATCTCATCTCTGTGCTATCAGCTAGTATTATTCCGGTCCAAAGTTACAGCTATGCAGGCTGGTTACTAGCAGCCACGCACGGACTTTGAACAGTCCATGCTTATGCTTGCTTGGCCCGGCCACGGGCCACGTGGTTGTATTCCTCGCTTCGTGTCCATGGAATCTGACTTGGAAGAAGAAGCGCTGTTGCTTTGCTTTGAGCTGCCTGCGCTATATACCACCACACGCCGCCACTTCCTTCGTGATGCACCAGTCGCTTCCGGGTCCGAAATAGCTGCCCGAGAACTTTCAGCTTTCTGAATATTTTGTATTTACTGTCACTGGATCGGTTTTTTTTTAATATATAAAACGGAGTTGGAAATGGAGCAAGGTTTTACTGGCACTGGATCGGTTTTTTCAATATATTTTTCATTTATTCCATTCTTTTCCAATAATTACGTCGTACTATATATAGAGGCCTAAATAATGTAATCTGATCGAGTACACAAGTCGACAGTTCTCTTTTTGAAGGAAATTTCTCTCCATTACTTTTCTTTCTTTTTGCCATATCATGATTTCTCCAATACGTACCATCTACACTACTGTCAATGCGCACACTGCTAGCTGCAACCATAAATAATAATGGCATTTTGAAGTCCAACTGTCTACCGTTGGATCGGAGCAAATTAAATGTCTAACTTCTTGCGCTGTCCAAAATTTGAACAGGATCCGCACATGCCGCACAAAGTTACAGACAAATCTTCCCTTTTGAAATTATGATATTACTGCTTGCCTAATCTAACCTTTTTTTAGAAGAAAAAAAAACTAGCCAATGATCATTATTATTTATGGTTCCAACTGAGATTTTGCTAATACCTCGCTCGGTCACTTTTTCAGCTGTTAATGCCAATGGGGGATATGTTGCATGTTTGGTGTCCAAAGAAATGAGGATACTGGAACTAACAAAAACATTATACATCATCTTCATTAAGCATTTGTTCCACCTTCGAAAGAACAATTCTTTCAGACATGTATGTACTTGATTTGTACTATGTGATGCAATAAAGGAACGTGCAAGATTTTATTCACCTATTATGGAGAACTAAAAATGTTGAGATTTTAGTTACAAAATCTCATTCAGAACTAAAATGTTCCGATTTTAATTAGTTACAAAATCTCATTCACAAATGACAAAATCTCAAAAGGTTATATATTGGGATGGTCTCTTTGTTTTCTGTTTCTACGCGTCTTAGCAACCGATGTGCAATAGTCTTCGACCTTCAGTACTAGTACTACCGTGTAGAAAGTCGTTCAGTCAATGTCGGCGCTTGCTTGCCGGATTTCACCGAAAGAGATCCAGACGAGACCTGTGTGGGTCATAAAAAGAGATTTCGGTCGAGAAGCTCCTAAACGTACCATTCGAAAGTAATGCATGCTAATTTGAATTCAACTTACGACTTCCCAAAGTCAAATGTGTTCACACGACCCCATCCAGTAGACCAGTAGCTTCAACTCCTGGTTTTGAACAAAATTCAGCAGCTTATGGAACAGAAGAAGTAAAAGATGTTACGACCCTCATCTTTGCTGGATCGTCGAGAGTTATCAGGACAGCGTTCACTGCCAGAAAGCACTCCTCCATCGTTCTCTTATTCCATCTTCCTGTCAATTACCAGTAATAAATCTTTCTGATCCGGGCATATCATCACGACATGAATTTCTCTTAACATTCAGGAAACTTATTTCTTGTCATTTCATCATTACATCGACGCACGGGAACTTTGGTCTTTTGTTGGCAAATGATACTAGTATTCTCTTTTTCTCACTTCTCCAAATTTATTAATAACTTTGGGTTTCTTTTTTGGCCATGTCCATGCATATGACAAAATGCATGAATCCTACCCTAAATCCTAGTCCCTTGATTTTGGTAATGTTGCCGCCTCTACCGGCTACACGGCCTCAAAGTGCATGGCAACCCACAAGACTTTGGCACAGCCCTAACAAGTACTACTACCTGCGCCTGCTCTAATGAGCTGCCATTAGCACCTATTACCGGGGGCACCGGCTACCATCTACTAACACATACTAGTCACATACTAATCACATTCTTTATCTGCTGTGGGTTGCTCGAGACGACTGGAAAAAAATTAACTAACCGCGCTGCGCACAGCTCGATTCAGTTTTCAACTGTCCAGGTCATACTGTTTTGTAGCGTAGTGGAAGTTTGTCCTATAAGGAAGATTCTGTCTTCCTGTCGTGTAACGCCACCGGCTCTAATCGTCCCCTCTAATGAAAATCATGCATGCATAAAAAGGCTTGAGCTGTAGCGTGCAGTGAGAATATATATACTATATTTTTTTAATTGTTAACACTTTTTAGTATAAACTTATATTAAAAAACGTTAACAATAAAAAAAAGAAGATAGTGTATTTCTAGCATAGAAAAGATACGCTATTAGTGGTAGTATAAAACAAGCAAAGAAAAAGGCATCTAACAACCAAAGAATTGCTCTTATTACGTGTTGATCATAATACTTCCAACGCACTCGATCAAATTTTTCGGGTCACAGCTTTCTCATGTCCCTCCCGTGTGTTAACATCACGCCGTCCCCATGCTGTCTGCGTCTGCAAATGGAATAATCATGACACGGCATGGAGTTTTGTTCAAGAGCGCACAAGACAGCGGACTATACTACAGTGGCAGAGTACTCCACGATTAGCTCGCCTATCAGTGCCTTTCTTTGTTTAACAATGAAGTTCTGTGTCAATGTTCTGACGCTGGCAAAGTTGAAAGAAAAGCTGCAGCTGCTGATAATTTTAATTCCGGTCTTAGCGAACGCTGCAAATTGGAGTTTTTTTTTTCTACCAATTCGTAGTAAGTGGCAAATTGGAGCTTGGAGCAGCAGCCATTCCACTTTGTAATAAAATTGGGATCGAACCGGTCCCCACCTCTGACTGTCCCCACGTTTTCAGGCCGCAATGCAAACCTTTCGCCGTCTCCGCCCTCTCCCCTGTTCCGGTCCAAGCCAATACCATACCTTTCGCTTTCGATGACTATATCCACAAAGGAAAGTTCTCCATTCTGCTCTGCCTTCTTTTACTCTTACTTATCTTAGCTGCCCTGCCCTTCCTTGCAGTCTTCTACACACACTCGCCTCTTCTTGCTTGATTGCCCCGATCGATCTCTTTTTCTCTCTCCCTCTCCTCAGCTCCATTGGAGCATTCCATTCAGATTCAGAGCCCGTAACCAGTGCTAGCTGTAACCTCCTCCACCTTGCTCCTGCAGCACCTCCTGTTGCCTTATGGCCATCTTCTGCACACAGAGTTCAAGCATAACGAGAGGGGGCAGCCTGTGGTAACACTAACACGGCTGCAGTCAATCCCACAGTTTCATCTGCTGTTTTACATCGCATCGACATGGATAGTAGATTCTCGATGGGGATGGCATGGGAGTGAGGGCTTTGCAGCAGGTTCTAAGAGCTTTTAGTCGCGGCGCGATTCACCCTGTGCTGATCTGATCTTGGCGTTTGCAGTGAGTGCAGTAGTAATAGTAGGTAGGAATATGCTCGTGATCTGTTTCTTGGAATGCGAGGCGCCTTGAGCTCTGCGTCGTCAATGGCTATATGAATCATTGTCGCGTTGCTTAATCTGATTCGTGGATCGTTCGAAACGATCGCGCTGAGCGCAAGAAAAGAGATGAGCGTCCCGCACCTGTTCCGGTGCCCGATCAGCCTGGACATCTTCACGGACCCGGTGACCCTAAGCACGGGGCAGACGTACGACCGCCCGTGCATCGAGCGGTGGCTGGCCGCCGGCCACCGCACCTGCCCGGTCACAATGCAGCCTCTGGGGGACGCCACCGTGCTCGTGCCCAACCGCACCCTGCGCCACCTCATCGAGCGCTGGCTCTCCGCCGCCGACCACCACCAGCTCCCCGATCAGCTGGCCGCGGTCGATGAGGAGCCGTCGCTTCCGGAGCTCAAGCGCTGCCTCCAGTCCGGTGGCGGCAGAGGCAACGTCGCCGCGCTGAAGAAGGTCGCCACGCTGGCGTCCGAGTCGGACGTCGGCCGCGCGTGCATGCTCCAGCTGGGGTTCCTCCCCGTGCTGCTGCAGCTCGTGTTCCACACGCCGACGCAATGGGAGTGCAACCTGGAGGAGGAGGAGCTCGCGCTCCAGTGCGCGCTCAGCCTCCTGCCTTCGAACCCCGCATCGCCGCAGCTCGACTGCCTCAACATGCTCCGGAAGGAGGCCAACCTGGCGTCCTTCGTGCGCCTCCTCGAGCGCGGCGGCGCGCGGGCCAAGGCAGGCCTGTGCCGCCTCCTGGAGACCATCGCCACGGCTGACGCGACGCAGATGCTCGCGCTCGTGGCGGCCGCCTCGCCGCGCGTCTGGCACGCGCTCCTGCCCCTCGTCCTTCACCGCCACGACGAGCGCGTCTCGGCTGCCGCAGTGCGCGCCGTCGCGGCGCTCTGCGCCGCCGAGCCGGCGCACGCCAGCGCCATCCGCCACGGCGCCGTCGGCGCGCTCTTCAAGCTCCTGGCTTCGTCGGAGAAGGGAAGCGGTGGCGCGGCGGCGTCGAGCGCGCTCGCCGCCGTGGAGGTGCTCGCGGCGTCGGAGGCAGGGAGCAGGGCGGTGGCGCGCGAGCCGGGAGCCGTGCGGGCGCTGGTGCGGCACGTGTTCATGATGTCGTCGAGCAACCAGGGGAGCGAGCACGCCGTGGCGGCGCTGCTGTCCGTGTGCAGGGACTCGCGGGCCGCCAAGAGCGAGGCCACCGCCGCCGGGGTGGTGACGCAGCTACTGCTGCTGCTGCAGAGCCAGTGCGGCGCCAGGGCTAAGGCCAAGGCGAGGGCACTGCTCAAGCTTCTCAAATCAATCTAGGCGTTAGCGAAGTTCGTAGATGTTCTTGCAAGCTGTAAGTTCCGCATCAAGAATGTCTCTCTAAGATAGCCACCGGTTTTTCCATCCATTTCTTGATTGATGCATCAAGTCGTAGCAAATCTTGTCATCACCATTGTTCGTAATTCTCTTCGAGAGCATGGCTACATAATTAATCATAAAAACTAATAAATCACTTAGAGCATAGGGATTATGAACATTTCTTGCCTCTACTATGGCACATATATGCATAATTCCCTGTACCTAGCACTCGCAACTCATGAATAGTAGCGTACGTAATACTAAGCAGCTTTTCCATAAACATAAATTGTTTTGCCAAACAGTATAAGTACACAGATAAGTTGTTTTCACCAATAATCCAAAAGCACAAGCTCATAGAATTTGTTTCATAATCCCTATCAAGTATCAAACAAGCCCTTATATAATGGAAGCCCTTATATAATGGATCAGTTGTAAGTTTGCAACCCGCTCCTCTTCTATTCTTCAACCAACTTACTAACGAGTCTTATTCTTCATCAAGTAATTTTTATAGAATGAAAACATGCATAAATTACTAATTTGTTTTTTAGTAATTGTCATTGATAGCTATCATGCTCTCTCAGTAATCAACATCAATCCTTATTACTGAATTTTCCTTAGAGCCCTAGGTGAAGAACTGCATTTGTGTGTATATACGTGCGTGACGTGTCAACTCTTGCAGCTCACTTATATCACCTCATTATACTTGCTATTATAAGTTGACCCTAATTCAAAGGAGGTTCCTGGAACAATAATACACACACCATTTACCTCAATAATGTACGACAATAGGCACGAGCACCTGCTTGTCTTGCTCGTTGAGTATCACCTCCTATGTTGTCATGAGAGCTTGCACCTAGAATCAATGACAAGCGTGCTCGGCGATCGCAATAATCTTTCATTGACAAGGAGATCATATCTAGTGCCAGACATGTTAATTATCAGTGGTGGAGCAACGTTAAGGCCAGAGGGGCCTTCGCCCCCTCCTTGCTTCATAATTTCCTTGAGCAGTGATCAATAACAAGGATGTTCTGTCATTCACAAAATAAAGTAACAAGGATATTTAGATGATTAATTAACATGTTAC
Organism: Oropetium thomaeum; assembly: GCA_001182835.1. Lineage (NCBI taxonomy): Eukaryota > Viridiplantae > Streptophyta > Magnoliopsida > Poales > Poaceae > Oropetium > Oropetium thomaeum. The sequence goes on along the minus strand of LFJQ01000075.1, from coordinate 898,337 downwards.
TTAGCTCAAAAATTTTAGTTTGCTCCGTGTCATGAACTCTAGCTCCACCAATGTTAATTGTGACGGCAAAGTGAACGGAGAAAATATATTGTATTGCTAACACCTTTAATTCTAAAATAGTGTATGTTATAGATCAAGGCACGTGAATAAAGAGAGGTGGAAAAAGGTAGATGTAACGAAAATGAGAATGTTAGGAATCACAAAGAGATATATCGTATTAGAAAGGAAGAAAGTTATATCAACAGTGACAATGCACAAGTATTTTAAAAAAGTAGAGATACTAAAGTGTTAAATATATTGGGAAGTGAGTCGCATTATAATATATCAATCCGTCAATATGGATTTCTACCACCGTTTGGTATTCTAGAAATGAGAGTGTGGAAAACTTTATGAGATTTTAAGCCTCTTTTTCATAGACTACCATGATTGTTCATTCAGTGAAGGAGAAAGGACGACAGAGGAGGGGGGGGGGGCATGTGCCCCTGATAGTCTTTTCGTCTTTCGCTACTTCGTACTAATTGATACCAAGGTACTAGCTAAATGTAAACTCATATGCTTTATTTTTTACTCTTCATTATAATTTACAGGTTTTTTAATTGATTTAAGAGATGTTGTATCGATGAAAAGATTGTGTCAAAAACCTTACTGATCCAAAAAATGATACCATTTTATTGCGATAAAAAGAAGATTTATTGATTACTCAGAAAAAAAGATACTTACATCAACACTATGGCACAAGACATAATATCATCGTTGTATCATTCCACAACAATAAATGGACATCTCCCACCAATGAAGTTGGTTAAACATATATCCACATTCTAATATAGTCGGCAATTATTATTTTGCATAAAGTGATAATTAAGTGTACACAAAAAGAATATATACTCATCCTTTTCACAATGGTTAACAAAAAATGAAAATTTATGTATGGATATTCACTGAAATTGTGCAATTGTAATGGAAATCATTGTTAAGGTTGCTTTCGTTAGACATGCATGTAACATAGAGATATAAAAAGACTACTGAAAAGTCATCGCAGTTTTCATGATGAACACATTTAAAGCTTCACTAATTATGATGATGGATTTTCTTCAATGTTACTACATCTATAATCATATAATTAGTGACAAAAAAGAGACGTCGTTTGTGACCTTACAAAAATCATCACATATTTCTTGTAATGCACCCTTCCAAAAAATTACTTCTCCATCTGGTGATAGAAGTAACAAATAGAATTTGTAGCTTTTTTTTATTCATTTCTTCTCTAAGACAAACATAATCCAGCCCTGCAGCGAGCTAGGTGGAGTTTCTTTCCCGGCCACGTAGATATAGGTGGAGCTTCCAGCATTTTAGGAAAGAGAAATTGTGCTAAAATATGTGGCTTAGCAATGAATCTATATATCTTTTATAGACATGACCCACTAACTATATTTCTCTCAATCCTCAGCAAGCCACGACACTTTGAAACAGCAGCCATTGGATCATTGCTTTTCACTCAAACTCACCGTCAATTATGTTACGTCGGTTCCAGTGAGCTGTGCTACTAAATACGAATCACTCGGCGTTTGTTACCCTCCCTGACTGTCTCAATAACGCGATGACTCTCCTTCAGCCTTGATGATCCACCTGATCGGCTTCTTATTATTTCCTTTGTGTTGACCGGAAGATTTAAATGTAAACTAATGTAGTACATAAAACTGCCGAAGGAGAGGGGCTGCAGCAACTCCCACTGCTACGAAGCAATCAAGCTACGAAACTATGCTACTTAGATCCCCCACCTGCTCTAATGCACACATACTCCTACCAAGTCTATCTCTAAATAACAAAAATAAAAGGTGGCTCTAACTTTTCAGTCATTGTATCGTCTGGATGCTACAAACATGATACTCCCTATTGCAGCTTACCCTAATTGTGTCTCTATGTGTTCTAATGTTTTGTTGATTCACTCAATTCTCTTGATTAGATGTTGTCTTTTGATGTTCGCTACGCTTTTGTCATCCCTACAAACTTCAGGTAACGGTCTACATCTTTAATATTTATAGAATCATATAATGATAGTATTTCTAAAGATTGCAAGAGTGCAATGATCTTCATCCTCATGTAGGTAACACAGTGTAAGTTCAGTATGCATGTTTGGTTGCTTTAAATTTTGAAATTGATATTCAAAACACAGTTTTAACTTATTTGTATCGATTATTCAAAATTTAGACTTATGTAATTTTTAGAATTACCGCAGCAACGCGCGCGGGGAATTCAACTAGTGGTTAGTTATCGTTGTGGCCTAGCCTACTATTTTGTACTGTCTGGTTTTGTGTTACTATGCTCCTATAAAAATAATAAATTTCTAACAAGTCATCTAGACAGCTTTCTGGCTTGAAATTTGTTATTTTATATCTCACAAACGAAGTCGAGTTTGGACAAGATATTTTACAAGATTGTGTATCATCATATCATCTACATGTGTGATTTTTTGGTGAATTCAGACAACTTTTTTGTCGTGGTTTGCATGGGTATTCACCAAAGTTGTGGTTTCCACCTGATATGTAACCTCCATGATATTCTTAAAACAGTTGTGTTATTTAACACTAGCATCAAACATGTCAGTCCCACAAGTGATAGTAGTGATAGTCGATGCCCTAATACCAAACATGGAACATAAATTGTAGCGCTAGCATATATCATTCTTCAAGTCAGTCATCACAAAATCCTCACATCTAACAGGAATGTCCTACTCTTGCAGTGAAATGTCAGGTCGTGGAAACTTGTGAATATACAGCCGTGATCTTCTATAAGATTGTGAAAGGATATACATTGGTATATAGCGGAAGTGGCAACCTACAGAAATACAGATCTTCCTGTTACAAACAACTCCCGCGCCCTGAAGGACCCTTTTTCACTATACAGTAGTACGTTAGATTAATTATAGTAACGGACAACGTAGGTGATATACCCAGCTGTCTGAACATTTCATGAACTTACACAGATGACGCTCAAAACCTTTTGGGGGAACCATAGGGGCTTTGAAGTTTCATCTGACCAACATCAAGCCAAGAATCTGAAATCGGAGGAGTGGGACCTCGTCTTGTCTGATTATGACCATAGCTCAGTGTGTTATAGCCAGTACCGGAGGAATACGTGGGATGAGGTGGAGAAGGCAAGCAGCTCCAATTGGATTGCTTGAATTGCCGCAGTGGGCTAGAGCATGGGGAAACTGGTAGAGACATGTTCGTTCTCAAAGGAATAGGACTGCTGCAGGATAAATGTTGGCTGTCAAATTTGTGAAGAGTACAAACAGAAGAAGGAAGTGAAATATCACAGTACCTAGAGGTGTGCGGTGAAGGAACAGCAGTGGAAAATCCAGTGAAGTCTCTCGCGCTGAGTCCTATATCCTTCAAAGGAGTAATAGTTCTCCTTGATGGCAATTCCCTGTTGGCCTGCAACAAGATACATCACAAGGATGAGCATTTAGGATAATATATATTACAGATGAAGTATGATGGTATTTTTCTCCCCTTGTAGAGCACCAACCCTACATTCAATTTCAAATGGACCAATATTACTTGCTTATCAACTAGTGGCATCAATTTGGATGTGTTCAAGAGTTATCTGAGGTAACTATTATCGAACAAAAAAAAAAAAAAACCATGTACCCGAGGTCGGGTAATATGCATATCACAAATACACTATTTACTAAGAGTACTGCTAGCCATTGGCTAAATTGGCCAGACTCAAACCAAAACAAGGTCAGATGGTTCTGACTATAATGTTAAAAACGCTCGAGGTACACACTATGAAATATTTTTTTATTTTTCTTATTGGCACATTGAAATTAGCAACAAAAGTAAAAGAATAATGAAAGCTGAGCTCAGCTAAGTAGAAACACTACCATTGTACGCATGCAATCTGCTGGAGAAGAGAATGCATTTCTCAATGCACTGGACTTTGCAGCTTTCACAGCAGGATGGTCCTGAACAAAAGGGTGATCCATCAACTGGGCTGCAGATGCACGAGATGCTGGATCACGTTTCAAGCAAAGCTGCAAGAAACTTTTTCCTTCCTCAGAGAAACTGTCTGGAATTTCAGGTATATCTTTACTGTTTGCAATCTTAAATATTGCTGCCACCTGCAGGATTAGGTTATAGAACACTGGATCAGCATCATTCATTATGATTACATAGAAATACGCTGCTAAATGAAAACATACCCCTTCATATTGATGCCAAGGAGGTTTTGCGGTTGCCATTTCAATAATGGTGCATCCCAGACTCCAGATGTCAACAGCTAAATTGTAACCTTTACTGTTCATTATAACCTGCAGGTTCCGGATGGATTTGAGAACTTCACTCAAATTTACACCCATGCAGCGGCAAAGAAGTTTAGTAGGAAAGAACAGTTCACCTCAGGAGCCATCCAGTAAGGACTTCCTTTGAAAGAGCGTATTTCAGCAAAAGACGATATCTGCATTAAGGGAATTCTAATTAAGGGTTCACAAGCAAGGAATATCAAAGATAAGATACAAGAATACGCGCTTATCCTTATTGTGATGATTAGCAAAGAACCAACAATTTATGCTAAAACATCATCAAAACACAAACCATTATTGTTAAGGATGCTTCAGCTGGACACACACAAGACCTGACATTGACCATTGGCACCCTTCCATAAAATTACTTGTCTTGTCTACTTTGGTAAGAGAAGTAAAAGATAGCCAGTTGCTCAGCATGGATAACACGTTGATCCTAATGCAAATTCTTAGAAATTAGACTTTGCAAATTCTTTCACTCTTTTCTTTTCTAAGATAAAATATGGATCCTAACGCAACTAACCAGTAATCAACTACAGCTAGAATTTTTCAACTGCAAAATGCTCCTTTAAGAAAGGATAGAAATCACTCTTCACTGTATCTTCTTCAAGGTGGATTAGTGAAATTGATACAAATTGAGCAGTACAGGAGACAGGAGCAATAAAAAAAACAATCTGCATACATGTTTGGCCATGCCAAAGTCAGCAAGTTTGACTTCACCGTTAGGGCCCACAAGTATGTTTGCACCTTTGATATCTCTGCCAAGAAAAAAAAAGTATGACGTGATTATTGCATTTTGTCCTATCATGGACTGAGAATACAGATTTACATAATGGATTCTACCTGTGGACAGTATTCCTCCCATGTAAATAGGCTAGACCAGCAAGAATTTGTCCAGTGTAATTGCGAATCACAGGTTCCTTGAAAGGGCCATACTCTCTTAGTAATTTGTGGATCGAGCCACCAGAAACAAACTCAAGGTAAATGGAGAGCGTCTCATCAGTCTGTAATGAAATACAAATATAATTAAAATTCCTATAAATGCTGATAAACACAGAACAGTAAGGCACCAGAAAACAAAATATTCAGATGGAAGAACACTAGAATAGTGAAAGAAATGTACAGAAATCAAAGCATCAAAAAGACTAATGAAAAATTTAACAACAGGGCATAAGGAGGCAGCACATGCATAGACATTACTTTGACATGTAATAAATTACAGAGATACTATGTTTATTTAGTAATATTTTTATAACGACTAATACAATAAATACCCTCCCAGCCCATAAGATGAACATTCGTCATAATATGCATGAACAGCGTCAGCACACAAGTGTGAATTGCCAATTATTTCTTTGACAACTATGAGTATAAAATCATTACAAAACTCCGGTAAACAACTATACTGTTTGTGCAAGCATGCAATATATCCTTTAATAGATTAGTCAATCAAGCATTCTGCGCAATCATGGCTAGTTTAACAAAAAACTATATCATGTGAGACAAAATACATGAAAGTATGAAACAACACATAGATATTGGAACTATATGGCTGCAGAGATAAATTTTTACCAGCTCACTCCCATAATACTGGACAATGTTTGGGTGTGAGAGTTGCCTAAGCATATCTATTTCCTGTCAATAACAAAATTGAATCATGTTGGTCAGTTAATTGAACTGGAGGTACAAAAACAGTTTTATTCGTGAGATTGCAACTAAAACAACTAAAGAAAATAACTAATAACCTGATTTAATTGTTTGAGTCGTTCCTTTGAGTGTGGATCATCCATAATAACTTGAACCTCCTTAATTGCACAAAACTGGCCATTTTCACTGTATCATCGGTCACAAAAAGCTCAGAAACTTTCTTACACAATTTTTTGTGTAAATATCAACAAATTGGTGCCAGAAAGGTGTGCTCAGATGCAGTTTAATACCAGTGCTGTATAAATATTGCATTGAGTACAATTAAGCATTTTTTTTTGAGAAAAAGTACAATTAAGCATCAACTTTCACATGATAACTTAGATCTTCCATGAAGTAAACAAGGGAGAAAATGTTATACCTGTTAAATCCAAGGTAGACCTGGCCAAATGTACCACTTCCTAGTAATTTCCCCCTTTTCCACTGTGATTGGGATTGTGAGCTAGTAGTGGGAGATGAAGGAAGAGGTGCGCAAGAAGTGGGAGATGAAGGAAGAGGTGAACAAGAAGTGGGAGATGAAGGAAGAGGTGAGCAAGGACTGGAAGCCGGAGGAAGAGGTGAGCAAGCAGCCGGAGCAGGAGGGAGAGGCAAAGGATGTGGTGGACTCCTCATACCATCCATCTTTCTCACTGGTGACCTTGGGCTAAACCCAAATTCTCTTGAATTTCCATTGTTCAAAGCAAAAACGTTGCATTTTGGACCAGGAGAGAGACTTCTCGTTCTTGGACCAAAAATATCTTCAGATAACATTCTGCCACGTGAACTGGTTTCACTAGTTGAAGGCTCATCGCTATGTAAATGATGTTCTTTGACACGTGACACAGGAACCTCAAAGAACTTCTGATGCTCCCGTGGCATACTACAAGACATGAAGTGTTTGCCTTCATTTAATACTCTATCTGAGCCAGAGGGTGCATTTCTTCCTCTAGAGAAAGCAACTGGATCCACAGACCTAGAGGCAGGACCAAGCAACCAATATTGATCAGTGAACAAATCAAAACAACATCAAGATTTTAATCTTAGAAAAAACCAATGTGAATTATCTATTCAAGTAGCACAGCTAGCAATTAACGGCACAACCGGACAATTAAAGTACCCAGAATGTGCCATAACCGAGTACAACAAAAGGGATTTAACTAACCCGTGTGCATCAGACCTTGCAACGATAAACAAAGTGTCAGCAAAAGCATTTCATTTCATTTTGCTGCGTAAGATGATAGCTCTGTTTCCCACTTGATAAAGCATTCACTGGATTTATATTTACTTTGTCTTACTTTTTTATAAACTTTTGTCAACCATTCACACGCTTTGGCCCCCCTGAGTCATTCGGTCTTCAATCATTATTATTTACCAAGAAAAAAAAAGAGATGGCTCAGGATTGTAGGGTAGAAAGGGTACGACCCAAGAAAAGGTCAACTGGTGCAGTTGGTGTGAATCCTGACTGTTCACTCCAACTCTGCACTTGACTCATAACCCCTAAATTACGTAACAAAACCAAATTAACTCCATGATGAGTTAAACCTACAGATCGAACTATATTGAATCACGCAATTCCCCCAATTCGATCACGGTAACGGACAACTGATCTGCAATTGCACCCGGAACGAGGAAAATTCAAGTGGAAAAACGCGCAGCTGCAGACTCGGACTTGAGCCCCGAAACACAGAGAGAGACACACACATAGACAGACATCGACGATCAACCGCTCACCTGTACCCTTGCTGATCCTGCGCGTCGTCCAACGACACGAGCGAGCAGACGCTCGAGTCCGACGCCGACGAACACGCATCCCCTGTCGCCGCCGCTACGTCCTCGTACAGAGAGCCCACGGGAAGCGGCTCCGGCGGCTCGCTCACGGGCACCGGAAGCTTGTACCCGACCACGCCCTGCGCCCCGCGGCCACGCGGGGCGGCAGCGGGGCTGTCGAGAAGGCTGCGGGTCTTCTCCTTGGACCGCAGCGTCGGCGAGGGGGACTCGAAGTCGGCCGAGTTGCGCGGGGAGGAGCCCGCGGAGACGGCCGCCGCGCCGGGCTTGGCCTTGGACTTGGACCTCAATTTGGTCCTTGGCCACCACGCGGGCATCGCGGTCAGCGCCGAGCTGCGAGCCGACGGTTGCACGCTGAGCGGAGGGAGGGCGGCGCCCACGGCGCCGGCGCTGGTGCTAGGGTTTTTCTCGTCCGAGAGGTCGAGGTCGATCGCTGGTGGGGAGTTGAGAGAGGGAGAGGGAGGAGGGGAAGAGGGGAGGGAGGGAGGGAGACGGCGCGCCGCGCGAGGAAGGCGCGAGGTAGGAGCCGACGGGCGCCTTACTTTACTTTAGGCGAGAGACGGAGACGGAGGAGAGCGAACGAAGGGAGATATTTTTTCGGATTTCTTAATATTTGCCCCCTCCTCTCTTTGTGTCCTTCAAGAAGAGGAAAATGGTGGTGCGGTGACGGTGAGAGGTTACGCGTGTGTGTGCGCGCTCGCGCGAGTTACTGCGCGCAGGTGGGTGGCAGCTGCCGCTGCGACGTCGACCGCGCACAAGTACGTGCCACCGACGCGTGGGCCCGATACGTCTCGCAGGACAGTGGGTCCCTTAGGTCATGGACCATCGTGCCGTCCTCGATCCGAAGTGGTGCTGTCTGTCTGTCTGTCTATCCGTACTGTGCTGGCTTGGCCTGCCTTTTTGCGCGCGGCGGCGTCGCTCCGGTCGGGCGGCTGCACGTGGGACCCGCGCCGGTTGCGCGCGTGCGATCGCGTTGTGTTTTTCCTCGCGTGTGGAATGGATGAAACGGAACGGAATCTTCGCGGAGGGTGCTGTCGAGCTGGGTTTGGCGCGCGCGGGAAGAGGAAGCCACGAAGCCGGGCCGCTGACGTAGCAGGACAGGAGTAGAGGTAGGGGAATTCTGCGGGTGAAGTGATAACTTCTCTAGAAGTTTTAGCATAAAAAGATGAAAGCAGCATCTCCTAATTCCGCAGGTGAAGTGATAACTTCTCTAGAAGTTTTAGCGTAACGAGAACGAAGCAACAGGCGCAGATAGATATTAGGAGCGTGTCAGGTGCCTTGTTTATTCTTGTACAGAGTAGGTAGGCGGCATTTAGTTTATAATAAGGCCAATGATGCATTGAAGCTAACACACATTGGATAATGTGATCCATGAACGGCACTAAATATGTATACTTATACAGGCGAGAATATGCTTCTCATCACTGTTGTACTATTGTACAGTATTTTCTTACACATATTTGCTTGATGGCGGACCATAATACTGTATACATTTCTCTCTTTCATTCTTTATTAAGCACAAGAAAGAAAGCACGTCCATTATTTGAGAGATTAGCACTAATTTAATACTAGTAGGTGCTTCCAATTCAGCAACTAAAGCATATATCAAGTAATGCTTGTAGCGACACCTATAGCTGCCACAAAATAATTGAATTGGTAAAGTTGATGTACTCCTCCTTCTGGTTTTAAAGAGCTAATGTCTATTAGTTTAAATTTACACTAATCAATATTGACAATTAGAAGTACAAGGGAAATATGAAGATGTCATTTTACATCAACCTTTACCTTTTCACCAACATGCAAGCTATGGGTTCCTAAGCCACCTTTGTTTCCCTTCAGATTTTTCAGATTCCAGATTCCACAATCCCATAAGGTAAAATAAGGAGTCTTTTGTCAGATTGTGTCATAAATATTTATACTTTTGTTATTAAAATCCATTTTACATGACTGTAGCTAGATCGTAGAATCTAAACAAACAAACATCTCCTTAGATTTTGACTGCCAAATTTTATAATGTCAAATTCCGTAATCTACAATTTACAATCTACATTTCACAATCTAGAGCTAAAACGAATGAAGCCTAATTCCTAACAATCTTCTACAATGTACTCTAGGACAGAACACCGCGGTAAGAAGTAAGCAGCAACCAAATTTGTGGCAGCAGCGATTAAGCTAGAGACAAACCAATGGGGCTGCGTTACTTCACCATAAGGATGGAACTATAAAAACATTTTTTTAATCCTTTATTATGAGTAATAAATTTGGACCGACCGGGGGTCAAGATACGATGGACAAGATTATTCGTCTTCCTTTAGTGGCTGCATAATATTTCCACAGCTATAGTTTGATATATATACTACCTTTATTTTTAAATTATTATCATTAGAAAATATTTTGATTCACTTTTAATTAAACTGTTATCTTCATCATAAGAATTTAAAAACAAAGCCAGACAGCCAGTATATAAATATTTCTCCGATGTTTGTACCTCAACCACAAAGATTACAATAACCAGAGCATGATCCGGTCGACGTCGATCGAAGATCACGACACTTCTGATGGTTTCATTATTCTTTTTATCTGATTCATGCATCCCTTTCGATCCGGGCACGGGGCACATGATCAATGCGTGTGCTCAAGTCAAGAGAGGAGAAGCCAGCTTAGCTTAGCTTTGAGGCTAAAGTCATGGTTCACTTTTTCTCCCCTCTTTCCATACGTACCCTCAGTGACTAGTGGTTATTATTCTTTAAAGCACGAAAAAGTTAATTAATTTGAGGTACTCCGTAGCTATTAATAGGTGACAGATGATATATAGTCAACTGCCTGATCAAAACTCGTCAAGGGATATGGTATAGTATTGTTCAGTTAATAATTTCATAATAAGTAGCTGTTGTGTATCGGTTTTGTGAAGCGTCGTAACCGTATCTTGAAGCTCAAGTTCCTTCTTCGTTGCTCGGTACTTTCTGGATCATCGTAGATTGATCTGTACCCCGAATATATATACACACATAGTGGTGGACCCAGAGTATGATCGTTGGGCAGTCCTAACCCCAATATATAGGCTGAATTTCAGCCTATACTAAATATTATCGCTGATCTTATTAGATAATAGATTTGTTAAATTGAAGGGTAGTCTTGTGCATAGTACAATTTAGGAATTTGTTAAATTGAAGGGTAGTCTTGTGCATAGTACAATTTAGGAACAGAGAGGCTAAGAGCAACTCCAACTACTCCTTAAATTAACGCCACTCCATAAAAATCAACTCTGCTCCACAACTTTATCATGGAGCAGCTTCGCTTCGGATTTATAGATCTACCATAAAGTGTGTGGCTAAAAAATTTAACTCCAGTTCTAGATATCCAAGGTTTCAATTGAAAAGGTCTATTATATCTCTATAAAAATCTATATTTTTCTCATTACAAATCAATATATTTGTATAGTGTGATCTCCTTTGTATCTATATGAGATTCGTTCGATTCAGAAGAAAAACGTGACAAAAGACAAAAAAAAATCCAATGGATATGTTTTGTAATAAGTGGCATGTTGGTAATTTTTTATCAAATCTATGATTTTTAATTGTTGAAGCACCTCCTCGTGAGCTCTCAAAAAATGTGGAGCTAAGATGTTTGTCTAAGTAAACTTAGGGCCTGTTTAAGAGAGCTTTATTTTACCTTTTTTAGCTCTACTCTTAAATTTACTAGCCAAATATCTTAACTCCACCAACTCTACGTCTAAAAAAAAGGTAGAGTTGGGGCTAACTTCACTTTTTTTGAGCTCACGAGAAGGTGCTCCAAAAATTAGAAATCGTGGAGTTGATAAAATTATCAACATGTCACTTCAAAACATATTTATTGGATTTTTTTATCTTTTCTCGTGTTTTTCTTCTGAATTGAACGAATCTCACATATATAATAGATACAGAGGAGCTCACACCGTACAAAATATATTGATTTGTAATGGAAAAAACATATATTTTTATAAGGACATAATACACCTTTTCAATCGAAACCTTAGACATTTAGAGCTGGAGTTAAATTTTTAGCCAAACATTTTATGATGGATCTATAAATCTGGAGCGGAGCTGCTCCATGATGGAGGTATGGAGTAGAGTTGATTTTTATGGAGTTGAGCTCTCCCAAACATGCCCTTAAGAAGTAATTGAAAAATAGCTCTCCAACCGTTATCTATATTAGGTTCTTAACTTAGCAAGTTTCTAAACAAACTCTCTCACTTCCTACATTTAGAGACCAAATTTGAAACTCCTAAAAAATCAAAATAACTTCATATATGACCTGATCGAAGAAAATTACAAATGTGGCTAACATTTAAAATAGATTCGACAACTTATATTGAAAGTTGTTGAAGTACATGAGTTTTATTACTTTCAAATATTTATTTACAAATTTGCTAAAATAATTTTTTAAGAGTAAAATTTTAAAGATTAATCGGAGATACTGTTAACTATGCAAATTTGCTGTTACCTCCCTTGTTACTGTTACTGCCCTACGACGTCATGGTCGCATTTTATTCTTTTGTTTATGCGTGGACTACTATGTTAACAGAGGCCTACCTGTTTTATAAAAAAAAAAGGATTACCTGTAGCATTACACTCACATGGAGCTACGATCGCTAGTGGCCGGTTGGGAGTGGATGTCAATAGGTCCAAACAAAAAGAATCCGCTCGTATGGGCCTGTCCCAATAGAGGCCTACGAGGAGTTAGCCCGGGCCGTCGGTGAGTTCATCCACTGATTCTGAAGCCTGTTGGGAATTCGCTATGCACAGGATGAACATGGAGCAGGGGTAAGGTAAGCTCTGGCGGAGCTGGCAAGATTGATGTTCCGGAAAAAAAAAAAAGAAGAAGAAGAAGAAAGAAAGAAAAGAAAAGAGATAGCAAGATTGATCACTGCAGGGGATGCGGTACCGGGCCTGAGGCTGGTGTATGATGCTGGTTGATGCTTGAATCTCCATTCACGGCCCCCAAATGCAACGATCTCCTTGAAAAAAAATAAACCATCTATTACTAACTCGTGTTTAACTAAGAGCTTGTTTGGAAGAGCTTCATCCATAAAAATCAACTCTGCTCTATAACTTTATTATAGAGCAGCTCCGCTTCAGATTTATAGATCCATCACAAAGTGTTTGGCTAAAAATTTAACTCCAGCTCTAGATATCTAAGGTTTCGATGGAAAGGTCTATTATACCTCTATAAAAATCTATGTTTTTCTCATTATAAATCAATATGTTTTGTACTGTGTGAGCTCCTCTGTATCTATGTGAGATTCGTTCGATTCGGAAGACAAACATGAGAAAAGATAAAAAAAATCCAATGATATGTTTACCTCTGTAATAAGTGACATGTTGGTAATTTTCTATTAAATTTACGATTTTTAATTTTTGGAACACCTCCTCATGAGCTCCCAAGAAAGGTAGAGTTAGCTCTAACTCCACCGTTTTTTCTAGATCTGGAGTTGGTAGAGATAAAATATTTGGCTAGTAAATTTGAGAGAAAAACTAAAAAAATAGAGTAAAGCTCTCCTAAACAGGACCTAATTACGAGTTTTAACCAGAAGTGCTTGGACTTTTTGTGTTACTCGAAATCGTTCACTTCCTATCAGTTACGTGCCATTGCCAGCCACCAAGAGCAGCACAGCAGCCCTTCCGCAGACAGGGGGGACAGCAGACAGAATGCATCGCCGCGAGGAAAACGTAGCCCTCTGAAAACTATGACCCGATGCGCGGTGGCCCATCCGGAGATATGGCGCTGGTAGAGGCGCGGCGCGCGGCTGAGAGGAGTTATGCCCGGCCCGTTTCCTTCCGTTGAGTCACCAGGGGGCGCGGGTTTGGTTCTCTATCTCACCGTACCGTCGCGTGGCTCGTTCCTCAGATCAGCGGCCAGGCCCTCACACCAGCCAGCACCAACAAAGTGCGTCTGGCTCGGTAGTAGAAACAGAATCGAGTTTAGTTTCTGGAGGAGGGCCAGGGTGAGTGGGCTGTTTTCTACTACATGCGTAGGCAGTAGACACACCATCGGGTGTTACTACAGGCATCTAATCAATCCTCTTTGCATGTGAGCCTGCTAGTTGAGCGTGCTCTAGTCAACAAATCAACCTGCACAGCTGATTGCTCTCAAAAAGTTCAAATTTGGATCACAGTGATAACAACATATTAAAAGACAGAGTATATAGTTACAAAATTAACCTTCGTTCTATTTTAGGAAACAACACCATGCACGTAATTAACGCGTCGCAACTTTACATTTGTAACCCAAGCCAAAAAGACAAATAGAAACCAAACCTCGATCGCTTCTTACATGCAAGCCCGGCCCGAGAACGTGTGTGCATGTCTAATCACGTTAATTTAGGACGTGTTGCAACACACTAATCACGCACAGGCATATATATATGCTAACAAATTTAACAATAACTTTGTAGTAGCCTAATATAATTTATATTTTATTGCCACCTTTGAGATTATCGAACGGCCATGCATGCATCTACGTCAACGGTGGTTTGGACCGACACACAGAGCATGCTGCAGGCAGCGGGGAATCCCCCACTTCACGCTCGTGCCGAACGATATGCTCCTTCACGTCGACCTCATCGTTGATGTCAATCACCTCGATGAGCTGTCCTGATGGCCCGGGCACGACGTGCTCCTGCACGCGCACGTGCTCCGACACCTGCACGTCCTCCTCCACCTCCTCCGTATCCTCCTCCTGCTGCCTCCGACGACGCGCGAACAGGAGCAGACCCACGAGCAAGCCGAGGAGGAGCAGGCCGGCGATCGGGACCACCACCGCTACGACGACAACGTGCGTCGATGATGGTGGAGGTGGAGGCGGGTCTGAATAGTAATACGAAGACTGTGGAGGTAGTACCGAAGGAATGGGTCCCGGAGGAGGAGTGGGTCCCGAAGGAGGAACAATGGATGAATACGGAGGTATTGAAGGTGGTTGAGTGGGTCCTGAAGGAGAAACAATAGATAAATACGGAGGTATTGAAGGAGTTTGAGTGGGTCCTAGAGGAGAAATAATAGATGGATACGGAGGTATTGAAGGAGGTTGAGTGGGTGGCAGCATATATTGCGGACAATAAGGAGGAGGAGGAGGAAGAGGAGGGGAATAAGGTGGTTCTACAAATGGAGTATACGTGGGTGGTGGCAGTAGCAGAGGTGGGTGTTGATCATATGCCATGGTATTTTCTTTAGGACAGCCCTGCACAGGGATTATTATACACGACACAATCTAAATGCCTGTTGTACACCTCTAAGCGAATGTATGTGCTTCGTACGTATGTGCTTTGGGCACACCAGCAAGATATATATACTTGAGGTGTAGCGGTTTGGTAAAGAGAGAAGCTTCGAAGGGATAGAACATTTCAAGTGGCAGATATATAAGTTCATTGACATTGGCAAGCAACTAATCTCGTGTGTGCTTATTAATTAATTAGTTCACTGGTCATTGATATTTAGCATATGTAATATTAGCGTGGCACAAGCACCAACCTGTTATATTAGCTCACACATGCATGGCAACTTGGCAAGTCGGTGTTTCACCAGTTTGATCTGTGGAGACACAAATTGACCGAGACCTAATAAGTCGTAATTTCGCAAGTTGATATATATGCGTGATGTGGCTGCTGGCACTGATTCTTCGCGTTTCTCATAGTATACACGTAGATAGATAAGACTAGCCAAAGGAATACAGCGCGCGATCACATTGTGCTTTGGTCTTAACTCTATAGATCATGGGCTTAGGCACAAAACGTAGCAGTGTGATCAACTTTGTGAGCACACTTGAGTTTTGAAATATCACGGGTTTATGGACAAAAAGTGGTGTCTGGGTCAACTTGCTTAATTAACGACTTTGCGTGAAGATTAAAGGGCATGCATGCATTGAACATGCATGTGCACGAATATTTAACCCCGACTGCCATTTCAAACCTCATGTACATTATGCAGAACTGGATGTGAGCAAATTTTTAATTTAAAAGAGATCCGAGTATATGCGCGCTTACGCCTGTTCCTGCTAGTTGCCGGCCGGTTGTCAAACGCGCCAATTTGCACCATGATGACGACGACATACTATGTTGCATTAATTGCACCAAGATGTTTGATTTTGATGCGATATCCCAATTTCGAGAATAATATGCAAACAAACTATTTACGACTTCTTCTATCCCGAGCCCTAGCTTAGCTATCCGATTGGGTAAAGGATAATCGAGTAAATTGGCAGAGATGATAAGTTCAGTGAGAAGTAGCACATCATGCATCTAGCTAGGTCAATGTAATACATGCGTCCACACGTGTGGAAACACATGCAATGTAAAAATTAGTGCCGATGTTTGAATTTTGGTTATGTGAGAATTTCACTGTCACGCGAACTGCGCGCCAAAGCGGTGCTTAACTTTTCATGTTGTCATTGTGTTGAATGACGACGCATACATCAGAGTACCGATACTACCTCTTGGAGAAGTTTAATTAGTCATTTGCCTCTTAAAATTATATGATCTAAAAAAATAAAAAGTTATAAATGCACAACTTTGTGAGCAATTGCCTTGTCAATCGTACTCTAGCATCATGTGCATGGCATGTTGGCCCTTTGTGCCGTCGTATCCCATTTTTGCATGGGATATGGTTTTCCTCTTGGTCTCTCTCTCTCTGCCTCGATGGTTTCCAGTACTTTTCAGATGTATTAGGCCTCATTTTCTTACCCTCCAAAGTGTATGTAATCTGGATTGTGAATCACATAATCTAGATTTGTAAAAAGTTGAAGTACAATCTGGAGGGCTCTTTATGTTTGCGGATTTTATAATCTAGCTTTAAAAAATTATAAGCCAGAATGCTAAATGTGTAAATATGTATGCCACAATATCACTGCAATACAGTACAAACTGGCGGTCTGGATTGGATTAATTGTGGGAATTATGCAATCTGGAGGTCAAGATTGCACCAAAGGCTTACATCTTATCACAACATCAAATGTTCCACAATTATTATCTCTGATGCGTGCAGTGTAATTACTGCTTCAATCAAAGTTGTTTGTGCTTGGAATGTCAACATTCTTACAAAACAATGTCATGATGAGTATAAAATTTCAAATGTTCCAATTAGTTATGAACTCAATAATAAGTAGTAGAATAATATGGATATGAGAATCATATAATAAATATAGTGGAGGACTCAATCCAACGTTTACTACTATCAACACATTATGGACGTTTGAGCCAAAAAGAACTGACAATAATGGATGTAAACTTTTTTTTTTCGAACGATCAATGCAAACTTTATAAAGACTGACTTCATACAAGCAGTATCGTGGTATAACAAAGTAATTAAAAAGCCCGGTTACACAAACCGGTATCTCAGCATCACTACATACACACGTCACTCACACGTACAGCGCCGTCACACTGAGACATGCAGACCACAGGCGTACTGCATGACACGCGACGCCAGCAAGCACACGGGCAGTATCATCACCCTCGCTTCGACGCCTCCGTGTACCTGACGGCGTGCTCCTCAACCTTGACGTCGTCCTCGACGACAACCGCTGCGAAGGCGCCCCCGCCGCCGGCAGCCTCCGCTCCGCCTTCTTCTTCGCAGCCGCAGCCGCCGCCGTAACCCGCCGCGTAGCCGGTGGCGGCCTCACCACCGGCAACAACACCTTCGACGATGCGCACGTGCTCCGTGACCTTGACCTCCACGTCCTCCACCTCGTCGACCTTCTTGGCCTCCTCGTCATCACAACGGCGCCGGAGCCTCCTGATGAGGACGAAGAGCAGGGCCGCCAGCAGCGCGAGGCACACGACGCCGAGGATTGGGACGACGATGACTATCACTGTGACGTGCGTCGTCGTTGATGGCGGAGAAGGCGGCGATGTAGCGTAGTAGTCTGTTGCTGGCGGTGGGTCGGAGTAGCTTGATGGCGGTGCTCCTGCCATCAGAATATGTTCTGTTCAGGAAGAAGAATAACAGTTCTGTTCTTGATGTCCCCACAGGTATAAAGAATGACTACGAGTTGGAACATGGAGAGAAATGCTCCTTCTCCAAGCTTCTTTTTATAGGGGAGCTAGGAAGGAATCGTTGTCTCTGGCTCAGCGGCCTTGAGCTTGACCCAATTACTAGATTACTAGCTACAGTAGTGCCAGAAACAGCTCATCACTGCATCAGAAAGATAATTGTTAGCTGCATGCTGTTAGCTAAGATGACGAGAAGCATATGAACAGTTTTTCAGAGTACGCATGTACCCCAGTTAGTACCTGGAGTGTACTAGTGGAATACATACAAGCATGTGGGCTTAATATGCGTAAACTGAGGTCCACTTGCTTATGTTCATTCATTATTTGATTAGGTCTCACTCTGTGGAGTTTGCATTCCAATTGGATGATGTAGAATTTGTGTGAACCCATGCATTCTAGTTGACTAGTAGTAGCAACCAAAAAGGAGATTTATTTTATTTCTTGCAGTGCGCCTATAGCTATCCCCTGTAACTTTGTGGTACCACTCTATAATAAGTAATTAAAGAAAATATATGAGAAGAAAGAGGTCCCGGTAAATAAGCAGAGGGAATGTGCAAATTACCTCGCTCTTGCATGGCGCGGTTTATGATGAGCTCTACTAAACGTCGTATGCTCTGGTCTCGGGACCTCTGCTTCGGACTAGGCACGACACGAGGTTCTTCTACGATTGAAGCGTTGCTCAGCTTCCTTCTTTCTTTGAATTATTAACCTGTTTGTCTATGTCTATATCTGGATTAACGGATTTGAGCCTAATTATTGTCGAGTTGATTATAATTCACGATCGAACCGTAGCAACATCATGGGCGTTGTAGCCCGGCCCGTTAACGGTGAGGCCTAACAAGAACAATACCTCCTGGCCCAGACAGCCATATCCCGCTTTCGGTCCCATCGTCCTGTTGTATTGTTCCACTCCTCCACGCAATTGCGTGGACATTGAGCTGCAGTGACGGCCGGGCTACGGTGAAGACCTTGCTTCCGCACGCGCGCATACTTCCGCGCCTCCACGTCTTCGTCCTTACTCCTTAATTAGCCACCACCTCCTGCACACACGGCTTCGCCGCCGGCGGTCTGCGAACAGGAAAGATCTCTTTGTTACACAATAGTACTGTTAAGGATGGGCATGAATATCCAACAGTTGGATATCTGTATCTTTTCTTAGTTCAAGAAAAAAAAATGATTCAATTTTGATGGAAAAAAAAAATGAACCTCTAGTTCATTTGTTTGAACTAGGTGAGATCCACTCCACACACATCCTTAACTACTGTGCCGGTGGAAGCGCAAGAGGAGGAGAGAGCGATGTGGTGGGAAAGGATGATTTGGCCACGACGGGAAGTTCTTCTTGTTTCCAGCCAAAATTCGATTAAAAAGAAAAAAAAAAGTTGAAATTACGAAGGACTATGGCTGAGTACAGCAAAACTATGGCTGGTCAAATAAATAGGGATAATGAATTGCCGACATATCGAATCGAAGAGCTAATCGTATGCTTCACCTTCAGAATTCCGATGTGGCAGTGTCTCAGACCTACCATCCATCGCCGTAGCTATTACTGTATAATTTTCGTGTGGCATTCAGGAATTAATTCATTTTGCGTGTTTTGACTGTGGCGCGCGTGATTCTGTAGAATAATCTGTGGCGCTCGTGTCCCGTGATACAGGGCCAAATTAGGACGCAAGAGACCATATGCCTCTTTCATCCGAAATGACGAGGAAGTTACTACTTCATCGCCGAGGTCGCCTCTCAGAATCTCGTCGTCGTCACGACCTCGCTCGCGCGTACGGAACGTACTTCGTTCTGCTACGACGACCTTCCGTCCGTCGCGAACCTTCCATCTCTGCTCTGCATATATATACACGTCTCGCCGTCTCATCCTCTTTTCCGTTTTAGAGAACTCGCGTCCTCGTCGTACGTACGTACGGCATCACCGGCCGGGCACGTACTGAGACTCCGACGTCCCATCGACAAAATTAAATGGCTGCTGCTGCTGCTAGTGCTAGCACGGTGGTGGCGGCGTCGCTGTTCGCGGCTTTGGACAAGGACGGCGACGGCAAGGTGTCGCCGTCCGAGCTGCGCCGCGGCATGGCGGCGGCGCTCGGCGAGGTCGCCGTCGGCGAGGAGGAGGCCGCGGCCATCGTCGCGGCGGCGGACGCCGACGGCGACGGGCTGCTGGACCGCGACGAGTTCCTCAGGCTGGCGCTTGACGCGGCGGAGCAGGCGCCCGGCGAGGACGACTGCCGGCGGTGGAGGTGCCTCAGGACGGCGTTCGGGATGTACGCCGCCACCGACCTGACGGCGGCGGAAGCGGAAGGTGTTGGTGACGGCGAGCAGGGTGGTGCAAAGCGGCCGCAGCAGCAGTGCATCACGCCCGAGAGCCTGAAGCGGATGCTCGGCCAGCTCGGGGCCCCGCTGCAGCAGCTGCGCTTGGAGGAGTGCAAGGCCATGATATGCAGGTTCGATCTCAACGGCGATGGCGTCCTCTCCTTCGATGAGTTCAGGGTTATGATGCATGACGGTCTGATATGACGACGCATGTTACTGCCTTAATTATACACTTTTTACCGCCTCGTGCAATCGTGTCGTAAATATTGAGAGTTTGGACACCCATGTTGATTTGCATTCGATGGAGTAGTACGTATATTTTTTTTATGATTTGTTTTTATCGCTAAAAGTATTCTAAATATGTTTTATAATTTGCACATTTGAACTTTATTTTTTTGATAAAATGAATTGCTAAACTTTAAAAATTAATGGTGACAAATATTTATGGAATGAGAGAGTATTGACTAAAACCTTTTCAATGTTCAAAAAATCAAAAGATAGCGTTACAAAAAAGAGAGAACGATAGTACAGAGATAGGAGCAAATCTACATATTGGAGCAGCTCCCCCAAAACATTTGTAAAAAAAATCAACTATATATACCCTAATATTTGATATAAACATAAATACCTTAATAAATAAGAGTGGTTTTAGCCCATAAGCTTAGAAAAAGCTCACCATCTCATCGTTCAGAAAATAGATTATTCAACAATCTAACTTGCATGTACACTGATACGTTTCAGAATTTGCCAAAACTGCACAAATTGCGAGACTGCCTCCAACAAATGAAAAACAAACCATAAGAAAAGTAAAACATATTAGCATTCGGAGTACAGCCTGACCAACTTCAATGCAGAAAATGGCGTCTGCAGCCGCCATTCTCTCTGCTTCTTGCTCAGGGGTCTACCCTTGCCAGCCTGCTGCCGGTTTATCTTCACATCAGCTATGCCCCAAGTGCACTCACGTAGATCCATGTCATAGGAGATGAGCCTGAGCACGCCGTCACCTTCTTGAGGCGCAGTAGTCTCATCACTTGTTTTAGCATATCTGACGTACATTGCCCGCTCTTTGAAGCGTTCAAGCTCTTCAGGGACACGGACAACTCTCTCTACGCCAGGGGATGACACCTTCAAAGTGATCAATGCCAATGAAAGTATTACTGACGTTTGTTCCTTCAAGAGCACAGAAGTCTTTAACTAGATATTTACAGATTGGAAATACCTCCAATGATATGTTTTTAGGTATCTTTCCTGCTACTTCTGCAGCATCCAACTTTGAGCGATATGCAATTGTGTATGCTTCAATGTCATCTATTGTTGGAGAACCATACCTATGTCAAAAACTTGTTGAGAGTTGGTACGGTTGAAAAATCTTGACCCAACGAACTTATATGAACAAGGCGTACAACAAAAACAAACAGTATGGCATATGTCCTAAATTTCATACATACCTAGTGGACATCTTCTCAATGCGTACCCTGATGGTTAAATTTGCAGCAGTCTTGAAAGCATAGATCTTCAAATCTTCATCAAATGATGCTGAGACTTGCTCTGCCAAAGCCAATGCTTCCTTGTCCCACCATGAGCCAGCAAGTGATATCCCACCACCTGCTCCTCCATCTCCAACCTTCATAACGTAAAACATGCATGGTCATTAATTGATGTTACGCTGAGTAGCTTGTAATTCCCAATCGATGAAACTAGCCCTTACATGAAGTTCCTGTTCATCATCACTCTCGAAATCATCTTCGAAGGAATAATCATCGTCATCTTCGTCATCCTCATCATCATAAAGATCTACATGTGCAGCAAGCTATTACTGTTACAATGGTAACTCAGAAATAACTCCTTTTCTGCCCTGAAATGCAGCAGGGGAGCCCCCACTGTTAGGATTTAACTAAAAAGAAGACAAGAATCCTGAGATAGGCTAGACTGAATTATGCACAAAGATCTATCCAAGAGAGGAAGAGAGTGCGCTTGTTTCCAGGTATCATATGAGCTTGCTGTCCAGCTTCATCGATCAAACCAGTATTCCAAGCAAGGAACGATGGCTGGCCTCTGTTAAACTTTGCTTACAAATTTGACAAGCACTAATGATGAGGACTTCCACAAAGGAAGAAACGAAACTGTTAATAGAAGCTTTGAGCTGACCAAGCTGTGGGCCATTCAATGTAAACTTTTCAAATAACCTACATGTCGTAGAATCTATGCAAGTGCTAACTTTTTCAGATGATAAAAAAAAAACAAGTTGAACACGACAATGAACCATGCAAAAGAGCAATATTCTAACAGTCTGCTCAAGACTGTCAATTTCTATTCTGTAACAAAGTTTAAACTATGGCTTCATTAGAAATGATTCTAAATCAATGCTTTTCCAATGACTGCTTTGAGTGGTAAGAGTGCATTTCATAGTTCCTACCCATTCGAGCTGGCAACATCTATTCTATTGTCCCAAAACTCCAAACTGCACAATGCTTCACAGAAATGGAGCCAAAGTGCAGACTACAAAGTCCCCAATGACTCTCTTTCCACAGTCAGAGAGGGCTCAAAACTCCCAATCGCAAGAGCACAAACAAACATTTGCAGACTTCACAAAATCAGTTCTCTCGTAAATATAAAGATACACAGATTTCCTGCATTTCTCTTCTTCAGAAAAAAAAAAAGAAGAAGAAGAGTTCACAAAATCATTACCGTCGTCGTCGTCGTCCTCCGCGAAATCCTCCTCTTCCAAATCGTCGTTCATCTCATCAACTAAATCATCGACCGACTCCTCATCAGGCGGCTCATCGCTGTAGCCTTTCCTCTTCTTGGCGAACGGCACCACCGACGGGGCATTCCGACGAATGATTGCAGGGCATGGGCATCCAGGAAAGGCGACACTCACCGTCACAGCAGTGGGAGGTACAGGAGATCTTAGCGACAACGGCTTGATGCTGCTGCCGCAAAGCGCCTGAAGAACCTTTCGAATAGCAGCCAAATCCATCGACGCGAGTTAAGAATTGCCGAGTTCGAGCACGGCTGCCCCCTAATGAGAGTCGAGACCAGCCAGACTTATCACTTCGTCAGTTAGCTATGTAAGTACGCCAATGGAAGGGGAAGGCGTCTTTCGTTCGCGCTCCCTTTCCTAATCCTCTTCCTCGGTAATGCAAAACGCAATCTAGCGTCGCGATTCGGTCTCTTGCCACTCTCCGACGCGGCGACGCGCCGGAATGCCGCGTGGCCACCACCACCACCACGCTCTTCCACGCCGTGGACGCATCCTGCCCCTCGCCGCGGCGGCGGCGGCCGCGCTCCTTCTCCTCGCGCTGCTCGTTCTCCTTCCCGCCACGCCGCCGGGAGGGCCCGCCTCGCTCCTTCGCGCTGCCGTCGCGGCTCACCCGTCCCCGGCCTCCTACGCGCGGCCCTGCGCCGACCACCTCGACCTCTCGTTGCGCCGCCTCCGCGCCGCGGCCTCCTCCCTGGAGTCCGGCGATGTCCCCGCCGCGCTCCACCTCGCCTCCGCCTCCCTCCAGTGCCAGTATGACTGTTCCCACCACCTATCGCTCCCCGCCTTCCGTTCCCAATCCCTCACGTCCCGCTTCCTCAACTCCCTTGCCCCGCGAATCCTAACCGCTGCCGTTACTCCTTCCTTCTCCGCCTCCAAACCCAACGGTGCATTCCCGCTGAGGATCCGCCCGGACGCCACGGTCTGCAAGCCCAGTGAAGCAGCAAAGACATGCGGCCACTCGACCGTGCAAGCCGCCGTCGATGCCGCGCCAAACTTCACTGCTGGCCACTTCATCATCACCGTTGGCGCAGGTACATACAACGAAAATGTTGTAATTCCGTATGAGAAGACCAACATTGTTATGGTGGGCGAGGGCATGGGGGCTACTGTGATCACCGCGTCTCGGAGCGTGAGGATTGATGGGCTTGGGACTTTTGACACGGCAACCGTGGCTGTGACTGGGGATGGCTTCCGTGCGAGGGATATCACCTTCGAGAACGACGCTGGTTCTGGGGCTCATCAGGCAGTGGCATTCAGGTCAGATAGTGACCGGTCAGTGCTGGAGAATGTAGAATTCCGTGGGCACCAGGATACACTCTATGCCCGCACGATGCGCCAGATCTACCGTCACTGCCATATCTTTGGTACGGTGGATTTTGTATTTGGGAATGCTGCAGCCATGTTTGAGGAATGTGTGATCAAGACCATGCCACGGGCAGAGGGAGCTCGGAAGACTGCACGTAATGTGGTGGCAGCCAATGGGAGGATTGATCCAGGGCAGACGACAGGGTTTGTGTTTTGGAACTGCACAGTGGATGGCGACAAAGAGTTTGTGGAATTGTTCCATGCAAAGCCACAGTCCTACAAACTCTATTTGGGGCGGCCATGGAAGGAGTATGCAAGGACATTATATGTGAGTTGTTATTTGGGGACGGTTCTCAGACCTGAAGGATGGCTTCCTTGGCGAGGGGATTTTGCACTCAAGACATTGTATTATGGTGAGTTCAATAGTCGAGGCCCTGGTGCAAACCACACGGCTAGGGTCAAGTGGAGCAATCAGATTCCAGAAAAGCATGTCAGATTCTATTCCATAGAGAACTTTATTCAAGGCCAGAGATGGATTGCGTATTAACTATAGAGTAAACTGAATGCTTAGATAGGCTGTTCTTGTGAAACCTCGATAGTACATTGTGAATTTTTTTTAGAAATGGAAATGCCTTTAGACACAATCCCTTATAGCTGCATTCTTCTTTAGTATATGTGTTTTAGTTGCATGCTTTAGTTAGTTTTGAGTTGCAATTTTGTAATAATATTGTGAAAAGGTCTGCTGAAGAAGATGTCCATTGTTGCTGGTTTACTGTCTTTTTCTTGGATTGTTGTGATATCATTTCAAGCTTTGTAACTTGTGTAAGAATGATCACTACTCATGAAGTTAGACTTGTGGAAGAATGGTCAATTGTTTCACTATTTTATCATTAACAGGTGCGAAGTTCAGAATGTACGGCTAGCAGCAAGGAACTGTAGGACAGTAGTTGATCTCCGTTTGTTCTTGATCTGTTTTATAGGTGAATTTTTGAAGGTTTAGCTAACGTAGCATTTGAAGGTGCTGATTTGGGTAGTGCAGTTAATATTTGCAAAACGTTTGGTTGCATTTGAATGTGCTGATTTGGACTGAACTCAATGAATGCATTTGATTTGATCCTATGATCGCTTGTTAGTTAGCAGATCACAAGCTCGACCAGATAGATATTCTGTCATACAAATGTAATGTTGCTCGATCTGAATATTGCCATCATAGCAGCCAGAAAGCTCTTTCAGCAACTGCTCGATCTGAATAATGCCATCATAGCAGCCAGAGAAAGCTCTTTCAGCAACTGCACAACATCGTTCCGCAACAAGATTCAGAACCTAGCCGGAACAGGAGAACACATAAGAAGTCCACGCAATCATATATCAGATGGAGCATTCCGAGAAATCAACATCATGCTCAATACATATTCCTTCAGATGCGAATATATTCCTGACCAGATTTGCAAAATATAATACTTGATGCAACCGAAGTTCTTCTTTGCTAACTTTACCAGTAATGGTACAGAATAGAAGTACTGACAAATTCACAATTTCTCAATTGAATATGAGAGGGCTCACCAACGGGAAAAAAAAAAAACTCTATATATTGACCATGTTATGCTTCCATTACAAATCTCACTAGTGTAAATTTCTGATCTTGCACAGAGAAAACAAGGTTAACTATATTCAGTCAATCCAGGAGGCGAGAATGAGGACACTGCAAGAATGTTGGAGTTTTACAATGACAGGATCTAATACCAGAATCGTGTCCTTTTGCGCTACTGAGTCCAAGGGAGGTGCCCGGAGTAAGGCACCGGGCCGCAATAGGAGAATAGACCCTTCAACTCAGGGCATCCGGCAGGGTATGGAATTGTACGATGAAAAGGGTCTCTCTTTAGCCTCTTTACATGAAGAGAGCCAAGGCATCCATATGGATCTTCTAGGAACTGGGACCTGACAGAAGCTTCTCCTTTCAAAGCAGCCTCCCTCGCCGAAGCTGTAGCTGGAGTACCAGAGAAGAAAAATCTTCCTTCGGGAAATCCAAGTGCGGTTCTGTGCAACTGCGCAAACCGTTCCTCCTTGAAATCATAGCTTACAACCTGAGTAACAAATGTGCGGAATTTCACATTAGTGAGTGGTATCATTCAAAACTCACAGAACTTTAGTTAACAGCTCAGAAAATAGGTCATATAGCAATTACGTAAATAAATAGATGGATAAGGTGTTCACGAGATTGATTTGATGAGAACAGAAACTTACAGTTATGTTTTGTGGGTACTGTCCAGTAAGTTCTCTGAAACGGCACACACTAAAAAGCAGGTTTTCAAAACTATCTCGGGCATGTTCTTCAGTCAGCGCTCGGCTCCTTACACTCTCATCATTTCCTGTGCAGGAGTGTACAAACAGTGAGCAGAGTATAGACGGTGGTAGGGAAGGCATTCAGTAATGTCGGTGTCGGAAAAAAAAAAGCAGCAACAAAACTTCAGGCATGAACAAGGTGTAAATGGTACAGAGATAATGATCAGGGAGTATTATAAAAAAAAAAATACAGGAAGCACTAAGCTTATGCTTATTGACCATATACTCCTCAGTATACAGATGTGCATTCGTGCAGTGAATTATATTTTCCCAACCCAGCCGGAATCCAACCCTTTGTGAAGGGACATTGCTTATTGCTAATGTGCCACAAAATAAATATGAATTTGGCCAACAATGAGTCTTTACATGACCATTTGAACCATCCATTTGCAATCCATAAATATATCAAGAATTCCAAAGCATCATCATACTTTAACAATAATAAATGCCTTTAACACACACTTGCTGGTTGATTTTGCATTTCGTTAGAGCAACAAAGTTTTAAGTATAAATTCACAAGAAATTGCACACAGGCATTGGTATGGTTAGATCGCTAGAGGCTCATAAGTAAAACCATTTTCAAATCACACTGTGTACATAAAAGGAAGAAAGGATTGTTTCGAGCAGTCAGAACTCACCAAACCAGCCTTTGGACTCAGCAATTGCCCAGTAGCTCTGCGCCTCGCTCCTCGGGCCAGCATCTCGCCTCGTCTCCCCACCGCTGAACAAGAGGAGCGCGTCCTGATCCCTCGCCGCGATGTCCACTCCCTCCTTGATGTGCGCCAAGAACGTCGCCGCCTGGCCAGGGTGCTTCTGGTACGGCTCCAAGAACCAGGAATCCTCGCCGTCGACCTTCCCGCACCTCGCGCTGGTGTAGATCGAGTGCCCGGCCACCATGACGAGGTTCCGG
Organism: Oropetium thomaeum; assembly: GCA_001182835.1. Classification (NCBI taxonomy): domain Eukaryota; kingdom Viridiplantae; phylum Streptophyta; class Magnoliopsida; order Poales; family Poaceae; genus Oropetium; species Oropetium thomaeum. The sequence continues at coordinate 870,904 of LFJQ01000075.1, read as the reverse complement.
AGGCGCGGGAACGGGTACTCCCCGACCTCGCCGGACCACGCCCCGCCGGTCCGCATCGCCCTGAACCGGGTCTCGTACACGGACAGGAGGACGAGGACGCTGAGCCCGAAGGAGAGCAGGATGAGCGCGACGGCGACGGGGTGCGCCTCGTAGAAGTACCGGCACCGCATCAGCGCCGAGCTTGCCAGGCTCCCGGGGGCGTTGAGGTGGGGATGATGGTTCTTGGGCTTGTAGCCCTTGCGTGCGATACCGGACTCGAGGTCGAAGTCGGCGCGAGGGTAGCGGAACGACTTGGGGCTCCCGGGGCCGTATCCCTGGCTGCTCATCGCGTTCTCTGACGCTGGATCACATGGAACCAACAAATCGAGCTCTTCCTCGTGTGGCTCAGTGCAGCTCAGATCCCGAACCTTTACTCGGTACTAAGAAGATGCCAGGCGAGGGAGACGGGGACCGGTTCACAGGAGGGAGCCCTGCGAAGACGAAGAACTGGCACCGGTTAGCGCGGTGACGAATAAAGTTGAGGAAATGCTTGAGTCAGCAGTGAGGATCTCACTTTTGGGCGCCGGCGCCGCTATGAACAAAATGGTGAGAGGAACCCCGCGCCGGAGAGCGGATCTGCGCAGGCGGACGGGTGACTCCTGACTCCCAGGGAGGTAGAGAGGGAATGAGGTGGAAGTGGAGGCAGGCGGTGGAATCTGCGCGCGCTCCGGGAGGAGATGGAGGGAGGGATGGGGGTCGGGGAGGGGAAAGGAAACAGGTTCGCAGCGGACTTGGTCCGGCTGGACCATGTCTCGCGAACGCGAGGGCTACGTGCTGCGGAAGCATTTTGGTTTGAACTGGAGGAGCAGAGTACATCATGCTCATGGTCCAAAATTATTTAACATGAATTTTCAGAATGGAAATTATTAATCCCGAGTGGAAATCATTTTGGCTGATGATGTGGCACAGTTGATGCTGATTCCATCTAAACGCGCAGTAAGGCCATGGCATCTAAACGCGTAGATAAACAAAGGGACCTTTACTAGAGAACCTATGTACAGACTAGTACAAACCATGGCGTAAGAACGGCCCGCAACGGAGAAGCTTTCTTTTTACAGCAGAGCGAAACTAAAAAACCAAAGGTAGGAGTAGTAACAAATATTCACAGAACAGGGGAGATCGCTTGGTCTCTCGCCCTTTATCATGTCGACTTGAGCCTGTCCAGCCTGAACTTGGCCTGCGAAATAGGGCATCAGGATGAGGCCGATATTTACGTTCTGGTATATATAAGAAACACGAATTCAGAAAGCATTGGCTAACCATCATTGAGTGGATGTCATCCAGGAGGGGCTGAAGCAGCAGCGCGAGCTTCTGGATGTCATCCGTCAGGACAGCGGCGGAGTCCTGGTCATCCTTCCCCGCCACCAAAAAGCTGGTAAAGGCCTTCGTCTCCGGGATGAGCTTCATTGCAATCTGTTTGTTCGCCAAACTGTCGATCGGTCAGAATGATCGTGCTAACTAATCCATGTGCCAGGTTGAATCAACAGGAGCGAAGTCCCGACATTTTGACTGTGCTACCCAAAACTCTTTTTTTTCGAAAGACCAGTACCACCCAAAAGGTGAGCAAATGCCGATTAAAAGAAAAAAAAGGTGAGCAATGCCTTAGCCGCCCCTCCCCCCCCGTTTTTCTGTAGATTGTGGAATCTAGAGTTCCATAATCTAAATTATGAAACAAAGGGTTCAGATTGTGAAATCAGGTTCTACAATCTCAGAGCTGAAATGAGTCAGCTTTTACCGGATCGTGGCACAAATATTTACAGTTTTGCCATTAAGACTCACTTGTCATGACAGCATTTAGATCGTGGAATCTGGAGAAACAAACACCCCCTCAAATTTTATACTTCAAATTTTAAAATCTCAGATTTTATAATCTACGATCCATGATCTAAATTCCACAAAGAGGGCCTTAGCCAAAAAAAAAAAGTTTACTGTTTGCAGACCTTGTATGCCGCTGAGGAGATCCAGCCATGCCACGGCTTGAGAGTGATGTTATACGCAGCTTCTACATGCTGTGCGAGGCTCTGCTGATCAGAATCAGAGCCCGCTCCAAGTCTCTGTAACAGCGCGATAGTGAAATCCATGGATCTGGTGACGTTGGAGGAAAATTTTCAAATGAGAAGCGGTATAATAATATAGGTTAACATCAGACCGACGGACAGTAGAAAGCTATCGGTGTGCTTTGCTTACCTGGTAAGCCACAGTACAGCTCTGGAGCAGCTATCGACCTTCCTCGCAGTGCCCTCCTTGACCTCCTTCTCCACAATCTCCGTCAGGGTTGAGTACTTACAAGGGTCCAACAAGTACAGCTCTTGAAGTCTCTGCAGCAGGCATCAATTGTTAAAGATAAATTCTCGCAAAAAAATGGGTATCAATTGTTAAGATATAAAACATGAGTAATCCTTTGTGATCAGACACAACAACAGGCACCGTATCTAGACCATCCCCATCAGTTGTTCAGATAGTATCATGCAATGGTAGTTTTCACATTCAGTAGAGTAGCCCGCTAGACCATCCCCATCGACACCTTGCCTACAAGTTTTTACCTCTGCAACTTGCCCTCATCTTATCTTCAGGGAAATGGAAGAAAACGGATAAAAATGACAAAAACTTCAATATCTCGCAAAGAGAAGCACCATAAAAAAGGCCGGGCAAGAAAACTTGGCGTCCAGAAATGGCCCGACGCTGGATGTGACCGGAGCAGTTGGAGGGGGGGAGGCCTGTGTGCGGCGCACGTAAAGGGCCCATCCCATCCTTTAGCGAACGCAGTGAGTAGAGAGTGAGACGAAAACCCGACTAGCAGCATTTGTCTTACTTCGCCCCAAAAAGAAAAAAAAAACCAGCATTTGTCTTACGGTTTCCTTCTTTCAAACCGGTCGTTGTCTGCGATTGTGCAATCACAAGAATTTATTGGAGGGTGCCGGAAAAAGACCGGTTCCTTTCTCCTGGATAAGAAGCTGTTTTTTGCTTGGACATACAAGCTGGAACTCTTTTCTTGCAAGTGATTATTCCTGAACACCATCCGATGCGAGAACATGAAGCTTCGATCGATGCATCGGATCGGAATCAGATGACATCAGTTTTCCAATCAGTTTGAACAGATACACAACCCTTTTTTTTTGGCCCATTTTGTAATTTCTATGATCAACTGGGATAGAGAACAAAACGAAGGCAAAACAAACTGTGTTCTGAACCGGAGGGCCCTCGGTTTACCAAAAAGCGGCCACCTTCTTTCTTTTCAATTTGTTATCTGTGTGAATTTTGGATGAACTATATATATATATATATATATATATATATATATATATATATAATAGCCGTGAAGAAAAAGAGTTGAGCGGACCGTGACCCGGTCCTTTTGTTGGCTAGCCGTGTGGCCGGCACGAGACAGGGGAAAGCCGACGACGCAGGGTGACGTACCCGATAGCGCTAGCGTGGCCCACACAGAAACAGTTGAGGAACGCGAGCGCTTGCTGCCTGATATCGGGTTCACAAGTTGCAATCTTTATTTATTTATTTATTTATTATTTTTGCCGTGTTTGCTAGTATCCCAGGTTGGGGGCCCGATCGAGACTCGGTGTCTACTAGCAGTACTTCTAAGCTACTGGTATTTTCCATGGTTGCTGGTTAAGCGTAATTTGATCTGGGGAAGAGGAGGAGGGGAGTTCTTTCTCGTATACGCACCTCGATGTTGCGTTGGACGTCGAGCCTCAGCACAGCCATGGTCGGGCCGATCTTATCTGCAAGCAAAAAATGGATGGACGGACAACGAGTGAGCAGATACAGTCAAGGGGAGAGGAGAGGAACGGCAGGAGCAAGAAGAACGACAGAAGTTTTCGTGCATGGAGGAGCGAGCGAATCAGGAACGGAAACGAATTGACGCAACACATGAATTGAGCTCCCGAAGAACTAAAAGATTCAGAAGGCCGGCAGCCCGGAACTCACCGAGCACCCGGAGGACGAGGTGGGACAGGCCCAGGAACGGCAGTGTGGGCGGCGCTGATGCGGGAGGGGGCTTCACGCCGTCGTGCTTGAGCTTCGCCGGCGAGAGCTCCTCGATGGCCAACCGTATCTCGGACCACCTGTTCACATCCTCCTCCTGCCGCCCCTCCTCCTCTTCCCCACGCCCGTCGTCGTCGTCATCGTGCTGCTCGCGGTCTCCTCCTTTGTCGTCCCTCTCCGCTTCCGCTTCAGCCGCCTTGTCGAGGACACCTTCCTGCGGCAATGGGCTCACGGCCCTCGCTGCTTCTCCCTCATCTCTTTTCCTCTCCACCATGACTAAGGTCACACTAATAACACTAACAAGGTAGGCATGCTGAGCTTATCCTCCGTGAAGTCCCTCTGTGTGTTCTCTCTTTTGATCAGAGAGAGAGAGAGAGAGAGAGAGAGAGAGAGAGAGAGAGAGAGTCAAACGCCACTGCGTGGCGAGCAGACGAGAGGGACGTTTATTACCTCCAAAGTCCACAACATAAGCAGGGTTTGCGACTATTATACTAGTACTACGCGGGCAGCTAATAATGCCATGAGCGGTAGCCGGTAGAGAAAGATGATCTTTGCGCTTGTACGTGCTCTTCCAGCCTTCACTAGGAATGGGTGGGGGCACCCAGGTAAACCCGGCAACCATTTTTGTTTGCGCAAACAGAGAAATTGTCTCGAGCTCCGACGACGAGAATTCACCATAATAATAAATTCAAATCATGATGTCGATAGCTAAGTACATATCCCGAAATAGAGATCAGCAGAGGGCGTCACGAGAACAAAACAAATTGTGCAGGATGATAAATGTATGGAAAAAAGGAAGGTTAGATCGTCACACTACTTAAGCAATGACGTTTATGTTCGTTGTTCTTTATTTGTAGTACTACTACTATAAAGCAAATATGCATGCGTATGCTATGCAAGAGTGACGGCATCAGAAAGTAAGCCGGAACAATCTTAGCCGTGCCTGATTCTCCTAATTATCCCAACTGCTTCTGTTCGTAACAAGGGTTAGCAAATGGGAGCACTGTTTGCACGCACCCTGGTGTCTGACCTCTTAAACTTCAAGATCAGCTAGTCCAACCTTTTAAAGGTGACTACAGATAGTGAACATGAGTACATGTAAGTTTCATGTAGGTGAATACTCATACTTGTATACACATATTTAACGTACGTATTATTAAGGAAAAAGGAGTGCAGCGTATATAAATAAATTACTTGCCATGTGTTCGTGCTAAAAAGTCGTTCAAGGAAAAAAAAATCCACGCAGCAGCAGGAGGAGGTACCTATGCATCAGGATTATCAGAATAATACCGTCCGGTGACGCCGGTTTGTACCAGCTGCAGCTGGCAGCACCAAAAGGTTGGCTTAAGAATTTGAAAGTATAAAATGAGGTGCCGTGCTGAAGGGAAGCAAACAATGCACACAGCAATTTCATCATTATGACAGAAAGTACATAACCTCACGCAATCCTTATTATAAAGGAGAGCTACTGTCAAAACAGAGTTAATTTTGAGCAACTATTTGAACATCACACGATGACAAAGTGTGTTACTTCATGCATACATAGCACCATCCATGCATACATAATCTATGACAGCTCAGCGATACAACAGCCAGCGAATCAGCTCTTTGCAGCAGGGCGGAATGAGCAGCAGGAACAGCAGCAGGGTGGAATGAGCAGCAGCAGCAACAGCAGCAGAGCAGTAGCAGCAGCAGCAGACTGGGGAAACAAGGAGGTACCCATTCGTTAACGAGAGCTAATAGCAAGTAAATAAGATTCACGAAACTAAAATAGCAACACAAAAGCAAAATCTCAATTTGATAATAAATGATATATCAGTTGAACATTGAACAGATAAGTTATAGAAAACATTATCCTAGAAGCCACTGTTGGGCATGAATATGTCAGACGAGAGTCATACAAACACTTGTTTTACAGAACACACTGTTAGGCATGAAACATGTCATCGGCCAGCAGAAAAGAATAACTGCAATGCTAATGCTACTTGAAAGGAACTCCAGACCTAGAAGGTGGCATTTATTTATCAACTAATTTGGTGAGTAGAAAATGCAAAAGCGGAATGGAAGGCAACCCACTTCTCATCAGTTTAATACTGCAGGCCCAACATCATAAACTGGTACATTTCTGAAAGAGTAGGTTCACCTGACAGGTGTCATTGTAACAGAGCTCATGGATACAAGGGCAAAGCTTAAGGGAAATATTTTCCAGTTAACAAACAAACTAATATTTAATACAAAGCTTATTATACCTGGCGTGGAATAGAACACACAACTGTTACATATCTATTGGATGGATAACCCTGGCGACTATAGGACCCATGTTATTCTACCAGTTTTCAATAGGCAAAAGTTGCACTGCATGATAAACATTTAAAAGTAATCTTAAACGTTTTGTTTAACATTGTTCTAGCAAGATTGTATGGACAAAAATATCTATAGAAAGGGTTCATGTTAAGTCATTTCTGGGGAGAGAGAAAATTCACAGTGTATTTGGCAGATATATTTAATCAATTAAATTTGGATTTAAAATAAATAATTACTGGGCATAGTTTACTTTACTTTTCTAACAAAAACTTCAGCTTGCATATGGATGGTAAAAGCGACACGTAGGTCGGTTGCATTCTCCTCGTTTGAAATCACGGCAAATTTCAACCTTGTCGCTCATTACCTAGTAGGAAAAAAGATGCAGCAAACAAAATGTTGTTAATTAGTAGCTCCAAGCAAGAAAAAAACACATTGCAAAACATAAGCAAATACAAACCGGTGTATGCGTCTCAGGATGTAAAAATCGGCAGGATTCTCTATGACACATATTCTTCAAAAAGTCCCTACAAACTTCCGCTGAGTTCCTGTAGTCTGCGTCTTTCATGGGAGTGAGTACATCACCGTAGTTCATCAAAACTCAATAACGACACTGATAGTTCAAGAAATAGCATAGGGACTAATAACAATATCATTACATGCTATTTACCTGGAAAAGATCTAGGAGGTGAATTAGGAGGCCCCATCATAGGAACACCAAGCGGCACCACTGGTGGTGGTGGCATGTAAAGCTAGAGGGTTATACAAAGGATACACACCATGTTATTCATAATCATCTTGAATAACATATAAAACATGAAAAGGTCTTTCTGTTGTTTACCAATTTATTTCTCATTTTAGTTGAAAAGGGGGAAAAAAACAATTCTTATCGTTGATCTCATGTGAAGAGATGGCAGCAAAGGCATTTCATCAGACATACTTTTTTTTTTTCCAATTTTCCCTTACAGGATTTACTATCATAAGGTGATGGAGGTTAAAAGTGTTTCGCTCAAAAGTTGTGAAATGTTATAATATAAGGCTATACAATGAAAGCACATACCATATCTGGATACTGAATGGGAATATTACCCATGGGAGGCATTGGATGTGCAACTGCATGAGAGTACCTACATGATTTGCGTTCACACCGTCCACGCAAGAAATCTTGGCAAACCTTTAAAAGAAAAGGGAGCTGATAACTAGATCAACAAAACAAACAATTTAGATGAATAATGAGGAGACAGAACAGGGAGTCAGTTACAAATAGAATGTCCGTGCTCTATGAACTGAGAGGGCAGATAGTACTACAATGGAGTAGAATAATTGAAATCTAAACATTCTATTAATTTATGTTTAGGCAAATGAGGGCAGATAGTACTACAATGGAGTTGAATAATTGAAACCTAAACATTCTATTAATTTATGTTTAGGCAAATGAGGGCAGATAGTACTATCAAAAGGAGGATATCTTACAATAGCACAATCTTCAACAGACGAATGATGCAAGAATCGACACTCATTTGCTGATCTTGAGCATTTCCCACGTGCAAAATCTCTGCAAACCTGCTATGTTTTCACAAAAGTACTTCAGTCAGTTTGTGGTCCAGAATGCAATATACACGCCCCGTTATTTTCACTCACTTGTTTTCTGGTGGGGGGGGGGGGGGGAGAGAGAGAGAGAGAGAGAGAGAGAGAGAGAGAGAGAGAGAGTTATCTTTCTATTTGACAGATATATTTAATAAATTAGATTTGAATTTAAAAGAAATAATTACTGGCATGATGACGTCTATACTGTTGAACAAGAAAGGATATAGATTGTTAAACTTTCTTTTATGAGTTCCAACAAAAAATATATGCTGCTCCAATGTTATTGTCATTTCTATGGACATGTATTACGGCTCAGTAGTTTGTTCAGATATAATGAGGATTTAAGACATAAACGTGAACCATCGAATGCATGTAGGAGAAAAAATAAAAGCTCAAATGTGATAAACTTACCATCTTCACCTTTGGGTCTTCCACACCGATTGATTTCAGCAATGACCTGCACACACGTAACAAGAAAGAGGATAAATAAAAGGTTGTGCCAGAAAACTCTTGTCCCTTGTTATGACTTCGCATTATAACATATACTCCCTCCACACTGGAAACGAACGTTCCAGAGGGTATGACTGAGTGCAACAATAGAATTCGTTTTGCGTTTCAGTTACCCACGCAGACAATGCTGCCCCTGCCCGTTCGCTTGCCTTCGCACGTTTCCAAGTAAAAATAAATGTCGCACTGCAGGCCGCTTCAGTTCACGTGAGCGGGAGTTCAAAATCGGAAAAAAAAAAAAGAAATGGTACCCGTGCACATGAGAGGCAACGTAGCGCTGGGGATTCGAACTCTCAACCATACAGCAGAAAACCCACTTTGGTGACCGCTTGGCCAGCGAAAGGGTAGTGAATGAAGGGCAACCCGATGGTATTTAATAAGGGCAAACATACAAGACTACTACTCTCTAATCTCTTGCTATGAGTTTGTCCTTGGTATGCTAAATGCTGTCCAAAACGAAGTCCTTTTCCAGCCTGGAGGGAGTGATACTCTGAAATATAAATTTATAAGCGAGCCAAACACACATTATTTCCAAGGCTATTACTCTATAGTAAAAACATACAAACGTTGGTCCTTTATTTCTTGCCCCTTTTTGTCAATGTGAGTTTTAGTCACCAGTAGGCTGTGGCTTTTATCTTAAAGTAGTGCTGCTTTGCTTCTGAGGTGTTGTTTAACTCGATTTGATATGGCTCGCCTAAACACCAGGCAAGGCAGAGTGCTGAACTTGCACGAGCTAAGACGGTTGCGGAACAATACATTTTTCTTTTTACATGGTGAGGAAAAGCACTAATCAAATCAAACGGGTATCCATCGGGGTAGCACATACTCCTGGATATGGGGAGGCGGATGGTAGTAGCGGCATGTCCTCCCCCGGAAGCAGTTATTCCTCAGCGAATCCGCGCACGCCGTCACCTTGTTGTCCCTGACCAAATTGCAAACAAAAACAGAAATCAGAACAGCATCCCACCATCACAAAGTTCAGAAGCCGCGAGATCTCGCGCGTACCGGTCGACGGTGACGGAGTGGTGCGGGTGCGCGTATCTGCACTCTATGTCGGCGCGCGTGCACCTGTCGCGCAGGTAGTCGCGGCACACCTCTACGTTCAGGTCGTTGTGCCGGCGGCGCTTGCCGTCGTGGGGGTACTGTGGGCTGCGGCTGCGGCTGCGGCTCCGGTTTCGGCTACGGCTCCTGCTCCTGCTCCTGCTCCGGCTGCGGCTGCGGCTGCGACGGCGGCGCGGGGAGCGCGAGCGGGAGCGGGACGCGGAGCGAGTCGGCGAGGGTGACGGGGAGAGGCGGCGCTTGCGCGGCGGTAGCGGCGGCGGCGACGACGAGAGCGCGCGAGCGGGGGCGTCGTCAGCAGATGCAGCGGCGTCGGCGGAGGTTGGGGCATCGGTCGAGGCGGGAGCGGGAGCGGAGATGGCAGCGTCGGTGTCGCCGGCGGCAGAGGGGTTGGTGGCGTCGGGGACAGGATTAGGGATTTCGTTGGACGCCATATTGGGGCGTCGGGGTGGTGGACGAGAGAGAGGGGACGGCCGCCTGACAGACAACAGACGACAGGGATCTAGGTTTAAGAAGAGTTGATTTTTGGATTAATTGCTGCTAATACCGACAGATTTGGTTTGTTTTGGTTTTCGAATGAAATCTAAAACTTGAAATCGGCCTTGTAGTGGTGGAGGGGGAGCGCTCAGATCGCGGCCCACGTAGATGAAGTACCGAACTGATGATGCCCTCTAGTTCAGCCCACCACACTCGCATCACAAAAGGAGCCCGTAGTTCGTCTGCAATTGGCTTACCACCCGCACGCACGCACGCACGCACGCACGCGCACGGCACTTTGGACCACTGTCCACAGTGTCGAATCAGGCGGCAGTACAGTAGTACTAGCTGGTAGTCCAGGCCAAGAAGGCCGAAAGCAAGCGGCATTACAAGAGAGAAGGGTGGAGACAAGAACGGGAGGCGGTTGGCGAGTCACCACCGTAGCCCGGCGGGCGGGAGCGAGGGAGACACGGCCATAAACACGCGCGTCTTCTGCCTGTGCAGGGTCCCTCCCGGCGGCCTCCTCCTCCGACCATCAGGACCGGATCACGAAAGCATGGTCCCTGCGCGCTTGCGACCGCCTCCAGACACCCGCCACTGGGACTGGGCGCGCGTCTTCATCAGCCGATGGGTGCTGCCGCCGTCGACGCCGGTCCCCCCCCCCCCCCCCCCCCCCTCGACCAATCAGTTGGCCGGACGGACGCCACGCCACGCAGCTGGTCGTCATGATCAAGGCGGCTCTCTGAAAGTTGAAAGAGAGAGCCTTCGCTTACTTTATTAGTAGTATTATTAATTAGCCGCTAATATAAACGGAAGGAAAATCTACGTCCTAGAATGCCCTACTAGGCTACTACTACCATAGAGTAGGACTGATAATTGGAGTTTGGACTAGGATTCGGCTACCTACCTACTCCATTCATCCCTTTTTACTCATCATAATTGACTTTATACCACAAATTTTGACCGTTTATTTTATTAAAAAATTAGTTTAAAAATATGTAAAATTAAAAATTAGAATTTTTAAAATTTTTAATAATAAATTAAATTTTAATAAAATATTTAATATTTTTATGTTTTAAAATAAGATAAATAATGAAAATTATTGATTAAAATTAACGATGATAAAAAAAAATAAAGGGAGTACTGCTGGGTAAGTGGGTAGTGTGTGCTGTACAGAGCGCTCCGATTGATAAGTCGTGATGGTTACGTACTGCAATTCGGCGAGAGAAAAATGGCATGCGGGGTGGACCTGGCTAGCTGGAACCTTCGCACGTAATCTCGCTGCTTCGTCCATCCCTTTGTAGTAGTACCATAACAGCTGGAGGGGTTCGACGTGTGCGGCTCAGGATTATTATTTCCTCTCTCGCTCGGCGGCGCCTCAGCGCGCACGTGGAAGTAAGTGGTGGTGGTGCCCGGTTCGTGGTCGCGCGGAGACGCCATTCTTTTTCCTTCTACTTGTACGCGTCGTTGTATTATATAGAGAATTTGCAGGCAGGCGTGGAGAAAGACGAAATGATTCGTCAGGCTGAGCTTTGCCTGCCCGGTGTGCCCACCTCGGCGCCACTCCCCGGCCCCGGGTCCAAAATCATTAGCCGCCTCCTCTGTTCGGCAGGGGAAACAGGAGGCCAGGCCAGCACGCAGCCGACCCCTGCTGATCCGTGGGTACAGTAGAATGAATGGGCCACATGGAATCTGTATAATTCTGCTAGTGTACCTTAAGGATACGGTCCACAAATATAGTGTCAGCGTTTCCTCATCAGCTCAGCTCGCGTGTTTTTGTGCTCCAGAAGATTAATTATATACTCCTATTTAGTTCAGTTGAGGGGATGTCTGGACGGGTCTCGGTTCATTCTCTGGCGTGCTGAGGATGACCTTACAGGTATCGATCAGAATCAATCATCCATCAGCAGGACGCTGCCTGCTGAATTGCTGATCCTATATAGTATATACTTAGATAGTCTTAGTCTAGTTAATCTCTTGACCTTCCCCGGCAGCGGAACGAACGTTCTGTTCTTTTCGTTCACCTTGTTTCTTTGAATCCTGAAGGGACATGGTCCTGCTGCAGACATCGACCATCGGCTTAAAATTTAATCAAATCAATCCCGCGACTCCCTATCCTCAAACTTTTTTCCCCTAATTAATCAATCCTTTTAGACAGAGAGTCGTATATAGGTAAGCGCAGAAGGCAAGCCGCGATGGCATGCCAGCCAGAGTCTGGATTGTAAGAATTAGTTTCAGATTCTATGTAATCTAAACTTCCAAATACAACTGTAGTTAGAGATAAGACCTTGATAGAGACAAGTCTTGATGTGAAATTTATTTCTTTAGGAACTATATATTTGCCTTGAAATATTTCCATCTAAAATGTGAGCTGTCCTCAGGTACAGGCTCTCGGCTCTTAAGTAACAATTGGTGAAGCTTTAGGACAGTTAGGAGGCATGTGTTGAAGTGTCTACTCACAGTCTCTCCACTCCGAAAAACGATCTTTCCGATTGTCCTATTCTTCATATGATGAGACAAGATGTATAGAAATGAAGCTACCATTTCTTCAAGAGGTAAATTCCTTATTCCTTTCAGGCCAGCAACATCCCTAAACATCTCACACAGCACACTAAAGGTCCTTCTATCTACTAGAAGCTCACTTATACAACCAACATCACTCTCACGAATAAGTTGATATTAATCGGTCACTCCTTAACTCTCTGATTTTATTTTTCTTTCTATTTGCCAACACTTCCTCTTGTAAGGAAGTACCAACAACACCCAAATGTAATAGTATATAAACATAACACTAGTCATCATAAGGGTCAAATTCCTCCTCTGAGTTCTACTAAGTGGAAGACGAGCCATAATGCTGTACAAAACTAAATTTACCAATTAATTCAAACATATAACCAGATCATCAAATTCAAGGCGCATATCATATTTGACACTGGAACTAGATCATATTCACACATGATTAAGCATATAACTAGATCATCAAGCAGTTACTAGTGCACCGGTGCATCAAGAATTCCTCTATAAACTTCACACATGACTAAGCATATAACTAGATAACGAAACACAACACCAAACAGCAGCAAAGTCTTTGCTCCACAACTGTAGACCATAACACGACAACTGTTGACAGAAGAAGAATACACACCTTGTTATTCTTGTTGCACGAACTGCTAATTCGTCTTCCTCTCCTCATTCCTTGTGATCCCCTTCTATGGATCCTGATCTGCACCACAAATTTTAGCAGATAAGGAAATATTTAGGACAACCATAATGCTCAACAAAAATATTTAGCAATAAAATTAAAATGTATGATAATGTCACATGCTAGAGAAAATGATTAGCCGAGGAGTAATGCAGAGATAGCGCAACCATACATCCACAGATCATTTGAAGTACGCATTAGTTTAACATAAGTTCCAACATAAACAAGTATATCGCAGGCTAACAAAGCACCTTATAGGCTAACAAAACACTCTATACAGTGATAACAAGCAACAAAATCTGTCATAACAGTAGCAATTAGAATATGAGTTATGAATAAAATGCTAAGTATTAGATCCTAATCATACCAATCCTATTACGTGACACAGCTGTATTTTTATTTGTATTCCACAAGCTCTATATGCTCCATCTTCATCTACAGAACAGATACAACATGTGTTTTTGTTTTCTTTCAATACATATCTACAGAACAGAGCAATAAAGCACATCCTATGCATGGACATCTCCAGATTTGCAAAGAGTTTTGTTAACTCGCAGTAGGATAACAATCTACTCGGATTACCAAAAAAATCCATAGGTGACACCATATCAATCAGATTCAAATCAAGTAACTAGAATCCAGCAACCTGACAAGAACGTGGTACCAGCGAGATTCAAAAAATGATGGATCTTGAGTGTCGAGGGAAGAAGAAAAAAATAGTACCTTGCTGACAAGAGGATTCTTTATGCAAGAACATGTAATCCTCTTGTTCCTCTCCTCCTTCTTCCCCTTGTACAGATCCCTGTGATAGCCTTCTCCCTGAGGCTTCTCCCGACGACCTTCATTTTCAAAGATCCAGCGGGTGGCCCCGTGCCTACGCGAGTTCCTAGGGTTAGGGGAGAAGTAGGCGCACAAGGAACAAGGAGAGGAGAGGAGAGGGAGAGGAGAGGGAGAGAGAGGGAGAAGGAGAGGAGGACCTCACCGCCAGTTGCCGCTGAAGCTCAGGCGTCCGCCGCGCGTGGGGGGCTGCTGGAGTCGTGTGTGCAAGGAAGCGTGAGGGATGATGGCTGATGGCTGCAGATTCGGGCGACGAGGTCGCGGCCTTCTCCCAGAGTCTCTCCCGGCGACCTTTTCCTTCAAAGATACGGCGGCGGCTTCACCCCACCAGCTGCACGAGAGGAAGGGATTAGGGGAGAAGCGGGAGGAAGAGGGAGAGGAGAGGAAGAGGAAGAGGAAGAGAAGAGGAAGAGGAAGAGGAAGACGAGAGGGAGAGGAGGACCTCACCACCGACCGTTGTTGGGACCTTGGGCGTGCGTCCATCGGAGTCGTACGCCACTCGAGCTCAGGGAAGGGAATGGTTCACTCGGGTCCTGCAACAAAATCGGAGATGTGAAGCGCCCGACCTGATAACAGTGTGAATCATTATGGAGTGGTCCAAGCAAACGTCAAACAACGTCATTGAATCGCAGTGTGACCCATTCACGCTGTAAATTTGCCCAACCAAACGCTCCCTAGAATGTATAGGATCCTAACCAAAGTCTATCTCAACTACCGAGTCTTGCTATCTGTTGGCAGTTGCCGATATATAAACATGTATCCGTGGTAGGCCAAGATAGGCAACCACGTTTCCTCAAATCTTTCAGAGCAGCTTCTTCCACAACACATCCAAACCTTGGTGTCCACGGCGTCGTCTTCTTCGTCATCTACGCTGCAGTTTGGTACCGTCTCTGAGAAACTTACTCGAGACAACTACCTGCTATGGCGAGCTCAGTTTCTCCCTAGCATCTGAGGTGCAAAAGTCATGGGGTTCCTAGATGGATCTATCCCTGAACCGTCGATGACCATCGAAGTTGTCAAAACGAAAAACAAAGAAGAAAAGGAGAGCGTTAACAATCCTGGGCATGACTCATGGGTTTCAAAGGATCAGCAGATTCTGAGCTATCTGCTGAACTCTCTCTCCAAATAAGTGCTGGGCCCTGTTGCCTCAGCGACAACGTCCGCGCAAGCATGGGCCATCCTAGAAGGGATGTTCTCAACTCAATCCAAGGCGCAAGCTGCAAACCTTCGGATGCAGCTAGCCACGCTCAAGAAGGGTGGCACAACGACCTCTGCGTACTTCAACAAGATGTGTGCCATCAAGGATGAGCTCGCCCAAATCGGTAAGGTCATTGATGATGAAGAGATGATCGCATATATTATGAATGGTCTTGATTATGAGTACAACTCTCTTGTATCCTCTATTCTTGGGCGAGTTGGCTCAATCCCGCTAAGTATTGTCTACTCCGAGTTGCTTGCATTTGATCTCCGCCTAGAGATGTTGGGTGATGGAAATCAGTTCCAGTCCTCGGCCAATACAATCGGTTGTGGACGTGGAGGACGGAACCGCGGTCGTGGAAGTAATCGTGGCAGGAACCAAGGGGGTCGTGGTGCTCCAAACTGAAATCATAACGCTGGCTCAAAATCAAGCAAGGCAAGGTGGCGGAGGGCGGAAACCACCACAGTGCCAAATCTGCAAGAAAGATGGTCACATTGCGACAAGATGTTGGTATAGGTATGAAGAGGATGATGAAGATCAGAAGCTTGCAGGTAATGCAACAACAAACTATGGGTATGACTCCAATTGGTATGCTGATAGCGGAGCAACAGATCATGTGACTGGGGAACTTGAGAAGTTCACAGTCCATGACAAGTACACTAGGGGCGATCTGGTGCATACGGCCAATGGAGCAGGTATGAGAAGTAGTAACATTGGTCATTTAGTCTTACATACCCCTAGTAGAGATTTGTGCCTAAATAATATTCTTCATACTCTCAGTGCTAGTAAAAGTCTCTGCTCAGTTCATAAACTTTACCTCGATAATGGTGTCTTCCTTGAACTTCATCCCTATTTTTTTCTTATCAAGCATCGCCAAACGAAGGAGGTTCTTCATCGAGGTAGATGTCGTGGGGGTTTGTATCCACTATCAGTACATCTGCCAAGAACTAGTAGTCATCATCAAGTCTATGGAGTCAATAAACCATCTACGTCAAGATGGCACAGTAGACTAGGACATCCTGCCTATTCTATTGTTGATCGTGTCATTAGTGTGAACAAGCTTCCTTTTGATAGTTCAAGTAATACGGATTCCGTGTGTGATTCGTGTTAGATGGTCAAGAGTCATCAACTGCCATATTTGAAATCAAATACTACTTCTATTGCTCCTCTCGATCTAATCCGCTCTGGTGTGGGGGCCAGCTTTCGCTTCTGTTGGTCGTTTTATATATTATGTGAGCTTTACAGATGATTTCAACAAATACACATGGATCTATTAACTTAAGAAAAAATCTGATGTCCTTCAGGTTTTTCTTGAATTTCAAAGGCTTGTAGAGAGAAAATTTAATAAGAAAATTATTTCTATACAATCTGACTGGGGGACTGGGGGGGGGGGGTTGAGTATGAGAGTTTGAATTCCTATTTGAAAGAAAATGGCATCTCGCATAGAGTGTCTTGTCCTCATGCTTATCAACAGAATGGGGTAGTAGAAAGGAAGCATTGCCACATAGTTGAAGTTAGTCTATCAATGCTAGCCAATGCTTCTATGCCTCTTAAAGTATTGGGATCAGGCTTTTCTTACTGCCACACATTTGATTAATCTTCTACCCAAAAAAGTGATCAATTTTGAGACTCCAGTCGAACGCCTTCTACAAGAGACACCTGCCTATACCTCTCTTCGCATCTTCAGATGTGCGTGTTGGCCTAACCTAAGACCATATAACACAAAGAAGTTATCCTTCCGATCCACTAGTTGTGTTTTTCTGGGATATAGTTCTATGAGGCTTCAAATGCTTAGATATTGGCACCGGCCGCATCTACATCTCCCGAGATGTAGTATTTGATGAGAATATTTTTCCCTTTACACATCTCCATCCAAATGCTGATGCTCAACTACGAGATGAAATCCTTCTCTTATCCGATCCATTGAATCAAGGGGGTGTAGATTGTAATGATTCAATGGCTACTAGTATTTCTCATACTTCTAACAAGTCTGCTAAAGCATTACAGGTGCTGATTGCTATTGCTGTTGAAGATCAAAGTAACCACAGAAGATCAGCCTGCTGTCAATCCCGAGGATGATCATGTCGGGGCAAACAGCAGCCCTGCCCCAACTGACTCCCAGACAGATTCTTCTGACATGGCCTCTGATATTCCTGCATTACCAACCATGTCCCCGGGGTTGCGCTCTCCTAACTCAGCACGTGTCACAAGCGGTGGAGGTGCAGCGTCGTTACCACAGCATCCAGTTGGATCTTCTGTTCTACCCTCTGGATCAGATGTGGCAGCGTCCAGGCAGCAACAAGATGAAGGGATCTCCAAGCGAACTCGGTTGCAACACGGTATTGTTCAGCCCAAACAATACACCGATGGTACGGTTCGATATGGTAATCTTTGTTCTACAGGAGAACCTGAACAATTTGATGAGGCCTTAGGAGATCCAAAGTGGAGAAAAAACAATGGAGGAAGAGTATAATGCATTGATCCACAATGGTACATGACATCTTGTTGATCAAGTACGAGGTAAAAATATCATTGATTGCAAGTGGGTATTCAAAATAAAACGAAAATCAGATGGCACAATTGATCAGTACAAAGCTAGACTTGTAGCAAAAGGATGTAAGCAATGCTTTGGAATTGATTATGAAGACACTTTTAGTCGGTGGTTAAAATTGCTACTGTTAGGCTTGTTCTTTCTCTTGCTGTGAACAGGGAGGGGATGGTGTCTTTGACAACTGTATGTGCAGAATGCGGTTTTGCATGGCATTCTGGAAGAAGAGGTGCATATGTGACAACCTCCTGGGTTTGAACAACAGGGTGCACCACACCTGGTTTGTAGACTTGATAAAACTATCTATGGGCTGAAGCTGGCACCAAGGGCATGGTATGCTAAATCAAACACGTCATTATTTATATATGATAAGTCTGGAGTAACCATATATATGCTTATCTATGTTGATGATATTATTGTCACGAGCTCATCAAATGAAGCAGTATCAGCCGTGCTCTTGGATCTCAGGAAAGATTTTGCCTTGAAGATCTGGGTGATCTCCATTATTTCCTTGGAATACAGGTTCAACGAAATAAACAAGGTTTGCTGCTATCCCAAGGGAAGTATGTCCGTGAAATTCTTGATCGGGTTGGTATGACAACCCACACCTTTGTCTACATCAGAAAAGCTCGCAAATTTGAAGGGACACTTTTGAGTCCAGAAGATAGTACACGATACAGAAGTGTTGTGGGTGCTTTACAGTACCTAACTATTACTAGACCAGATTTAGCTTTTTAAGTTAACAAGGTGTGTCAGTTTTTACATGCATCAACCAGTACTCATTGGACAACGGTCAAGAGAATTCTTAGGTATGTTAAACATACTAAGAGTCTTGGGTTAAAAGATTGTGACACCCCGCCTTAACCCTAGCTAATCGAATTAATGGGTGGACCGGGTCGAACCTTCGTCACTAGCCTTAAGTAAAACCCTAATTGTCGAAGGATGAATGAATAATGAGGCTAGGAATGTACAAGAGAAATAAAATTTCAAGTAGCAATTCAAATTTCAATTTTATATCTCTTTATCCTTCTAGCCATTCCCTCTTTTTAGCGAAGTTACTAAAGCAAGTGCAATTCGAATTTAATCACCTTACTTTGAGTAACTAATTTCCAAATTCACCGAATTAATTTTTCCTTCCTTCCCTTTCCTTTCCCTCCCTGCTCTCTGCTGGCGCCGGCCAGACACTGCTCCCTACCGCGCCGTCCTTCCTACCGAAGTGCAGAGCCGCCCATCCACCGAGCCGAGTGACAGGACAGAGCAGCGTTGCGCGATGTGCGCTTTGAATGAATTCCGCGCGTACCGCTGCTGCCCCGTCCAGCCGCCCACTCCTTGTACGGGCGTCGTCCGGCCACCATCATCACCGGGAGCACGCGCACGCCAAGTCCACCCCTGTGCGCCTCCCGCCCCCCTATTTCTCCCCTCGCGGCTCCCTTTCTCCGTTTCCACTCCACTTCTTTTCCTCCTTTTCATCCCTGAGCACCGACGCGCCACCACCGTCACCGACAAGCCGCCATCGCCGCCTTCCATCGATTCCTCGTCACCGGTGGGTCATCCTTCAATTCCTTCCGCCGGCGAGACCCTCGCAAAGTCCGTTTCCCGTTTCAATTGACCGCGACGACTTTGGTGGAGCAGGGACGACGGAACCACCGCGCCATTGCCAGAGCTCGCCCGCGCCACCACCTCGCCGTCGACAACCCCCTTCCGGCCGATTTCCCGCCCCCTCGCCGTGCCTGGCGGCACCACCGGCCTCTGCTGCAACTCACGGAGCTCGCCATTGATCCTCCCCGACCACCAAGTTCTCGGGACACCGCCGCCGCCATTGCCGAAAGCGGTCCTCCGTCGCTGGCATAGCTCCGGTGAGCCCCGCCGCCCCTTCTTGGTCGAGGTCATTCCCCGTGGCACGCTGAGCCCGCTGGACATCACGGCGACCGCCGTCGGCGCCTCTCCGGTGAGAACCGCCGACGAGCACCGTCGGGATGCTGCCCTAGCGCCGCTCCCCTGTTTACTGTCACTGACAGACGGGCCCGGTTCCTTCCCCATTTATTCAAATTCTAGAGAATGCCCTAGAACTTGTAAAATTCGCCAAAAATAGAATACTACTCCAATCTGCCTAGTAAAATACCATTTTCTGAAGTGCATTGTAGAATTCATAAAGATTAGACCCCTTGTTCTGATTTGGCTTTACTTCTGGAGTTCCAGAAATCTTCTGGTGTTGGAACTATGCCGGACGTATGTCATGGCAGGCAGAACTCTCTGTTCTGTTTTTGCCTTACTTCTGGAGTTCCAGGACTCCTCTGGATTCAGAACTGTGCCAGAAGTATATCATGACAGGCAGAACCCTCTGTTCTGCTTTTGCCTTACTTCTGGAGTTTTAGGACTCTTCTGGATCCAGAACTGTGCCAGAAGTATATCATGGCAGGCAGAACTTCTCGTTCCGCTTTTGCTTTACTTCTGGAGTACAGAACAGCCGGAACTGTGCCAGAAGTGTATCATGGCAGGCAGAACCCTTTATTCCGCTTTTGCTTTACTTTCTAGAGTACAGAACAGCCGGAACTGTGCCAGAAGTATGTCATGGCATGCAGAACTCCTTGTTCTGCTTTTGCTTTACTTCTGGAGTACCAGAACAGCCGGAACTGTGCCAGAACTCTTCGGCAGCGGCTAGCAGGGTGGACGCGCGAAGGCTTATTCCGCTCGCCAGAGGTGCACGGACGATAGTTACGAAATTAATAGTAATAGAGATTCCAAGGTTTACTTATAGATTCTAATTTCCTAAGATTTAATCACAGAAACTTTGATGAATTTTTATAAAATCTAGAAAATTCATCTAGACCTCAAGCAAAGTTCAAAATGCATATTTCAGAGAGTACCATAATTAAAAATAATCTTGAGGTATCATTAAAAGTTTCATTTTTAACCCTAGGTTAATGGTCGTAGATATTAAATAATTAACACCGCAGTAAAGTGTCGATCTAACCCTAATCAAAGTGAAATCATTAATTTTGACAACATGCCAACTAAGAATCGTTCCTGGAAAGAAAATGAGAAGTTTCATTTGAGCCACCATTTTTCTTACAAATTGCATTTTCATCATATAGGAACCGACCAGGAACTTCCGACGGTGAACAAGAATCCGGAGGAGGCACCCACAGGAACTAATTTCTCGCTCGAGTGTGCTGACTTTTCTGCAAATCAAGGCAAGCCCCGGTGCACAACTATGTTTTATAAATTTTCTTTTTACCACTATGTGTATAGGGTTGCTTGTGCATTAAGTTTCGAGGAAATTACCGTGAAAACTTAGTTGCATGACTTGGTAGGTTTTCCTATGGGTTACTTTGGTAGAGCCCTCGATAGAATGCTATGCTTTAAGGATAGGAATATGATGGAATACGAGTAGTATGGAGACTACTTGTGTTTAATCAAAGAAGAAAAAATTCGAGGAATACGTTTGATCTTAAATGTAATTAAAATTTGAGAACCTTATCAGGTGCGGTTGCATTGGTCAAGTTCAAGTTGTGTACCGAGTGCATACTAGTAAATGGGACTAGGAAACCGACGTAGCTCATTGTGCTTTGTTGGACAATTGGCCATCTCTCTTTCCGAGTGAATGGACCGTCAGGGTGGATGAATTTGTATTTCGTTTTTCTTGGGCTCGTGCTAGTGGGAAAGGCTTGGGGGCGTACAGGGATGCAGGGCATCGCCTGGAGGACCATGTCCTTGGAGAGATGAATGTTGGGCCAACTCTGTCACGATGTTGCGAAAGGTAGCCATGTGTGACTCAGTCGAGTGTGCACGTGTCGTGTCATTCGGGTTTCTCCTGCAGGATGTAAATCAATTATAATTGCTGTTCCTCATGGTCAAGAGTAGCACTTGCTCCTTTCTGCCACAACGATATATAAATGATGGATTAATGATGAAAGTGGTTGTTTTCACCCTGATTGGTTGTGTTGAACTCTTGATTATTTAGAATAGCGGCACACTTAGTAAATTCATGGTGACTCATGTTAACTTAGCTAAAATTGGAATAGACTATTAGCGCTATTTTCGCAATACCTGATCAACTTCCACCAATACTCCCTGCATTGTAGGAGTCGGTCATTAGATGACCACGTTGACGGGTAAGTCTTGCTGAGTATTAGTTGCTCAGGCTTTGTGGATTAATGTTTTGCAGGTGATGCTTCTAACTTTGGTTCGTTTGGTTGTGGTGGTTGGGAAGGGGAAGCACCCTCGGAGTGGACCTTCGAGTGGGTTCCCGCTTCTCCGACCCATGAAGATTAAGCACCCTTGGGCTGGCGTGCTTAATTGTATCGTCGAGTTGTAATTATTAGCTTCCACTGTCAACCGTTCATTTTCGAACTACGCTTCCGCACTTAAATGATTTGAACCAATGATGTAATATTAAGAATTTGTGTACCCCTTTAAATCATGTTTTGCGTATTCTTGTTAATTATTATACTGTATGATCGCTTGCTTCGTCAAGTGACAACCCAAAGTGATCCTGAATGAGCAACCGTACGATTTTATCGGACGGGGTTGCGACAAAGATTCTTGAGGTCTGAGTCACAAATTCTTAGTGCATTCTCTGATTCTGATTGGGCTGGGAGTGTTGATGACAGGAGATCAACAGGTGGATTTGCTATTTTCTTTGGTCCAAATGTGGTATCCTAGAGTGCTAGGAAGCAAGCTACTGTGTCATGATCTAGCACAGAAGCTGAGTACAAGTCAATGGCAAATGCCACTATAGAGCTAATTTGGTTGCAATCACTCTTATCTGAATTAGGAGTTAAATTGTTAAAGCCACCGGTGCTGGTGTGACAATTTGGGTGCAACTTATTTATCAGCAAATCTAGTATTCCATGCTAGAGCCAAGCAGATAAAGATTGATTTTCATTTTGTTAGATAACGAATATTCACAAAACAACTTGAAGTGAGATTGGTCTCTACGAAGGATCAGTTGGCTGATGGGTTTACCAAGGCCCTGCCGATAAACAAGCTAGAGGATTTCAAGGTAAATCTGAATATTGAGAATAAAGAAGTTTAGATCAAGGGAGGATGTTGGAATTAGGGCCTATTTGGGAGAGCTCAACTCCAATTTTTTTCAGCTCTGCTCTCAAATTTACTAACCAAACATCTTAGCTCTATCAAGTCAAATCCAGAAAAAAAGTGGAGTTGGGGTTAAATCCACCATTTTTTGGAGCTCATGAGGAGATGTTCAAAAATTAAAAATCATGAAGTTAATAGAAAATTATCACCTTACCACTTATTACAAAACAGATTCATTAGATTCTTTTGTCTTTTCTTGCGTTTTTCTTCCGAATCTAACGAATCTCACATACATACAGAGGAGCTCCCACCGTACAAAACATATTGATTTGTAATAAGAAAAATATAGATTTTTATAGGGGCATAATAGACACCATGCCACTTACTACAAAACATATTCATTATATTCTTTTGTCTTTTCTCGCGTTTTTCTTCCGAATTGTGGCAGACCGCCCCTGAAACGGGGAAGGTCCCTCCTCTCGGGATCCATTCTGGGTGATGCTCATCGAAGCGAACATACACAGGGTACAACACAAGCAGATAACAGAACGATTTACAGACAGAAGAAAATATTACATGAGTAGTTATTACAAGGAATTGATTACACACGACAAGTTCTGATACAGCAGCGGAAAAGAATGCGGTCTTCAACCGAAAGAGAAAGATAAGATAAGATTACAGACTCCGAACCCGAAACTAAGCAAAAGCAAGTGCCTTGCCCAACGGCACCTTGCTACTAGCCACACACAAGCAATGACTACTCGATTTGCTCCCACTGGAAACTATCCCATCCGGGGGCTGACTCTTCCCAAGAAAAGCCATCGCTACCACCGATAGCATCAGACCCACCTAAAAGCCACAAGTCGCAAAGCGTGAGCTTCTAAGAAGCTCAACAAGACTGACCCATCAACGCGGCTGTCTACAGCTGACTCCTAGACATGCACGGCTGACTCTGGGTAGGGGTATAGTTGCAAAAGGACACGCCTTACTTAGTAGCTTCCTACTTTCAAGTTTTAGCTAAATTTAAGTTCGGAAAAAGTAAACTTTAGTAAGCACTATGGCTAAACAATCATGTTGACACACAATGATCATAACATTCATCACAACTTTAATCATCATCACTCTCCTTGTTCACTTCTTAGCATATGCGATAGAGAGGTTAAGTAAACTCTAGACTGAGAGTGTCAGCGGTTCGAAACATTTTACACCTACAGGGTTAACCTGGTCACACGACACGTGCGCGTTCCGGACCGCACTTGGCAACCGTTCGCACCAGACCACCCGTCCCGGACGGTATCTGTGGAGTTCCCACACTGTCCACCCCAGCCCGCCGCCAATCAGACACCGTAAGGTAGGTTCAGCTTTGCCGTCTCTAGCCTACCTAGATTTACTGGATCCATAGCTCCAGCATGTTAACAGTACATTCAATACTCAACCAACTGTGCCACACGGGTCAGACAGAGCTACCATATACAGAACCCCTATCTGTTGCCTTCCTATCATTCCCTATGTGACCCTGGTTTCCTTCCATGAACTCTGAATTCGCTACAAGTTCTTTAACAAGTGGTGGAAATTTTAATCAATTCCTATCATATCGCGAGTAGTGTCCGATCTGCTCGACTTCTACCATATGTATTGCTAAGCATATCATCTACATCGGGCTACCTGTACCAATATCCAATAATAGGTACTACTGGAACATATGCATCTAGGGTTTCATTCAACTCCTGTCGACCTAAATGCACATCACATGACTCACATTCACTGATGTAAAAGAAAAACTTTAAAAACAGGTAGTGCACCGGGGCTTGCCTTGTGGATGCTCTTCCTGGTCTGCCGCGGCGGTTTTTTTAGAAAACTCGGGTCCACCTCGATGGCTACCTCGTTCACGTTGGCGTCTACATGATGCAAGTAGGAAGGTGAAATCAGTCGATAATAACCTCTCAAGAATTTAAGTGGTCGATAGCAAATTAAAGAATTAAGGTGGCCGAGGAATAAGTTTTGACCTAAAACCAAGCTAAACATTTTAGTAGCACCAAAATAAACCCTAATCGCTCCATGAAACACTTTTTAATAACAAGGGTTCAATTTAGGGTGTTACACAAAATTCCAGATTTTGATAATTGAAATTCAATTAATTATACTTTTGGCCAATTATTGTTAATTAAATAAATTCCCAAAATTAATAAATTCAAAACAAGAAGTTTTATATTTTTCATAAAAACTACATTTTCACTAGTTCCAGAACAATTTGAATTTTATTTTTCTGAGCCAAATTTGATTTTATACGAATTATTTAACTTCCATTCGAATTAAATTGATTGTTGAAGAAAAGGAAAGCAGGAACCTTAGCTAGGGCAAAAGCCCTAGCTCCGGCCAGCTATAGGCGGCGGCGCTACCGGCGACGGCTGGCCGCGGCGAGAGTATCGGAGCGGCGGCGGCGACGAGCGACGGCGCGGCCGTGGCGGCGGCCATGGCGTGGCGGCGCCACGGTGCATAGCGGCGCGCTAGACCCTGCCCAACAGCATCCCCGCGACGCAAGTAAGCTAGCGAGGGGGAAAATGGCCGAGGTCCTCACTGGAGGGTGGTCGACGGCGACGTGCTCCACGGCAGCGACGTACTCCGGCGTTCCCGCCGACGGGGGCACCTTCTCCAGGAAGAAAACGAAGCCGCAGCGGCGCATGAGCTTCGTGAACCGCGAGGCTATGGTGGATCAGCCTGAATCAAACAAAAATAGAGAGTTCACCATGCCGCGCTTTGCTTCGAAATTTTGGCAGCGGCGGAGCTCCGAATTCTGACGAACGTCGTCGCACGGAGGTGGTTCGAGCTCGGGAGTGGGAAGGGGGCCTTCGGGTGCATCAATTTTGCGAGGGAAATGGCCGAGCCTTGAGCTAGAATTGGCCGTTGCGTCGCGGAGCTCTCGGCGGAGGAAACGGAGAAGACAAACAGAAGGATAGAGCGGAGGAATGGCGACGGGCGAGCTGAGGCGGCGTTTTATCGCGTCGAGCGAGTCGCGCGCGCTTGCCACGCGCGCCCGACGCACTGCAACACAGCTCTGCATGTGGCAGGTGGCGGCCGTTCTCTGCCTGGGCACGCGCGTGAAACGGCATGCGACGTGCGCGCGGAAGAGAGCGAGAGAGAGAGGAAGAAGAGAAACAGAGAGGGAGGGAATGGGTGGCGGGCCAGTGGAGCCCACTGTCCAGTGGGTGCCACTGGTGATAAAATTTTTTGACGAGACCAAAATAATTCTCAAAAATTCTGAAAATTTTGAAATGGGCCAAAAAGTTTACTCTCAGAAATTGTGTAGAGTTTGAATTTTGAATTTAAAAGGTTTAGTCTTAGAATTTAAATTTTGGACTAACTTTTTAATTCGCGAGAATTTCTTGCAAGTTTCCAATTTTCTTTGGACTAATGAAACAAAAATAATTTCTTTTGAACAATTACCAGAAATTCTCTTAATTGATTTAATCTTTAAATTTTTGGTACTTTCTTAGCAAGTGACTAAATTTCCTTTTTAATCCGAAGAAGAAAACGAAGCGCTACACGAATCTAACGAATCTTACATAGATACAAAGGAGCTCCCACCGTACAAAATATATTGATTTGTAATGAGAAAAATATAGATTTTTATAGGGGCATAATAGACCTTTTTAACCAAATCTTGGATATCTAGAGCTAGAGTTGCATTTTAAGCCAAACACTTTGTGATGGATCTACAAATCTGAAGCGGGGCTGCTCTATGATAGAGTTGTGAGCAGAGTTGATTTTTATGAAGTGGAGCTCTCCCAAATAAGCTCTTAGATCATCTCCAATGGTCCAATTACATATGAGTCCCAAAAATATCAATTTAGGAGCAATCAAAAAAAATTAGACTTAAATTTTATCCCCTCCTCTAACAGAGTGCGTAAAAATAGATCCTAAAAAAATTTAATATTATGTCATGTCAGTAGTTTTTTAAATTTTAAATTGTCTAAAATCCAGGATCCAATATCTTCTCTCCGATCCCAGTCCTAGTCGGTGGTTTAAAAATAGAGTCCGGCCTCCTCTCTCCGATTCTAGTCGTAATAAATGGTTTAAAAAAAGAGTCCAGTCAGCGGACGATGGAATTGGTATTGCCTATTTTTCTCCTAATTTCTAGGTAAAAATATGAAGAATTTAGGGGGAGCCAAAAATATGAGCAGTTTTGAGATATTCATTGAAGATGATTTTTTATTCAAATTTCTTATAATTTAATTTAAGAAGTGTTTTAAGTTCTTCGTCGGAGATGCTCTTAGTTTCAGATTTTATGTAATCTAAACTTCCAAATACAACTATAGTTAGAAATAAGACTTTGATAGTGATAAGTTTGGGAACGTATAGGATCCTAACCAAAGTCTATCTCAACTACCGAGTCTTGTAATCCGTTGGCAGGTGCCCATATATAAACATGTACCCGTGGTAGGCCTAAGATAGGAAACCACGTTTCCTCAAATCTTTCACGGATACCCACGACGTACGCCTGCACGGAACGACCGAAGGAATCGGCCCCCGTCATCACCCATGCCGCGCGTCAGGACGATACACGGAGAGAGGATATGAAAAGGAGGCAGCGTTTTTTGTTTTCTGGTTGCGATTATATTACTGGGAGGTCCACGGGGCGGGGGTTAGTAGTTAGCCGTCGCCGTCGGGGACGGACGGACGGACGGAGAGGTTTGCGCCGGACGCGCGCAGGCAGCCCATCGAGCCGCGAGGACGGGACCGCCGGACCGGGACTTGCTCGCGGAGTGGCGTGCGCGCGGATGGCACAGCCACATGGTCGAGGCGGGGGGCATAGAGTACATGACATGATGATGCGGGCGGGCGTGCGATGCGAGCTCCGGCCGGCATCATCCTGCGTGTACTACAGTAATAGGTCATCATGGCGCCAATGCCGCGCGCGGTCCCTGGTGCAGGACGCCTAGCTCTGGCTCCGTTTGGTCATCAAAGGCGTGCAAATGCATTGCATGCAAACTCTGGTAGTAGTACTTGAGTGAGTCCTGAAGCGTGCGTGCAGGACTTGATATGGCGTAGTAAACTGAAGATCGACGAATGAACCAATTATATAACCAAAAAAACTGCGCGAATCGGTCTTTCCCGATTACGACCAAGAGATACTTGGCTCTATATTCTTTCTCATTCCTTCCTTCCTTCCCACACCACACCAGATTATCCGTAAGGTTTGAAGCCACGCAACAGATAATCTCAGATGCGCCTTCGTTTAGTGCCTCTCTTCTCCTCTTCACGTACTGCACTGTACCTACGCAACACAATTAGCTGACCACCACTCCGTAGTAATTACAGTACGTACTGCTACTCCATTCCGCACGTACCCTGAGTAGTACATACGGGTCTGTTGATTATACGAAACATTGTCAACAGCCCCCACTCCGCTCCGCCGATCCCATCCCCGTCGGAGTTATTTGCTATAATGGCCACGATTATACGTGCACACGCCAAAATACCTATTAAAAATTGTGCGTCGCTAAAATACCTATCAAAAGTGTTGTGCACCTCCAGTATACACGTACTATCTCTATAAATATTTTTTATTTACCAATATAATACATATGACCAAAATACCCCTAAATATTTTTTACCTTACCTCACGCCTCTCTCCCGTGCGTCCTCACTCATGCCTCTCTCTCTCTCGTACGTCCTGCGAGCAGCGGTGGCGATGGCGCTGCTTGGCGGTGGCGCGGCGCCAGCGCTTCGAATCCCGCCGCCTCAACCATCCCCAGTACTCCTGTCACATCCCCAAATTATAGTCTTTTATTCAGATGTAAATGAGCTCACTGACCTTGGTTTCGAATTTTGACCATATCTGTTAAATGAGGAGTTTTGGGTCCGGGTAGTATTGTTGTTCATTTACGGGTAATTTTTTAATTCTTTTATAAAATCTTTTGTTTCATAATAAAATCATACCAATATTTTTACATATTAATTAACTGCACATTAAAATAGAATTTTAGATTTTATCAGGATTTTTTTGAAAAGGTTTAATCCCCTTAAAAATTCAAACAAATTTAGTCTAAGTTGAAAAATTATAAAATTTTAGAAGCAGAACCAGGACTTCTTTCTAAAATAAAAGTTGTTCCAAATAATTTCTTGAGTGACCACAAAAAATTTCAAAATTTTCCAAGCCTGGAATGTGTGGTTTTAAATTGAATTTAGAAGGGAGATTTAAAATTTTTATGAAAATAAAAAAATAGAGGTAGTATGGTCAGTTCTAGTGTTTTTTGGAGAGAAAAAGAAATGAAAAGAAACACAAATAGATGATATGGATATACTGAAGATGCGCAATACTCTTAATAAGTATTTTGACGACTCCATAGCTTTTGATAGGTATTTTAACGTATACATATATAGTCGTGGGTATTATAGCAAATAACTCGTTGCCGTCGGTGCAAGTGCAACACACACATGGGCTGCTGCTCACATTCATATCAGTACACAGTGGCGTACGTAACCGTAACCAAGGGGGCTTTAATTTGAGCTTTGACTTTTCCTCCCGATTGACCAATCCTCCTCCCACACCGTTCCAAGAGATCAGAGCAAGCGCCGATGCCGAGCACATGATCAATTAGCGCTAGTCCCCCGACTAAATATCCATTTTTTAGGTGCGAACCTGACCCCAAAGAAAACTAATTAAATAGATCCAAAAATTAAGGAAAATTGATTAAGTAATCTTCCCCCTCTATCTAGTATATTAAACTTGGCCGCATATCGCATCCCATGCAAGGTGACGGACACTCGCACGCACGCTCCCCCGCCAGGGCGCCAAAAACAGGATTGCTCGCACGTGAGTGTGGCGCGAGCCAGGCCAAGAAGTGCAAGGCTTCTCTTTCTTCTCCCTCCCTCCTGAACCGTGCGCGACCACGCCACGTTTCTCTCCGGACAACTGGAGCCCGTACGCCGAAACTTCCGCGTGCGCCTACACACGTCCACCCTGCACCCCGTCCAAGACAGAAGCAGTATGCCACGTGGGGCCGAAGTCTTAGGTGAACCCACATGTCAGTGGGACAATAAAAGTCAGACTCCGAGTCGGGTCACCTACCTCTCCTCCCTCCCGCCCGCCCGCCCGCCCGCCCGCCGCCAGAAATGAAGCAAAGCAGTGACAGCGAAGTGACGTGTCGGCGTAGCCTTCACCCGCACCCACGCACGACATGCGGTAGCCCAGCCCACCACGCCAAGATTCTGTGCGAGATTCATGCGTCACTCGGACGTGATCCACTGCTTTGGTTCAGGGCAGTTGGTTCATGCTCATCATATTCATCTGCCTTCGGTTATAATAGTATACAACTACTGGACATGGATTATCTCTAACATACACTACAAGCAGTACCATTACGAAAAGGCAACGCTAATTGTACCAAGTACGCCGTCGATTTATATTATTGACGTTGATTTAGTGTAAATTTACCCTACTTATACTTGTCATCAAAATAAAATCAGTACGCGCGCGAGAGAGAGACTGTGTACTGATGATGATAAAAACAGGTGTAGAAGAACATCATGAGAGCAGAAGTCTTCCTGCAACAGAAAGATGTAGGTATACCCACCATGAACAGTAGCATGCTAACCTGAACCCAAGTACAGATACAGTCGTTACGATGCTTCCTTCTCCGGCCGGTGTCTAGTGGCCCAAAAAAAATGCCGCTTCTTTTCCACCTTGTTCATTTATGTCAGCATAAATGCAAGTCGAAGAAAATGAAGGGCACCGGCGAAATTGGAGCTCCAAGTGTACTGCTGTTCCTCCATCGTTTCATGGTGCTGGTCCATCCACTCACTAGTACTGTATACTGTACAATTTTTTTCCCCTTTTATGTGCATGTGCGGATAAGCAAATTTAGGACTTTGTTGCCTTGAAAAATTAGTGTTGCTTCTGGGGTCTGACGACAAGCGAATATGGTTCTAAGTTTGGTTGTGTGTATGGGTGTGTATGGTGGTGAAGGGTGAATTCGTAAAAAAAAAACTACAAATGTATACAGTAATATCTTTATATTTAAATTATTCTCGTCAGATTAATAAATTTAATTTATTTTTAAATTTAAAATATATTCCAATGACAACAATAAAATTACAAATACTCCGCAAAGAAAAAAAAATACAAAGACAGACTCATCTCGAACTCAATGGCACGTCGAAACGCAACACAAGTACACAACCGAGAGGGGCAAATTGGTCAACCAGCAGCTCAGAGAGGAACGGAACGCGACCTGGTGGGCCCACCACACGCCGAACCGTCTCGAAGCGGCTCACGCCGTGACTCTGTACCCAGATTCCCGAAATGCCCTTACCCGTCGCCGAGTCCGCCTCCTATCCGTCCGATCCCGATCGCGACTCGCCGAACCCGGCCTCCTCCATCGTAGTATAAGCGGCGCCCGGGGCAAACGGCCTGCTATAACGGAACAAACCAACTCGCGAGGGAAGCAACGGGAAGGAAGAGGAGCGGAACCACGAACGAGCGAAGAGTAAAGAGCGGCGTGGAGGCGGCGAGAGAGAGAGAGAGAGACGCCGCCGCGGCTTGCTTTTCGCGCTCGGTCTCATCTCATCGGGGCGCGTAGCCGCCGTGTCTAGTCGAGGTGGGTGATCGGAGGGGGGGCGTGATGCGGGAGCCTGTGGCGATGGAGATACCGGCGGCGGAGGAGGCGGCGGCGAGGTCGCCGCCGCGGCGGATCAGGATGAGGCTGATGGAGGGCGCTCGGGCTGCCGGGACGCCGGCGAGCGTCGAGGAGATCGAGGCCAGGCTCAGGGAGGCCGAGCTCCGGAGGCAGGTTGGTGTCCCTGTCGGTTTCCTTTTTTTTTTTTTTTTTGGCCCCCTCCCCCATCCTTTTTGCTTTCCAAGTGTTTGGTAATTAGTTTGCGTTGCTTCTCTTCACCCTCGTGGTCGGTTGCGTGGCCAGTGGCTGGGCCGCGAAGAAACTTGTCATCTCAGGAAAGTGTCTTGGACTTGGAGCTTGCTTGCTTACCGTGGGTTTAGTTTCTTGAGCGGCTTAAC
The DNA here is from genome assembly GCA_001182835.1 of Oropetium thomaeum. NCBI lineage: Eukaryota > Viridiplantae > Streptophyta > Magnoliopsida > Poales > Poaceae > Oropetium > Oropetium thomaeum. Next base: position 839,094 of record LFJQ01000075.1, on the reverse strand, counting down.
TGGTGATGATGTCACAGCAAAGAGCTGTAGACTCGTAAGCAGTTCGTTGGGTGCGGGGTCGTCGTCTCACTTTTTTATCGGAGCGTTTATCTGTGATAATTTTCTTGCGATTTTGTGGTGCCATCAATACCGATTCGAGGATTTCTGTAAGGACTCCTCTTGTGCTGTTCGATTTAGTGAGCTGAGGACGAAGGGAGATTTCGAGGTGCGTTGCGTCAAGAAATAGTTCTTGCCGCCCTTTACTAGGCTTCCTTCCTTTCGGTGGTTAGGATTCGTCGGGGAGTTGAAAGTTACATTCCTTGGCGGATTCTCTTCGCGGTTGGTAGTCGTGAGCTGAAGTGGGATTCACGTGTGCCTTGAATCGCCGCTGTTCTAATTTTTTCCCCCCTCACCTCGCGATTTTGCGTTCTTCTCTGGATTAAAGCGTCTTTCCCTCAGCTTTACAAGGTATCGGTTTTATCGGTTTCTTTCATCGTCTTTTGGCTTTTTTATTGTAGTGTCATATAATTAGCTTTTGGCACTATTCGTCTTGGAAATCATAATCAACGACTTAATAATTTAGATATGTATTTTGTCTGCGTGGAGTTACCATGCCAAGTTGCATGTTTATATAAAAAAGGTTTTCTTATTACGAGCTTGAATTATCCGCTGTTATTTCCGTGTAATAAAATTATCCTACAGTAGTATAATTTGGTAAGGACCTAGAGAACAGTTAGGTTACCACCGACCACTTAGATTTGCGTACAAGGTAACTTGACTCGGACTTGTCCGCTGTAAATGTGGTGGCCGGCAATATGGTTCGGGTTGCGTTTTTTGTTGGTTGATGTGCTTTTGTAGGTGTCGCGCAGTTAATGTTTGGGTGGTCATCTATCAGAACAACTGTCGAGTCATTTTATTTAATTTTGGATTGAAGTGTTATATTACCTCCGTTTTTTTAAGGTTTACATGTAACAAACTAAGTGGGTGAGTTCATGGGCTAAAAAAACATGGTAGCCGAATGACTTAACATATGTTACTCTTGCAGCAATTCCATGAATGGTTAGCTTGCAAAGCGAGGAAGAAGCCAAGGAGCCCGTCATGGTCTTCTCAAGAGGAGGATCATGCGCAGCGCCTTGAAGCCAAGCTTCTGGCAGCTGAGCAGAAAAGGTAATTTTAAATTGGGACCTGATATTGTCTGTTCCTTTTCGCATTGTTTGTTTAAGATGAGGAAGCAATCGATACCACTATATCATGTCTCAATGCAGGTTAAGCCTCCTGGCAAAGGCACAGAAGCGGCTGGCCAAGTTGGATGAGCTCCGACAAGCAGCTAAAAATGATGTCGAAATGCGGTTTGAGAAGGAAAGAGAAGAGCTTGAGACCAGGGTTGAGTCTCGTGTCCGGCAGGCAGAGGAGAATCGCATGCGCCTTCTGCATGCCCATATGCAGAAAAGGGCTGCTCTGAAAGAGAGGATGGCTAGGTCTCTGATGCAGAAGGCAACATCAGATAGCAAGTACATGGAGCAGGTGCGTTCTGCGATCCTGCAAAAGCGCACTGCTGCTGAGAAGAAGCGCCTGAGGTTGCTTGAAGCTGAAAGGACGAAGGCCCAAGCTAGACTTCTGCGTATCCAAAGAGCCGCCATGACTGTATGCAGCCAAAGAGAAATGGAGAGAAGAAAACTGAAAGAACAATTGGATAACAAACTACAGAGGGCGAAAAGGCAGAGAGCTGAGTATTTGAAGCAGCGGGGAAGTCCTCGCAATTCTGCCCATGCTGATTATATCAAGAATGCAGATTTTCTTTCACGAAAGCTGGCAAGGTATTACTTTCTTATGATGCATATCTTAGAAACTCAATCATTTTATATATTACCTAGAAAGAATCAATCTAAACATTCTATTCATTCTGTTATGTTTCAGATGCTGGAGGAGATTTGTGAAGTCTAAGAAGACAACGCTTGCATTGGTTCAAGCCTATGATGCCTTGGGAATCAATGAGGAATCTGTCAAGGCTATGCCATTTGAAAAGTTAGCTATGTCAATGGAATCCCCTGCAGTTCTTCAGGCCACAAAGGCAGTACTTGATCGATTGGAAGCTCGTTTCATGCTTTCGCAGTCATCATGTTTGTCATCAGTGGAAAATGTTGACCACCTACTGAGACGCCTTGGGTCTCCCCCAAAGAGGAAGATACCTCCGGGCAGAGAGCGACGAACAAGGGTAGCAGCAAAAAGGCCATCAATGAATTCTGGCCCAAGCAAATTATCTAGATACTCTCTGAGGGTGGTCCTCTGCGCTTACATGATACTAGCTCATCCAAGTGCTGTTTTAAGTGGTCAAGGCGAGCGGGAGAAACAACTTATGGAGTCAGCAGCAAGCTTTGTGAAGGAGTTCGAGCTGTTGATTAAGATAACACTTAATGGACCAGTACACTCGTCCCTGGGTACTGGCGCTGCTGAATCATCTAAATTCAGGACTCAGTTGGCTAAATTTGATAGAGCCTGGTGCACGTATCTTTACCGTTTTGTGGTTTGGAAAATAAAAGATGCAAGGGTGTTGGAGGAAGATCTTGTCAGAGCTGCATGCAAACTTGAGCTTTCAATGATGCAGACATGTAAGCTAACTGCAGAAGGGCAGTCGTCAAATAATCTTACTCACGATATGAAGGCTATTCAGAAACAGGTTACTGATGACCAAATGCTCATCCGTGAGAAGGTTCAGAACCTAAGTGGTGATGCTGGCATTGAGAGGTTGAACTCTGCTCTTTCTGATACGAGATTAAAGTTCTTTGAAGCAAAGGAGAATGGCAGTCAAGTAGCAACACCAATTGCAAACGTATCTACACCTTTGAGCATTAATTCCCCTGGACAGGTTCCGCTTTCTGAGGTTAATGAGAATTCCAGATCAAATGCTGTAGCATCGAGTTCTGTTGTCCGATCTCTGTTTGGTGCTTTGCCAGCAGAAAGCAGTGCATCACAGATGAAGCTGCCGACAGAGAACGAGCAAATGGTCAATGAGATGCTGCATAAGGACAGCAGTGATTTTGCTGGCAGGGCTGATAGTTCTGGCACTGCCCAGAACGATTTCCAGACAAGAGTGAGAGAAACAATGGAGAAAGCTTTCTGGAATGTGGTTACTGACTCCATGAAAGGAGACAGACCTAATTATAGTCAATTGATCAACCTAGTAAAGGAAGTGAGGGATTCATTGCATGAGTTGGCTCCCAAGGTGTGGAAGGAGGAAATTATTGAGAACATTGACCTCGAAATTCTTTCACAGGTAAGAGTTATTTTGCAATGTTAATTTTCATCATTAAACCTGTTTTGTTATGCTAACTATTGGGATCTAAGATAATTCTCTTCTTTTCCATTCAAAGGTACTTGAGTCAGGATCTCGGGATGCACAATATTTGGGGCAGATTTTGCAGTATTCTCTGGATATGGTCCGAAAGTTATCTGCTCCTGCTAAGGAGGATGAGATGAGAAAAAGCCACGATAAATTACTGAGCGAGTTGGGTGCAAGTTCTGAAGTTGACGGTAATGGTATCAGCTCATTTGTCATTGTTGTAATCAAGGGCTTGCGTTTCATCCTGGAAGAAATAAAGGTCCGTTCCTTCCTAATAACACAGTAAAATACTTATAAAATTTGTCATTAAATGAATATTCTTGGAACTAGTTGCACTTGGTGTGTGTGGAATTCTGACATCATCCCCTGGAAAGCAGGAACTGCAAGCAGAAGTGAGTAAGGCCCGCATACAGTTGATGCAGCCAATCATAAAAGGCTCTGCTGGAGTGGAGTACCTGCAGAAGGCTTTCGCAGATCGCTATGGACCTCCTTCTAATGCATCAACTTCTCTCCCATTGACACTCCAATGGATTTCGACATCAAAGAACATTGTTGAACAAGAATGGGTTCAACATTTGGACTCACTTTCAATTTTGCCATCAGCAGACCAGGTATATTTGAAAGAGCACAAGTTTTTTGCTATCAATAACAAAGCAGCATTATTATTGTTTCTATCTGATATCTGACGCTAATGTCGATACTTCATGGCAGGCTCCTGCCCTTGTTACAGTACTCCGAGCTGGTCATGGAGCTGGGCAGCCATCGTCATCATCTGCAGGCACTTTTGGTCAACCAGAGTGCAATGGTGAGAAGCTTGACAAGCTGATACGGATTGGCCTGTTGCAACTTATTAGCGGCATGGAGGGTTTGCAGATGCAGTCCATCCCTGAGAGTCTCCAAGTTAATTTTCTCAGACTGAGGGCCCTCCAAGGTCAATTCCAACAAGTGATTGTCATTGCTATGAGGTAACTACTTTTGTCCTTGGAATTTCTATCTATTATGTTAGTGAGGTTAAGTTATTTACGTGTGATACTGCCCCACATTGTGTAATCTTCAGCATGCTTGTCCTGCGTCAAGTCCTGGTGAGCGAGAACTCAAAGGTCAGTCCTCTCGAAGTGGAGAATACAGTCTCAGGGCTATTTGAGGCACTCGTGAAGCTACTGGACAGCTTTCCAGATGCTGGTACCGAAGAGATTGTGGAGGCGATGATGAGTTCATCAGCCTCAGTTGGGTCACTATCCGATGAGAAGATCCAGACCAGGAAGCAGATCATCACCCGTGTCTTCCTGAAGAGCCTCCAGCCCGATGATGTTGTTTTCAAGAAGGTTTCCCAATCTGTGTACTGCGCCTTTCGGAGCGTCATCCTCGGCGGCAGTGGCCCGAAGGGTCAGAAGCTGGCCGATGCAGCATTGTGCCGCATCGGTGCAGCAAAGCTCATGGAGAAAGTGGTGAGGGCCTCCGAGGTGCTCATCAAGGTGGCAACAGTATCAGAGACGGTACATGGTCCGTGGTACCAAGCACTCATGTGAATGTGATCGCTTTAGTTCTTCTGTGAATATAAATTGTAGGTTGGCTGTAAATTCTTGTCACATTGGGTTAAGGTTGTACAGCAATTTAATAGTAGGGTGTTAAGGTTGTGATTTAAGAATTCCAGTGCAGGGCGAATATGGATGCCATGCACCAGAATTTAGTCATGGTTTGCCGATGCTAACATGCATCTGTTGAAGTGAATTGTATGCAGTCGTTGTTAATACAACTGAATTGAATAAATAATGTAAATAATGTTGAAGTTAGATATTCGTATGTATTCACTTGTGTTGGAGTATTGTGGCTGGGTTCGTGCTTGTTGTATTGAGCGAGGATAAACAACATTAAAAAGATGCAATTGTATGTTACTTCGAGCAAGATTGCTTGAAAACTACACTCAGGAACAATGTTCCCGTTCTTAAAATGGTGCAGCAAGAAACAAGCACAACAGTGAGTAATGAACGGCCTATGCATAAACGAATACCAGCGATACTATATTCTTAGGAGGCGTTTGGTTCAATCAATTTGCAGCGTGAATAGCTCACGCTGTGAGCCGATGGCGTTGTATTATGTTTGATTGGGCCGCACTGTAACCGGTTGCTGGTGTGACCAGCTCCCGACCTTCGGAAGTCTGTTACCGTTGCTGCAGCCCTGTGACTTGATCCCATTGCTGGAGCAGTAAAACAGATCACGGACTAACAGACTATATTGGCAATGCATGAGCTAGCACAAGCAGCAGAATAACTGATGAAGAACCAAACACACATGGCCACTCACATGAGTCTACGCTATGAAGCAATAATCAAGTCGAGGCATGTGGCATCGCTTGATCACACTCTGGGATCTCCTCCTCGTCGTCCTTCCACCTCGAGAGGGGAATTGTATAATAATGTAAAAGAGCAACACGCTTGCACGTCGGTTACCTGACGAGGCCATTTGTTTTTGGCTGCAGCCAGGAGAGGAGGAGGAGGGCCGTCTCTGAGATGAACCCGCAGCCGCCGACTGCACAGAAGGCTGCACATAATTAAATTAAGTTGAACCAGCCAGCCGCCATTAATGGTTGGTTGGTTGTTGTTTATGGGATTAAGTACACCAAACCGCTAGTACTTTTCTTACACTAGGTTTAGAAGGTTCTTATGGTTATTTTTTTTTAATACCATAGGAAACTCATCACGTGATCTATCAGTCAGTACCGTGAACCATCCTGAACAAACAGATAAAAGTATCTACGTACTCCAGAGTAGCCAGCCAGCCAGCCATAACGGGTGTTCTACGAAAGTTTGGCGTTCCAGCGTGCTGGGCAAGAGGAATGGGAGACCAGGCCCGGGGACTCGGATATTCTCCGAGATACCATACATGCAGGGCCATAGTATCTTTTTCAGGAACCAGAGAGATCAGGCCTCTCGTCATCATGTCCTGCCGGGTCAGCAAATGTTAGGCAGCCATGAACCGAACCGGCGTTCACGTTTACGCCCGTCACCTCATCACATCAGCGGACTCTCCATCACCATCAACCGTGGAGAAAGGAACCCGTCGAGCCCTAACAACTCCCGGAGAAAGCCGAGGCCGCGCGCGGTCCGCCGACTGACTGACTGATTGAGGCTTGCTGTCTGAGACCTGAATTCAGGCAGCGCGTGCGTCCGATACGGTCGCTGACGTTACTGGGCAAGTAAGTAGGTGAGGTGCACGCTCTGCATCTCAGACAGATAGATACCGATCAGAGCAGAGCTCGCGTGATCTCGCTGAATCCAGTTCTGCTGGCTGCTGGGTAGGTTCTCGGAACGCTAATAAACAAAATTTGATGTGAGGAGACGAGGAGGAGAAGTAGGGCGTCACATCGGCGAAGGGGAATGTCTGATGAGCAAATAAGTTCTACGAAGAGCCATTCTGACCAGATCCCGCAACCAACTCCGCCATTTCTAAGAAAACAAACAATTGTCCTAACAAAACTACGAGTACCGTATATTTTTAAAACACAAGTATTAGGTTTTTTTTCTTTCTTTCTTTCTTTTACAATAGTCGGCTACCACTTCAAAGCTGAAAATAAACAGCATCTAATTGGTGTCTACCGGCGCGTGTCATGACTCATGAGCAGTGGAAGGTAGCCAATACGCACACATAGATCTCTGGTTTGACCTTGTACAGAATTTCCTACTACTCCCTGCGTCTTGGATGAATTTAATGTGTGGATCTCCTTGTGCACGTTATTCCATCGCGTCAGAAAGAAAGCATCAAATACTAGTAGTACTACTGTAGAAGAGGGTGGTTCATGCAGCCTCTTTCTTCGTGGCGTCGATCGTGAGGCAATCAACAACACATATATACTACTACTAGATCTCAGCTGCACGGTTTGACCTTACAGAATTCCTCCTACTCCCTGCGTCCTGCTTGTGGATGAATTAATGTGTGGATCTGGTCCTCGTGTGCGCACATTCCATCATGTCAGAAACAAGAGAGCATCAAGAGCAGAAAAAAATACTACTAGAACAGAGTGGTTCATGCAGCCTTTTTCTTCATGTTCATGTGGCGTTGTGTTCCGGACTAATGCAAGCAGCCTCGGATGACAATTTCATCCTCGGATGAAAATGTTATCCAGGAAACAAAAAACAAGGGCTACTTAATTATCCATTCGTCGCTCACTCTACGCCTTAATAATTCCAGTGTAGATTAGCTTTAGGCAGGTCCAAACCACGTACAAGATGATGGTCAATCACTTGAAATCTTCATCAGGTCCAACACGCAAACGATCGATCCGCGCGCAAACCGGCCCTTTTCACAGATCTTGTCACCTGTCTGTCTCTAACCGATCAATCAAACAGCCAAATTAGGAAGAAGAGTGTCCTGCTTCTCCTCCATGATGATACTAGACGCGTGGCTAATACACGTGCTTTTTGGTGATGGGGCTGACCCTGATCCTAATCCCCGGGTTCTGCGTTGGTTGTTGTGTGTGGTGGTGTTTCGCCGCCTAAAACAGCTGAGGAGAACTGAGATCCGGGAACTCGATCCGGCACAGGAGAAATATATGGCCGGTTGGTGCGACTCCACCACTGAACTCTGCAGCGCAGACGCGTGCACACACACCAGTGCAGCAGTGCGCTCCTCCTCCACCCCGAGGCCTGTTCATCACAACTACAGTAGTTCTTTGGCCAATTGCGTGGAGAAAGGAAGGCTCGGATGAACGGCAACACCAACTGCGCACCAACCCGTACTAGAATCGCAGCAGATTGCTGGTACGTAGCAGGATAGTTTAATGACACTCGGCTGCCAGAAACGATAATTAATGAAGGGATGATTGCTTTGGTTACTACTACTAGTAGTAGTACTGTAGTAGTAGTATATACTCGATGCTTGGGAGAAATGGCAGCCGTGTTGTTGGTTTCTAATGGTACATTACTATAATTAATTAAACTACCACCTGGTGCACCAAGCTAAATTATGTGACTTGCATCTAGAGAGGACAAACTTTGGTTGGTACTCCCATTTGCATCTCTAGAGAGTACTATATATGGTTAGGTACGTGTGAATTTAAGAAAGAGAAGTCCCATTCGCACTATATATATTTTCGTTCTTTAATAAAATGTTAATGAATGAAGCTATCCCTAGAAATAATTCCAACAACAAATAACTACGTACAAAATTAATTAGGGAAAATGAAGAGAAAACGATCGTCTAGAAGCCCGGCCCCTCCCCTCCCTTGCGTTCTTGCGGCAAGAGCGAGGTACGTAGGGACCCAATCCAACTGTGTATACTATGTATGTGCAATTGCGGCATTTTCCACGTCACGCTGTCGTCGTGGATCCGTCCGTGCACGAGCGCGACAGCACCGCCGCCTCGTCCTCGTGCTCCTCGCACGCCGCGACGGCCCGTTCGAGCACGCCCACGACCTCGCTCATGGTGGGCCGGTCGCGCCCGGCGGGCCGGACGCAGTCGGAGGCGAGGTAGCCGACGTACGCGACGGCCTCCATCTCGCCCGGCGTGGGCAGCGGCAGCCGCGCGTCGAGCATCCGGTGCACTTGGTCCGCCTCGATGTGCGGCACGGCGACGTCCACGACGTTCTTGGGCGTGCCGCTGCCGCCCTCGAACCGCTGGATCGCCTTGAACCCGGACAGCAGCTCGAGGAGCACCACGCCGAAGCTGTACACGTCGCTCTTGTCCGTCAGGTGCTGCAGCCGGTAGTACTCCGGGTCCATGTACCCCACGGTCCCCGCCGTCGTCACGCAGGGTGGCTCTTCATCGTCCGAGCTGTTGTTAAGGTCGGCGTTGAGGAGCGAGAGGCCGAAGTCGGCCACCTTGGCGGTCCAGGTGGCGTCGAGGAGGATGTTGGGCGACTTGATGTCGCGGTGGATGATGGGCGGCACGGCGTAGGTGTGCATGTACTCGATGCCGCGCGCGGCGCCCAGCGCGAGGCGGAGGCGCGCCGGCCACGACGCCAGCGGCGGCGAGAGCGGGAGCGCCCGACCGTGGAGGTGGTCGTGGAGAGTGCCGTTGGGCATGTACTCGTACACGAGGATGCGCTCGCCGCCGTCGGCGCAGAACCCGAGCAGCCGGACCAGGTTCTTGTGGTTCACGCGGGAGAGGAGCGCCAGCTCCGACACGAAGGCCGCCTCGAGGTGGTTCACGCGCCGTGCGGCCGCCGCGGCGGAGGTGGACGCGGGGCGCTCCGCGCGCTTGATGGCCACCTCGCGGCCGTCGGGGAGGCACGCGCGGTACACGGTGCCGAAGCTGCCGGAGCCGATGCGGTGCGGAGTCGAGAACCCGCCCGTTGCGGCACGGAGCGCCGCCAGGGGGAACTGCTCCACCGTCGTGGTCGGGGCCTTGGACAGCAGCGAGCTCAGCCGCCGCTGCTCCACGCGCGGCGGCACCACCGGACCCGGCGGCTCCGCGTGGATGCGGCCGGAGTCGTGAGAGCCGCCGCTGCCGCCCCGGCGCCGCCGCCGCAGGCAGTAGACCACCAGTACCGCGGCGACGGCGGCCATCACTCCCGACCCGATGCCTGCGCTGACCAGCGCGATCGCCACGTCGCTCATCCGCCGCCGCTTCGTCCCGCCCGAGTGAGAGCCCGACGTCGTCGACGAGTTGGAGGTAGGCGTCAGCGCCATTGACTGCGGGGTGTATCCGCAGGGGTAGCAGACGGCCGTCGAGCCGCCGCCGCTTCCGCGGCCGCCACAGAGAGGCGCGGAGCCGGACCAGACGCCGCACCGGCACGACGCCCACGGCGCGCACGGGCCGGGCAGGACGCGGTCGAACACCTTGCTCACCTCACCGCCGGCGACGCCTCCGCCCCAGCACACGAGGGAGTAGTCCGACATGAGCACCCCGCACACCGCCTTCCCCTTCGCCTCCAGCGCGACGAACTGCCGCCTCGCAACCGCCGGCGGCGGCGCCGCCTCCTCCGGCCAGCACGCGACGGTCCAGTTCCCCCACAGCACGCACGTCACCGCGTCGCCCACCGCCACCGACGACACCGCGCGGCCCACCACCCGCGGCGACGGCGCCGCGGCAGCCACCGCCGACGCCTCGCCCCAGCACACCACCTCGCCGCTCGACTTCCTCACCGAGCACGCGTGCCGCTCCCCGGCGGCGATCATGGCGTGGCGCCCCTTCGGCTCGCGCCCCGCCACCGCGTCCCCGTCGCCGTAACACCGCACCTCGCCGGTCCGCGCCACCAGCCCGCACACGAACCCGCCGCCCACCGCCACCGCCGAGAATCCCACGCCTTTATCCGGCACAGAACCCCGCCCCAACCTCCAGCACTGTATCCTTTCTTCCACGAGCCCGCATACGTGCTCCCCGCCGCCCGACACTGCGGACAGCGCCGCGCCGTAGTACACCCGCTTCGACGGCAGCGCCTCGCTGTGGTTCAGGTCCCACCACCGCATGGACATCGGACTGGTCGTGGTCGTCGGTCCGGCGGAGCAGAGGTACCCATCGCCGGCGACCACGGCGGAGAACGGCGTGCACCCGCTGCCGTAGGAGTAGTTGCGTGGTTGGGCGGAGCGATTGGTGAGGCTAGCGCAGGAGAGAACGTACTCTGCCCCGTCGGAGGGAACGAGCGCGCATGCGAGGTGGTGTGGGGAGGTATACGTGTTGGCACGGACGGCGGCGATGGCGATCGTGGGCAGGGGAAAGGAGGAGGAGGCGAGGAGGAGAGGCGGGAAGAGCGCGAGGAGGATGCTTAGGAAGAGGTGGCGGGGTGGAGGTGGAGACATGGAGATTGGAGAGAGGAGAGTGGTGGAGGAGGAGAGAGAGAAGGGGTTGTGTAGATCATTGTGGCGCGAGGAAGGGGAAGGGGAAGGCGAGTGGGGAGGAGAGCGAGCGAGGGAAGGGAGGAGGTTTAAAGGTTGGTATCTTTCTTCACCTTTTCTTGGCGGCTTGCCCATCTTTTTTGGTTTAATTTTCTTATGACTAGTGGGTGCTTATACATTTGGTTGTTGGGTACGAACGTGATTGGGTGTTGCCTTGCCATGTGCACAAAAATAGTCACTTTTCTAAAGTAAATGCTACTGCGTTGCAATTAGTATTTCACTTGGAAAAATATATCCTTGCATAACACTTAATAAAAATCAAATTTGCTGACAGAAATGGTGTCGCCCTGTCGGACTGAAGAGAACTGTCAAATGATTAATCTTATTAGCTGGGTGTCCGGCCAATCAAAACTCGACAATCATATATACATTCATAGTCACACACATTTTATTTGTTTACTATAATACTGTATTTGTCTTTACAATTATCATGGTACATTAGTACTGTTAGTTACAATAGATTCATTTATTTATTTTTTAACATGGTGCTTTATATTTAAAATATCAAAAATGTTGTAACAGTACAATATCCTTCCCTTATAATAAAATAGTAATTATATGGTGATGCTTAGATATTGTTTGTGCGTTTCTCTTCTGCTAATGTTGTTCCTTATTAAGGCCTTTTGAAAATTCTTGAAAGTTTTGACTTCCCTCCGTTTCTCTTCTGCTAGTATTTTCTGGCTGAATACTAGCTAGTATAATTACTGTACATTTGTGATTTTTTTTTAATTGAAGAAAACCTCATAACGAGAGGCTTGTTTCGGAGAATGTGAGACCAGGATTGGTTTTATTTCCCTGTGATCTAGATACAGGTTTCTTGTCAACATCACAAGAAAGAATATAGATACATACTATCAAAGGACGAGAATCACACCTATCAACTTAGCTGTCGAGGGCTGCATCCTGTTGCAACGACCATAACAGATAATTTGCCATTGAATTACGTAAGACAGATCGAGCAGATCTAACTGAAGAGGTAGCTATATGATATGATGATCCAGAGTACTACTGCCGATCGACCGAATGCGCATGTTCTCCAATTGACTGCTGAGTGGAACAGCTAATCTAAGCCGCCTTAATCATCTGTGATACTACAGGTCGTCGTTATATTAGTTCTCAGCTCCGGTTTTTTCCCTTTATTTATCTGAATGAATGAGCTCCTCCTAGTCGTGGTTGCCGCATTCGTCCAAAAAACACTCGTTTCATTCGCCGAACAAAACAAAAAGACCGATGACGATACTTACAGTCTCCAGTGCTTTGGTGCTCTCTTCAGAAAGCTGAAGGTCGTTGAAAACGAAGCCAGACGCGTTTTCAAGACTGCTGCGTGCTGACCATATCGTCAGTGTGTGTCTCTGGTCGAAGGACCGAAACACGGTCAAAATTTGCACGAGAGGTGTTCAAAATGGCGCATGCAGATTTGAAAAATTTGCTGTGAGAGGGTACTACGAGTATCTTCTGTTCTTGTGGCTTATTACCGGTAGCTAGCCGGTCACCAAGAGAAGTCAGTCACTGAACCACGCTTCGGTTTATGTGGTCATCCAGCGCAACATGCAAGAAGCTGCTGCTGACCTAACAACCTGCAAAGTTTTGCCCAACTGGCATGAATATGACTCTGAGGGGTTAAGCTGTCAATTGCATTCCACTTTCTTCTTCACCCCTCTTGTACTACTAGTTTAATGATTTCACTACGTTTCCTCTCAAAACTTGACGTTAAATAATCGGCATCTTCCTCTCCCTGGATTTGCCTAATTAGTACTATCTGTGTGTTTTTGCTGTTCGTGCTGACGCGAATGGTTAAGCTGCTGCTACTGCAGGAGATTCTCGAGTGCCTGCTTGGATGGTGCCACAGCCATCACAGCGGTGCGGTGATTAGTTGCAGTGTGTAATAATCTGAACGGGCGAGTACACTGCGCAGACGCTTTTCTACGACATTTCAAATTGAAAGAATCCTTACACGCCGTTTGCTTCTCTCTTTTCCGTGCGAAAGTGAGTGGTAGATGGAACTGCACGCTTTTTGCCTACGGCCCGTTTTACCTGGTCCCTGTTTCTTGCACGAAAAAGTTTTTCAGAGCCCCCCCTTTTACAAAAAAAAAAAAGATTCCTGGAACAGGACCAAAGTGGCTCACCACTACAAGTTTTCAGGAAAGTTGCGCCCGCCCAAAAATGTTTGTGCGTGTGGATCATGTTCAAACTTGAGAAGATCTTAATTTGTCGTACTATAGTATGGGTGAACTATTCTCACTGGGGTTGCAATGCACTGAAAGTCTCTGCCTTCCTCACCATGTCCAGACATGTATCATCGTCATCGATTCATCGACGGGTCTAAAATTTTCTTTCCCGCAACCGAGGAAGTTGAATTGTTGTTAGCACCTCTCTATTTCGACGGAGGACACCTTGATTAATTAGCTCTAGCTGATGAAAATCGTCAGAACTCGTCGCTGCCTTGCCTCTTCGATGGTTTGCGAAAAGTAGTTGACCGTTGAAATCTGGCGTAACGCATCGCAACGACTTTGACGACGCTGTACTGTACTAGTAGCAAAATTTAGTATGCACTTACTTGTGGATTCAAATTTACTACTTTACGGGCTTTGCAGGAAGTCCAAGAGGGCGTCTAATTGTACAATGATAAGTACAAGGTCTTCGATTGTGATTTTGTCGTAGTGAAAACAAAGCAGTCACAAGTCAACCCAACCTTCCAGAACCCGTTTGAAAATGAATGAGAGAGAGAGAGAGAGAGAGAGAGAGAAGGTAGTACGGCAAGAGTTGGTAATAAGCTAGTGCTCTAAAACATTTCTATTTGAGAAGGAATTCGTTCCTGGAAGAACGGAAGGAGAGAAAAAGCCCCGCCTGCATCTTCTCCTTCTGAACTAGGCAGGGCTTCAGATGACACATCCTCATCGGAAACATAAATGACTAGCACCAAAGTGGAAATGTAGTGCAATGCGTGTACCTGCAAATAATTTGACTAGGTTGCGGGTTACGTAGTACTAAATTCCAATCAGAAGTGCTTGGCTCCTCTTCCTCTGTGTGGTGGAGACGATCGACCGATACGGATAAGCTTGCTCCAAGTTCTTACAGTAGTACTACCTCCCAGTCCCAGTCCCAGGCACGCCGAATTCATGGCGTCTCCCATCCCGTTGTTTCTTTCCGCTTTTTTAACCTTTGAATCGGCGAAGTAAAACTCCACCGTCACCTCCGGTTGATCAGAGTTTTTCTTTTTTCGGCAAGACGGAGACGGCAGCTGGTAAAAAAAATTGGGACTACTAGTATTGTGCCTTGACTGCGTCGTCAGGGGGCGTTTTTTCATCTCCTCCAAAAGCGGTGACAGCAAATGGTTTCAACAGGCTATCTGATGTTCCCCACGTACGGTACGGGGGGATTTCTCTTCCGTAGCAAGCCGATCGTTGATCGTTCTGTCGGGTCGTTCGTCGAATCGAAGGATTATACAAGTCAAAGTTTAAGTTAATAGCTCGGGTAGTCCAGATCGAATCGGGCAGGCCTAGCTCAGCTAGCAGCGGAAGATGGAGGAGGAGCTGTTCCACGTCTGCCGTGCCGTGGCAGAATAGATCGCGCCGGACCGTACGCCCTTCTCTTCTCCGTGGTGGAAGTGGAAGAGCGCCGGCCACTGCCAGCTCGAGGATTCCTCGACTCTCTTGCTGCCTATTCGTCCGCAGTCTAGAATGCGTTTGGTCGAGCATTAAAAGGAACGAGCAATAGTCGTCGTTGGATAAGAGTGATAGAGTCATTTTCCATTTTGTTTATTGAATAGATAAAAAAGGATAACACACTATGGTCATCTTCGGTGAGATTACCTCTCTTGAACACACTATCACAATACAAATATTAATTAAATTTGATAATCATCCAAAACTAATAACCACGTCAATATCTTCTTTCTTCTTCTCTCTATACAATGCAACAATAAAAAAAAAACATATGAATCATAAACAAGTATAGTTCGGAGCATATTTTGTATTTTTGCAGAATCATATGAATAAAATCACGAACAAAAATCGAATGATGAAGCAAACATGCATAGATCGAATCCTTGACGTATGCCGTGACGGTGCACCATTTTCGTTCGTAACTCTTGCGCGCAGAGATTCGTGCACAATGCGGCTTTGTTGATCGCCTCCAAGAGACGCGGCCTATTCTCACATCAAATGGAGCTGTCACTTTTGGAGGTCAAGGTTGAAGGGGCGTAACCGAATGGACATCCTCCCTTGAGAATATCAGCTCCCAATCGACCAGAGAGGCCGAGAACTGGAGTTTCCATCCGTTGGTCCAGTCACTTGAATCTGATAGAGGTTGCAAGTTTGTCCACAAGGATACGGCTGGAAAACAAGTTCAGTTGCGTGATAGGGGCACCAAATTGTCCCGATGGTTGGACAACAAAGGGAAATGGCCAAATGAATCCTTTCACATTGCAATAGAAAACTGATAATATATTACATACATATCAAAATTGAGTGGATATGGACTGTCTCCGCTGCAACTACACTGCACTACCAACGACACGCAGCACCAAAACCACGAACGGTTGCAGTGAGGCCATTTCAATGAAAATCTTGAGTCTTGACGCTGCTATGCTGACTTTTGTGACTTAGGCAAGGCCACAACCACACCAAAGTTACTAGAGAGGTGATGTAGATCGGCGGCTCATAATAATTGACACAATCACTACATCTTTCGCATATAATGACTGAACAGTAGATAGGTCCGGTCAACCTATGCCACTGCAGCTGTTAGAGATGATGGGCCAGCACAAAACTTTGATCTCGAAGTGACAGACCAACTAGCCGTTAATCTGAGGGAAGATTTGTGATATCTTCATAAACACATCCATGACCTAATAACAGCATATACATCATATTAGAAAGTGAGGCCAGGGTGTAACTCTCATGGATATCCTCAAACTAAGCAAGTCAAAAGAGTTAATAGAATCAGACTCACCTCTTGGTCATTCTGGTATTTCACAATATTCAGAGGGTTCTGCGAACACTGCAACAAGATGACACCATGTCAGAAGAATCAGAAAACTAAGGTACACTGAATAATAATCCATACAGCATCTTACATCCATGATGGCAGTTTGAATTTTTGGATTCTGGAATGCGACGGCAACTTCTGGGTTTGCCATGATTTTCGACACAACTTCCTCTGGAGTCATCCCAACTTGTGCTGCAAATGAAATAGAAGAGAGCTTAAGAGTTCAAATCTACTGATTTTATCATTCAAGCAGTTGTTTGAGAAGAAAACAAACATTATTTCAAGCAATACTGCTTTGTGACGTGAGTAACTAATTTAACGAAATTTGAACAAATAAATTGTTGTAACAATTGCAAATGAATACTTGAGAACAACAAGACTTTAACAAAATAAATTAACCACATTTGTTGCTCAGCAATCATAATAAGGACACAATACTATGTTCTGTACGAATCACAGAATGACAACATCCTCAAAATGACAACTCAAGCCCAATATTAGTGTCAGCTTCTTCACAGGCTTAGGAACATATCAGTAGAAAAGGACAATGATAACTATCGTATTTTTAAAATTTTCACACAGTTATAGAAGAATAAAGAATTACAAGTAGGGTCATATGAGAGCTCAGGGAATATTTCCTGCATAATATTACTATGCTCTAAACAGGTCAGGTAGATGTAGAAACTGTTAAATTACTCACCAAATTGTTGTCTCACTTCTGGGCTGCTAAGGTCAAAGTTCTTCAAGTGATCGAGCATGCGGTTATCCCATTGATCAGGAGATCCACCCATGTTGTTTCTGTCAAGAAGCAAGAGATTAGTAAAAAAAAGGCAGGGAAGAGTTTACATTCATTTAATTACAAATATTTAGCTGCATTACATGGGAATAACATGGGTTTTGTATAGAAATTATGGGATAATATAAAGATAAGTTTGCATTGTGTAAAATGAAAAACCGTGAACATACAAAAGAAGGGATGCAAAAAGACATCTTACAGCATATCCTGTAATTGCTGGCGGTACATCGGATTCTGCAGCATCCCTGTAAAATAAGGCATAACACATCAGTCGCCACTATGTTAAAATGGACAACAATTTTCAATAGTGTGATTTGGGTGGGACTAATTAAGAAGCAGGAGTAATGAAGCATACACTTGAACGAATCTGGGTTTCTCATCTCTTCTGGCAAGTACCTGCAATGTGAAGAATTATGAGGGTGGAGTCGCACACCTTGTCCTCAACAACAACAACAACCAAGCCTTTTAGTCCCAAACAAGTTGGGGTAGGCTATTTTTTTATATAAAAAAAGGGTATCGGAAACTCAAAAAGTTGTTATTGCATTATTCCATGTTAATGTCATTCTTGGAGGCTTCTCCCCAGGACTCTTACTTCCAACAAATAATAAGCACTTAAGCAACCAATAAAAGATAGATAAGTTGCTAGGCTATTCCATCTTATGGAAGTTATCAAGCATTTTCCAGGGCTCGTTTGAATAGAGGTGAATCCACTCCGATCCATGTGGATTGAGAGGGATTGATGCCCGTGGGGAACTGAACTTTGCATTGGAACCAGTAGCACACGACTGGCTATTTTAAGGTTTATTAATTCTCTAATCTGCTATAAATCAAAGGTATTCTTTTGCTATTGTAGAAACACAATTATCCATATCACTGAATGAAGCAAAACCATATAGAAAGAAGTATCAGCACCACCACATTTTTGGACACAACTTGTAGATATATAATCACTAACTGTGTTGCAAGTTGACAAAAGTTTTAGCGAAGTTGTAATAACTGATAAAGTCTTTCTCATTTCAGATTGGCACGTTGTGGAAAAATGTCAACAGTTTCAGGCATGGATTTAGTATTCATAGGAACTAATTGATAGATAAAAACATTTCACAAAATAATAATGAAATACAACAACCAACTAAATCTATCTCCAAAGGAGGCATTACTGTCTTGAGAAGAATCAAAGGGGAAAATAACAATGGTTGGTAGCAAACTTACGGATAAACCATCTTCTGCACAGATGGATCTTCCATCATTTTCTCTATTGTTTCAATGGATAGCATGGGCCCTGAATTACCTGTAACAGAATCAGTTGGGGAGAGTTATTTCCTTAAATTATAATAAACGAATATTCAACAAAAGCAATCCTACAAAATGTATGCTCAATTTTGTATAATACTTACCGGATTCAGTTGACCCACGATTAGCATCTTCATTTGGCTTAAAAGCAGCTCCATTTGTGGGAACCTTTGAGAGTCACACAATAAAATAAATGTTACAGATTTTGTAGGGACACACCATTGCCAAGTTTTATAACACAACTTACTTTTTGTTCAGTATCCTCCTTATTTTCACTGTCTGTACTATCCTGCTTTACATCCACTGTCTCCATAGAAGATTGAAGTTGTCTTTGCTGCAACTCTTCAGGAGAAACATCAACAAAGGCTGCACAAATTTTGTTATAATAGCCGCGGTTAGATGAGGTAATGTACGACAAATATGACAATAAGCATTACAAAACCAAGATAGTCAACAATACTGGCCCATAAAAAGACCTTGCTTCTCATTCAAGCATCATTGGAACGGGAGGGAAAGGTCCACAGATATATAGGTCAATACCAAATTTCTTAGATGGCTTCGATGTTTCAGCCACATCGGCCTCTTCTTGAGTTCCTGCCGCTTCCACCTCGTAAGCTGAAACATCAACAGTTGTAGCCTGCTTAGAGGTATCTTTCTTTGGTGCTGAGTATGGGTAACTGCTTCCAGTAGTGGGAGTTGACTGTTGTGGCATGGCAAATGGGAAAGGCGAGTTGGAGCCGAAAGTGTTTGGTGGTGCCTGGGTCATCATGGACTTAAATGCTTGTTCCATGGCGTATTTCTGCAATATATTTAGTGAAAAAGTGAAAATCACAGCCAAATGAATGCTGCTCATGTAAAGCTAAATTCAAACAATGCAACCATAAAACATCAGCAGTAGTACAGAGCAACACCAAGTAAGAGAGCTAGCCAAGGGGGAAAAAAAGAGAAAATAACTGCTTACCATCCAGCATGGGACATGTAAAAAAATCACATACGAGGAATGGAGCACAACTATGAGTCTGTGACCATAATTGCAGCTATTGCATAAAACTTCAAGGTACACTGGATACAGAAAATGATCGACTACCAAATTAAAACACATTCTTACATCACAAGACTAGTCTCTCCGTTTTCAATGTCGTTAGGACAAGAATTCTAGTTCAGAAATGAACTAGAGTTGTTGTCCTGACGACAGAAATTTAAAACGGAGGTAGTATATATTATTCTTCACTGCTATGCAGATGTAAGCACAAAGAGGCTAAAGGGGAAAGAAAACTCCCTAATTCATGTTCCGCCATGTACAGAAATCCAAAGTTGATTCTGAGGAGCAACCATGCTATTTGACAAGGAATACATACTGTTTGGTGATAAGGAAACAGAAAATATCTGTGAGCTCACCTTCAACATTGATGAGACCTGATAACCAACAATAAAGTATTAAGTGGTGACCATAAAATTTATATATATAATTCAGAGTAGTACAGCATAACAGGAAATAGGATTCACACCGTGGAAAACGCCACAGACAATGCTACGCCGACTCCAATCCAGAAAACAGGCGAACCACTGGAAAGGGTTTATAACAAGTTAACAGGCAAGGGTAAAGTCAATAATAGGATACATGGACAAAGCAAGCAAGCAAACTCACATGTACGAGGGCGGTGGAGGCACCGGAGGCAGATTACCAGTTCCTGTAGACATATTCTCATTGCTAGTCGACACACTAGCAAAGCCTTTCGAGCTTAATCGTTCAAAACCTGACACACAAAAAACTTGGAAATATTAGACATCAGAAGAAAGCAGTGCTCCTAAAAAAATCCACCCAAATATGTGTTAGGTCCGAAAATCGCATAGAAGGAATTTACAATTACACATCAGAAGAAAAGTAGTACTACTAAAAAAAATCCACCCAGGAATGTGGGTTTTTAAATGTGTAGCGAACGTTCTTCATGATTTTAGTTCTGATTTTTTCAAAAAAATGATTTTAGTTCTAGAGTAAAGACACTTTGACCCTGCTTTGTATTGAAGCAAACAAATAACCGTATTGCTGGGGACATCAGCTTACAGACAGCATCCACCACCAGCCCGAAGGGCTCTTACAAAAAGTTTACCCATCTCTACCACTACAACCGGACAAATGATTGCTAAGCAAAACAGGAAAAGCAGAGCAAAAAGTTTGCTTCATGATTCAGTTATAGCAATACAGATATAGGCATACAAGTTGACTAATCCCTACTCAACAACTCCTAAACTACAGTATAGCCTAAATTACGGAAAACTAAGTGGAGAAATAGCAGAACGACGTATAATTATGCATGAATACAGCATACGAGCCACGCATTCAGTCGGTAAGGATAGAACAGATGTACAAAATGGAACACGGCCTCACAGGCATTCCCAACCGATGTCTACTCAACAACGCGCTTCGCCTGCATCTAACTAAGCCCGAGCACAATCGCTAAAGCATAAGAAGCCAGCCAGTCCCCTCACTCACCGTTCCTGGATCCGCGAGCGGCCGCGGCGACGACGAGCCTGTGCCTTCCCGCTCCTCCTCTCCGCCCGGCGCCCAGCGGCGGCGGCGCGGCCGGGAGGCGGGGGCCGCGGGAGGCCGCGGAGATGAGCGGGAGGCGGGGGGACGCGGAACATGAGGAGGCGAGGACGAGGCTCTCCATGACGGGAAACCCTAGCTCGGAGGACGGGCTTCTCAGCTCACTGGAGCTAGGGGTTTTGGCCTTTAGCTCGGCGGCGTCGCGACGGCTTCCCCTTTCTACTGGTGCGACGAGATATCGACTCGGGGCGCGTGTGGGGAGGCGGAAGAGGATGACGACGAAACCAAGGCCTCGCCCATTTGTTGCTGGCTGTGGGTCGCGTCGTTGTATTACTGCTGCTGTACCTGTATTAGTAGTAGACTGGTTGTAGCTGTAGTACTGTAGCAGCGTAGTATTGCGCTATCGAAAGACAATTATCAGCAGACAGTAACGTTTATCCCCACAAGAGCACCATGCTAAATTACTAATGAAATGGCAAAATCTACCTAATGCTGGACGGTAACTTCACTGTGTCATGAATGATTTTGTCACCTAGAGTACTCCGAGCCATTTTCAATAAAGTTCGTTTTAAACAAGATGTTGTTCAAACATTGAGAATACAAATATGTATAATTTTTAATTTATTAAAATTTAAATTATAAAAATCATATCAATAGATTGGTCTTGAAATATATTTTAAGAAAAATATGCATGCATCAGTTTTAAATAAATATTTTTATAAAAAATAAAAGTCAAAGCTATATTTTGAAGACCGTGCCCTTATACTAAACAAACTCTATTTTGAAACGGAGAGAATATACTCCTATGTGCCACGTAATTCGTCAAAGCTACCAATGCAAGTAACAAAATGCAAATCAGGCACTTCCCAAGCAGACTTATTCACCAAAAGGGGGAGAAGAGCCGGCCATGGAATAACGTTGAAACGTACATTACATCAAAATTCAGAAAGTAACATGGCTCAAACATTACAGAAATGAAATTAAGATCCGCATTGAAATGGTATCACACAAGGTACATCTTGCTGATCAAATAAAAAATATTCTTTGTACAAGGTACATGCATCATCCACTACAAATATTGCTTCTTCAATGTGCACAAGGCAGCTATTTCAGTTTGTATACAATTATTAAAAATACAATGTTAGCCCTCCAGTAACTGCTGCTCTTTCGCTCTCTTGCGGGCCAGAGCTCGTGCTCTAGCCGCAGCAAGTGCATCATCAGTTCTTTTGTAGTGATCATCTGTAACCATTGCCGGCTGAGTGTTATGTGCGGTCTGTGAAGCATTTAGCTGAACATCAGCACTCTTCTCAGTAGATCCAGCAGCAGTTGAATCTTTTGATCCATCTGCTGCAGGTTGTTCCACACTTATAGCTCGCTCGGGTAGATTTGCTGAGGGTTGTTCCACACTTTTAGCCCGCTCTGATGCTATACTGGATTCTCTTCTACGCTTAGGAGAACGATCAGAGACTTCAGGATCAAAACTATTGGTTCTGGTATCATCTGGTTTATTGTCTGTCTTCTGAGGCTTAACATATTTTGTACTGTCATGCGTCTGTGCACCAAAAGCAACATTATTCTGAAGCCCAAAGTAAAAATCAGTAAGGTCCTTCTTCTTGGTTACCTACAAAAAAGGAAGATGACCAAACACATTAGCCCATAAAGCATAAACAATAGGGCATCAAAATATAAATATATGATTTCTTTTCGAGGAGATAAAATTTGCAAGTTAAAAGAGAAACACATCTAGTTCTGAGGGAAAAAAAAGGAAAATAGAGAGACAATCCATCTCGCGTTGCATGTCACTAATTTTGCGCACACCAAACATATGACACACATGGTAAAAGGTAACTCAAGCACTATTTTCACTCAGCGCATTATATTGTGCTGAAACATAAATAAACATCGCTTGATAGAAATAGAGACTGTGAAAAGGGCATAATAAAAGATATATCATAGCTCTAACATCCAATTTTGTAAGCATTAAAGTTCATGAATTCTCCTGTCTGATGCTGCACATAGCACACCAGTGCAATGACATAATGGCAGGATTCAAACAAAGATCTTGATTACGAAATAAGCACAAACCTTAACTAAAATGCAGGCATGCAGCGGCCATAAACCTTTCAGATGCAAAGTTACTTTCAGTTCGAAAGAACTAAGGGTCCGTTTGGATGTTGGAATTGAATTCATTGTAGTTTAGGCACATATTTGAGCTAGCTATATATTTGGAATGGAATGAAATGGAGTTGAAGAGTGTAGTGATATATAGAATCTATTTCCCCCCTCTTAAACCTATGAATTTGAGATAGGCTTAAAAGTGAACTTTGAAAAGTGGTGGAACATTAAATTCTAAACCAAATAGGCTAGTTGATTATAGAGATTTCAATTCCACCAAATGAAGGGAGTCAAACGGGCCCTAAATGATGTTCATACCATATTCAGATAAATGATAGAAGTAAATATCATATAACAGTAAACACAGTGTTAAAACTTACATCTTCCTTTTCTTCTTGACGCTGTCGCCTTTTCTCTTCCTCCAGCCACTTCTGCTGTTCCTCAAGTTTCTTCCTGTAGGCAGATGTTACAAACTTATCCTTGTCACCATAGAGGTGATCCTCCTTGCTCCTCTCTTTCTGAAGCTTCCTCTCATATATTATATCCTGCTCTCGCTTACGTTGTTCTGCTTTTTCCTTAAGTTGTGCAATATATTTTGACTGTGAAAAGGAGAGTTGTTACGCCAAAAAAACAAAAGGAATATAAGTAACAGTATACCTCAGAGCTAGTGGCTCAAATCAGGAACTAGTATGTAGTATCCTTCAATAAATTAACAAACTATAGTCTTTCAAGTATCATAGTGAGCACAAATGAAGCACTCAATCTGCAAATAAGCAATCACAGGCACGGGAGGGAAGAATTACCTCGCGGACGACCTTGTCCTGCATCTTGGGCCGGGCGGCCTTCTCCTTCATCTCATCGTACACCTCGTCGTAGGCAAATACCGAGGGGTCCTCCTCCATTGCCGCCTTCTGCTGCTCCTCGACCTGCGCTCGATTATAACCACCACGACCGGGGGACATCAATCATCGTATGGCCCGAAACGCAAACAACGGGGAAAGCACATACGGGGAGGGGCGGCGGCCGGGTTACCTTCTGGAGGGCCCGCGTCTTGGCAGCCTGGCGGAGGATCTCGGTCTCCACATCGTCGTCGCCGTCGTCAGCGAAAGCCGCTAGCGGCCGCGCTGGCAGCGATGGCGCACGCGACGAGGACGCCGCCGTCTTCGTCCGGAGCTGCAATCCATACTTTTGCATCGCGGAGGCGGCGAGGGGCAAACCCTAGGCTCGAGAGATTTTTCAATTAGACGCTAATACGTTTTCCCCTTCACAACAGGCAAGTTAATCTGAACAAAGTACTCTCGAGAGTATCCTCGCCGAGCCGCTGCTGGCCGCCTGGCCTGCTGCCACACACGCACCAGTCACCACGTCACCAGGCACCAGCTCGGAGCGCTCTCGCCCGCCCGCTTGAGCCCGCCTGCTGCGCGTTAGGGCTCGCCCGCCGCGCCCGCTCGTTAAACCTGCACTCTGCGTGCCCAATTGCCGCCGTGTAGGCTCGAGGCCAGATCCGGAGGGTGACCGCCGCCGCTGCTCACGAACCCCGGGGAGAGAAGAGAGAGAGAAATAGGGAAAGGGAACGTGGTTCAATTGGATAAGGGCATTTTGAAATGACGAAGGAATGTGAAATACTGAACGAGAAAAACACAAAAATAAGAAATCTGTAGGAATCAAAAGCAGAAAAATAGTAAACATCTGGTGTTTGGATTGTAGAAAAATTCTGAATGTGCAAAATCTAAGCTCAGGTTAAAGGAAAAAAAGATGAAATTAGTGAAAACAGGAAGGCTCTCATCTCATGGAATATAATAGGTGGAGTAAGTTAGAAGCATGTTTGGATCCGAGACTAATTTTAATCTAAAATAACATAAAGAAAGTTTTCCGTGCGTCTCACTAAAATCAATTTGCGTCCGTTTCAACCATGGACCAATCGTGGATAAGAGACCAAGATAAAAGTCCAAGTGTTGGTTCTAATTAATTTATTATTGTGAGAAGGATCAGTCTAGATTATCATTAGTCGATGGGTTGGACTTAATAAAGAAGGTTTTTTACGTTTGTGGGATACCATTTAAATGTGAATTTTTGTTGTGGGACATAAAGTTAAAAAAATTAGCTATAGGACATAAAAAAAATAAACTAGATGTTGCGTACTACGGACAAAGAGTTTTAGTTTTGTGTCCTAAAAAATGATCACACTTGAATTATGTCATGTAGCAAATCTCTAAAAAAAATGTTGTCACTAGGGATCGCATCTTGTCTTAAAAATAGACTGTAAATTGCGTTACACCTTTATCATGGCCCGAAAGGGAGGAAGCAAATCTTTTAAGAATTCTATGACATTGACGACATGAAAGGAAGTGCAGGTTTCAAAATGACAGCAATTAAAAGGGATCAAAATGTTTTTTGAGCAGGAATTGGCGAACTTTTCTACTCCTTTCGTTCTGTTGAAAGTGTCCGTCCATCTCACTTTATGAAAAGTCAAACGTCTTCGACTTTGACTAACTATATAAAAATTATTAACTTTTATAATGAGTATTATATATTAGATTCATCTTTAACTATATTTTTATAATAAATTTATTAAAATCTAAATATTACTATAATATTCCATAAACCTAGTCAAGTTGAGAATGTTTGACTAGTGCGCGTTCCAAACGGAGATAGTAGAAAGGAATACAGCACAGATGTGTGGGGTTCCATCAACTTTTGAGAAGCTTGTAATGGTTAATTATATTTTTTAATGAAGTTCTTTTGCAAAAAAAAACATATTTTGCTTGTTTGTTTCAAGAGAACTAATTTCAACCCACTTATTCTAATCCGTAGGAATATGTCAAACAAAACCTAAATCAAATAAGTGATTAAAGAGGGAAAAATACTACCCCATATTTGCATTGTTGTCATAGTTCACTTTTAAAGGTAATTCTAACTATTCATCTTATTTTCAAAATATGATAAATTTCACTTATTTATTATAATTTACTTTGTCATCAAATTGTTTTCAAACCACATCTTGTAATTCTATATATTTAAAATAAAATTTATAATAAAAAATTGATTTATGTAAAAAGTCAACAACAACATTTAGTGGCAAAGAGTAGGAAAATAGTTCAACATATTCATTTTAAGTACAACAACGTCCCCATAACCCTCTAGACTATTTTTTTAAACCAATTTCAAATTTTAGAGGGTGGTACGACAAAAACAATACATTAGTTAAATCTTATTTTCCAATTATATGAGTTTACTATCAATTTCCTTACCTATCAAAGCGATGATTGAAAAATTCAAAATGCATTTGTCTATCATATGTTGTGATATCTTCTATCATCTTTTAAAATTTTAGGGTTAGAGCAAGCCTACTTTTGCATAAGATGATAAGAAAGATGAGTTGCATTAGAATTTTAGAAGGTAAATTGAACCAAATATCATAGTTCTAGAGATAAATTGAAACAAGAAAGTTTAGAGTTATCCAAACTTGAACTATAATTAAGGGCATATTTAAGGGGAGTAGGTTGAACTTTATGATGTTCCCACATTTAGTGGCAATACTTTAACCGTACTTAAGAGAGTAAATTGAACTTTTTCAAAAGACTGAAGCTCCCAGATTTAGTGGCAAGAACTGCTAGGTTCCCAAATTCACTGGCAACAAAATTCATTGCAGTGAATCCTTCGGAAGGCAAATAAAGAGAGATATACCATAGACCAATAACGCAACTACGCAAGGAAACATCATTTGAAACAGTAGGCACCTTTGATGCTGTACACGAAAAACACCATATGCTACCTTTATTTTCTAATTGTTGATCCCTTTTAGTACAAATTTATACTAAAAATGATCAACAATTTAAAAACGAAAGTAGTAGTTATCTGGTGCGACATAACAGCTAAAACACACACCAGAAATTAAAGAAATCATGCATCCCATTTAGTCTTAAGGCCAAAATGAGATGTCACTTTGCACTCTTTTAAGTAAATTTCTGTTGCACGAAACCACGATTGTGGCAGCCAAAATACAGGAGGTCTCATAATCTACTAGCATTCACCTTTATTTAGCAAACCCGGTAGTCTGATAACTCTTATATTATATATCTCTGTAAATACACGGCACCTCTAACCTGTAAACAGCAATCAGAACCAGACGTTTCACTGGAGATATTTACATCCATCTCTGAGCCGAGGTTGTGTATAGCCTCCAGGGGTCTTGGAAATATGTGACCACTGTCACGAGGTACTGATGCCAACCTAATAATCTCCATCCATTGCTCCAGAAATAGCAACCTTGGGCCCGAATGAAATCCCGAGCAGGTGATTGAGAGCTACCTATCTGTTGGGTTATGTTACTTTTTCTGTGAACCAAATCAATGAGCTCACTCTTCAGCTATAGCTGAGACTTCGATTGACAAAATGGTTGCATTTCACAGTAGCATTTGCCAAAGGGCATTTTGTTACTCCACAGGATCAACAGCTAGTAAACAACAAAGCTGCAAAATCCAAAACTTCTGAACTCGCAATATCTGTTTTGCCGAGTGTATCTGCAAAAAGGTTGAATAATCAGCGTGAAACTTCTGGCAGTGTTCCCAAAGAATACTACACAGCAGTGATGTACAGTGCTGATTTAGCCATTAAGCGTAATAATATTAGACACCAAGACACTGAATAACTACAGAGTAGAATAGCATACCATCAGCAGCTAAAACTCACGACCCTGAACTTGACTTTTGAACCCACATTTGTCTCTGCATGCATCGTCCATGGTATTAGGAGTTTGGATGAGAAACACTTAAATAATGTCTTTGCAGTTAACCATAGGAAAATAGGAATGAGAAATACAGAACTATCGCACCTCATGAGCACCATAACTGGTTGTACCCCTTTTTGAAGTCCTTCCATCAGATGCGCTAGCAGAGATTTCTGTTTCCTTCAGACCACGTGGAGCACCACGACGGTTAGCATGCCTATGTCCTAAATTGAAAAAAGTGACAAAGTGATCAAGAAAACAATATTCAACTTATTTTGTAATCACTATCACAGACCAAAATGAGAAACCGACCATTTTCCACAGGACCACCACGACTACCACCATGACTTCTTGGGTCTGTTTTTCTCTCACCATGACCTGCATTACCCAGTCAATAGAGTTTATAAGGTAACTCAAGCATCACCAACAGAGAAAAAAAAAAACCTTCCGCAAGCTACATACCATCTGTTTGCTGAGAAAGATTATCTACAGGATGAGAATGCGGTAGCTGAAATTCAGATGATGAGGCATGTGAACCACCTCCAGATGCAGACTTGTCATAGCGGCGAGGGGCCCATACACCCCGATCTGGCCTATCTCTATTTCTGGCATGCCTTTCAATCTTTTCACCAATGGGCATAGAGCTGTGTAGATGATTAGGTTTCTCCTCAGACTGGCTTCTCTCAACATTTTCAGCTATGTGATCTTTCACTATGGAACGCGAGTTTAGAATTCGTGGGGGGCGTTTATCCTTCTCAGTGTTAAGGATGTGACCTTCTTGCTCATGTTGAGAAAAATTTGCATTGCGCACTTCCTTATTTGAAAGTATAGTCTTAATGATTCTTCCATTGGCCTCAAGTCGCTGGTCTTGTCTGGAACTTGATGGTGGTGCATTCTTGATAGGGGTCAATGAGTGTTGCTGAGTTGTGCTTTCAGATGCCTGTTGAAAAAAGTTAATAAAGAATAGGTCCATACTCCATACAAGGAAAACGGCAAAAAATTGTAGAATGCATTTGCTTACATTAGGATCAACCCTTGCTCTGCCTTTTAAAAGAACAATTCTGTCCCTTTTACCCTCAATAATCTGAGAAGATCCAGAGGTTCCCCCACTTGTGGCATCTACGAGGGAAAAAAAAAGGATTACATAAAGAAGTGTACCAATTATAGCATGTCATGCTTGTTAACTGAAAGAATACAGATTAACAGGACAAGAAACAAACAATTTTATTCTCACATTATCATGTGTAGAAGAAAAATTATGAAACAGAAACTATCTTTATTGATAATAGAGTAGAAAAGTAACATCACAATTCCAAAAGTAGATGATGGCATTCAATAGAAAGGGCAGTTTATCACTCCCACAGCTGGAATGCAAGAATTGGTGGTACCAATAGCATGACATCCTTCCTTGGTTTACTGCCACATACCAACAATAAAAGGAAATAAGGAAGAAAAAGCAGATCCACTTTTGTCTGTGTTAAGGATACTTTAGACATTGCAGCTGCTTGTAAAAACAACCCTATTTTTTCCATTTTAGAAAAAAAGACCATGACTGGCAGCCAAACCATTCTACACAAAATGGTAAAGGCACGCATTCATCAACATAGATTGTTAACACAACACTTGCAACAACAGCAACAATATCTTGGTGGTTTCTTGTGGACTTGGAACAAGAAGTATTATTCCCCTCCTACGCACGCCAGTGAAGTTTGCAATAATGGGGTTCACGGGCAGGTAACATTGTCAACATCAGATGATACAATATGTTGATACTAAGAGACAACGGTATGTCAAAGAAGAAAAATCACTCAAGTAATCCAGCAACATAAAAAAATACTTTAACAGAAACAGTCTAAACAAAACATTATAATGATTAACAATTTCTTGACTTGGTATGAGTGTATCCATTGTACCACCTGAAGTTCCAGCGTTAACTTTTTCCCTTGGTGTATGCTCCTCTCTCTTTGGCACTAAGATGTACGTTGGTTTCTCCTTAGCACTGTCTCGTACAACATACTGCTGGAGATCACAGTAAATAAGCAAATTAATCACTCCATCTAATGTATGTACAAAGAAGGTCAACAGGAATTTGTTATAAAAAAAAATCATCTGACTCATGGCAGAACTTCCAGTAAATTATTAAGGTTTGCTACAAAACGTTGCATTGACAAATGTCCAGAACTCCAATTAGGAAAACCATGGTTGTAGTGTCTCCACAGAATATCATACCATGCAGATGCTCATAGGAGTTAAAAACATGTACTGCTAAGAATACCCACAACTATATTCAGAATAAAAGAAAACATTAGATAACGTCTAGACTCTAGAACAGACATTGTGTAATGCTACTCAGAGATAGCAGAGAAAAAGAGATGGACGAAGAAATAATGCCATGTTTGTACAGAAGACTACATGTACAAGGCACATTAAAAACAGAGGTACGAATATGACCAATAGCAAGCAAAGAATTCCAGAAAATTCAGAAATGGATATAATAAGGAAGTAGTATTTAAATTAAAGATGCCCGATATTTTTCCTCAAAAACAAAAGGGAGGTTCTGGCCAAGAAAATTACCGTTGATGTGGAGGATCTGCGCTTTTCAGAAGACCTTTTGGAAGGACTCGAACTGCTAGTCACAATACCTGCAATTTTTCTGCTAAGTCTACCTCCAGATCTCTACAATGTATGAAAAACTAGAAAGTTAATAGTTGATTACAAAAGAATATAAGTCTACACTATCGCTGAAGGAACTAATATACCTGAGCCATACTCTTAGCCGCCCTTTGCTGACGAACATAAATCATGAGAGGTGTCAAAACAGGTGCCTCTTTTCCAGCAGCTGCAGAATAAAATGGAATATAACAGAGCCCCTTTCCATGCTTGCAATATTAGAAGTGATGTATTCATTGAAAAAAATGCTAGATTTAATAATATAGTTTGATAGCATATTTTACCTGCCCTTTCTGCTTCTTTCCTTTCAAGCTGAATTTCGGCACTTGGCAAATGCTCAGTAGGCTTTGAAACATGCTCAAGAAATTCTATGTATTCAGGATCTAATAAGTACCAAAAAGGCTTGTTCAGTATAATAATAAATGAACATGTGGAGTGGTACTATTAAGGAAGAGTTAGAAAATATGCTTTCTCAGAACCTTTCATTATAGTTCCTTCACGGCCATCCTTCTTGACATTGGACTTAGGAACCTGTTGCGATGGTGCATATTCCACAATAGCTTTAAATTGAGCACCTGAGATAGGAACCAGAGGGCAACATGCATGACATAATACACATGATGCAGATCATAGGTGCATGTTAAAAAAAACATGCAATCATTCACTTTCTTGTCACGAAAGGCGGGTTCACACATGAACTATGGTCGGTAGATTATATTATATTTTGGCATAATACTCTAGTATACCAGAAATGACATTAATGAGCTGCTGTGACTCCGACTCATGTTTGATCAGCGGCACCATAAGTCCCAGGCTACGAATTAAGAGTACCGTGATATGGATAATTGTTCTTAATATAATGTAGAACCATGCTGCTACATTTTAAACAGGCCCAAACTATTAAATATAAAAAATAGTAAACATGGTTTAAACCGAACCACAATTGCATCATCATGTTGAAATAGGCACTTACAAATTTATGATACTGATAGTACAGATTATGGAAGAGATAGAAAACTAGAACAAGTTGGTTCAGCAACAATTTCTTCAGCCACCAAAAAGCATGAAAGTTCCAAAATGTAATGTTTGACCATATAATTCTGTTTTAAAAAATAAGTTGCAGAATATCATAAGGGTCGAAGTAAGAAATACAGTAACAAATTTACTGACATGAAATATGAACACGCCATTTTTTTAATGGTATCTATGTATTCCACATGTCAGCATATGCATGAAGAAACGTGTATTCTAATTTAGTTACCTAGATGAATTTGGGATAAAGTTTCCGTAAAGACATTTTTATGTTTTGAAAAGCACACTAAATATGGTAACAAAACAGTGCAGCTTTTTATTAATTTCCAAAGTGTGTTCATATTTTTTTTACATGAGTATTCCTTAGATGTATTCTTTTATGGTCACCAAATAAATAGAAAACAAACTTCCATAAGCCATTATATTATGCCCAATAGACATCCTTTATCCATGATTACTATTACTAGCCTAATCAATAAGAATCTTAGTCGAAAGGCCATATAACCAATAAAAATGCAACGCCAATTACCAATGCCACACAGAAACAAGTCGCGCAAAGTCTCTCTGAACTATTATTTGTGGCCTCAACATTTTTTCTTAAAAAAAAAAGCACTGCTTGACCAACTAAGTTACAGTGATTAAAGAAGAGATATGTATTGGCTCACAAGATAGAAGAATTACCTTTCTCATTCACAAAGACATGCCCATTGAAGAACTCAGCGAACTCAAAAACATCCTCCGAACGGTTGAAATTAAGGTACAGCCGAGAATACCTATGATTCTTTTGGCTAGATAAACAAAAAAGAAGTGTAAAAAAATGTTACTATTATTCAGATTTAAAAAAACGAAGCTAAATTGATGTATCTGAAACACTCCAACACTATTCTTTTTCTATAAATTTAAGTATGACTCAATTTTCCCAAAGAATGTCAAATTGCTATTCCAATAGCCTGGAAAGAATGTCAATAGAATATGTTATCGAGTCAATCGTGCTAGTCACAACTGTCGTCTGTCTAAAAACTAGACTACAAGTTCTCTTTTCAAAAAGGGAATGCACAGCTTAAGCACTAAGAAACACTAGCCCAAAGTGTCAAAACAGAAGAGAAGAGGCAATAAGTATTTAACTCAAATAATAAGATCACTGGCACCAATAGAGCTAAAGTATATAATTACAAAGTAGTTTGAAACACCATCTCCATTTTTCATCCTTCTCAGCAATGTGTTCTATCAATGTTTAAAGAAACAGAAACAAAAAGCGAACAGAGAGGCTCCACATAGCGCCTGGCTTTACTAGTGTCCGTGATTAAGTGGTGCATATCCATTTAAAAAAAAAAGAATATAAGACAGCAAGGTGGATATCCTATATCCATCTATTGGGCGCTACTATGAAAGCCCATCTAGCTCACGACAGCCCGTGGAGGATTTGAGATCTCAACTAGGGCCAGCAGGGGGGCAGAATATGACGGCCGCCAGAGGAAACAACCCATTTAGGCCAGCCGCCAGCGCAAAAAAGCGGCAAAAAGCGTAAAAAGGGTACTTTTAAACACTTAAGCGCCCAATCGCTTAATAGCCGCTGCTCTCACGAAAGCGAAGCGGTGGGGCACCGCTTAAGCGCGCCTAGGCCTCACTTTTTTAAATACTGTTCTATGAAGATCTCTAAACAAATTTCATAAATGCTACAAGCGCACGAAATTGTGAAGACCACAGTAAAAGAGAACTATCATTCCACAGCCCAGTGACTAATGTAGGTCATGGTTCTGCCTGTATTGCAAGGACTAATGCTAAGGTAGAACAAATCAGTTTCGATTATCACAAGTAGCAGGTTTGAACAGTTAACACCCCAGCCCTAACTACCACCGGACGCACACCCACAAGGACGCGACAGGCACGGGGCACAGAGGAAGCGCGAACCTGGCATTGCCGGGGCGAAAGCACGCCCAGTTGTACCTCCCGGCGAAGCGCGTGTCGACCTGGTCCACGACGGCCTGCTGCGTGATCGTCGGCGGCAGCCGCCGGAGCACGACCTTGGTGCGATGCGCCGGGTCCTTCATGTGCGCGCGCGCAGATGCCACCTCCGACCCCCGCAAGCGTACCCGAACTCACCGCGACACCACAACGACCGCACCTGCGCAAACCCTAGGACCGGGTCACATCGAGGCGGGGCGGGCGGCAGCGGGATCTGGAGGGCGCAGAGGTGTCTAGGGCTTGGAAGTGTGATGGGGATTTCTCTCTCGCTGTCGTCTGTGCTTCCCTTGCCTTCCCTTGCAAGCCTCGCGTCGTCGCGTGCGACCTCGGCTGGGTTGGGGTTTGGGTTTGAGAACAGATGGGAAATTAGCAACTGTCTGAGATTGAGGGAAGAGGAAGGGGCGACGAGGAAAGGCGACGCCGACGCTGGCGAAAAAGGAAGAAAATATATAGCTCGTCAAATAACAAACAGAAAGGCGAGAAATGTAGGGGGGTAAATGTAAATACAGAGGAGCTAAAACTAATCAACTGAGAATTAGAAAACGCGTGGCAAAGCATTTAGAAAACTCTTTCCATTAATTATAATTACTAATGGATAGATTGCTTTAGTACTCGTCTTTTGATACTTGCCTTATCAAGAAAACATTTTACTACCTCGATGCTGACGTTGATGTTAAAAATTCACGAAGATGATTCATCTGCACATATAATGTAACACTTCGTTTTTCTTCATCGGGATACAAAGAGGGATTAAATCAAATTAAAAGAAAATGCAAAAGAAAATTTTAAGATTAAGGTAATTAGCAAAATTTCTAGTAAGTGCTAGAAAGGAACTATCTCATTTGGTCCAAATAAATATTAAGCTTGCAAGAAATTTCACAAAAATAAAAGCTAGTCAAAAATTTGAATTGTTAGTTTAAAACTTTAAATTCAAACTCCATTTTAATTCTTGAAATCAATTTCTGGGCTCTCGTCAAATTTCTGGGATTTTGTGGGTTTTTCTAAAAATTTAATCACTAGTGGGACCCACTGATCAGTGGGCCCCACCGGGCAGCCCCCTTCCTCTCTTCCTCCTTCTCTCTCTCTGTTTTTCCTTTCGCTTTCCCGCGCGCGCACGCTGCTCCACGCCCGACCGGGGCAGGGCGTTTGCGCCACCCGCCGCGCGCGGCCTGCGCCGCACGCGTGCGTGGCGAGCGCGCGCGAGCCGCCCCGGCGCGTAAAAGGAGTGCCTCGGCCGGTGCTCCTCCTTTTCCCTCGCCCGCTCCTTCTTCCTCGCTCCCTCGCTCTCTGTTTCTCCGCCGTGCAGCCGAGCCGCTCCGTCGAGCTGCTGTGCATCGCGCCACCACCACCTCGCCGTTTCGTCGCAAAAATCGACGCACAAGAGGACCCTCTCCTCCTCACGACCACCGACCGCCGCAATTTTCGCCGAAGCTCACCGGAATTTCTAAGCGCCGCCGCCGGAACTCGCCGCCTAGGAGCCGCTCCGGTGAGGACCCCCTAACGCCCCGAGTTCAAGCTATTTTCCTTGCCATTCGTGGTCCCCGTCGCCCGGCGAAGCTCATCCCGCCGGCCATTTTCCAGGACAAAGCCTCCATCACCAGGAACTCGAGCCGCCGTCCGTCGTTGTGGGGCGTCTCGCCGCCGACCGCCTTTCCGGTGAGGGCCAACCCATCTTCCTCCTCCCCTAGCTCCGTAGTGCCGCGAGGAGGTTTCTCAGCAACGTGACTCGGTCGGCCGCACACCGGAGCGCCGCCGCGCCATTGCCGCCGCCCCGGCCGTGCCGCCGCTCGTCGCCGCCGTTGCTCCGGTCCTCACCGTGGGTCCCACCCGAGCAAATTGGAATCCCCGTGCGACGCTCGTCCCCGTGGTGTGATCGCCGCCGGCAGCCATCGCCGGCAGCGTCGCCGACCACCGTCGGCCGGGTTAGGGCAAAGACCCTAACCTAGGGTTCTACTGTAGCACTACTTCAATAATTCATTTATCTCGGCTGGAAACTCAATAAATCATAGAAAAGTGATTTTAGCTCAGAAAAATATGAATCCAAATGTTCTGGAATCAGTGAAAAACCTAGTTTTAAGAAAAATATAAAACTTCGTTGTTTACAATTAATAATTTTTGGAATCTATTTAATTACCTAAAAGTGGCCAAAAACACTATTTAATTAAATTGCAACTATTAAAATTTGGAAGAATTTGTAAACGCCCTAGGTTTAGCCCCTGCTATTTAATAGTGTATCGAAGGCTCGATTAGGGTTTATTTAGTGCTTCTTAAAACGTCATTCTTGGTCTAGGTCAAATCATCCTCGACAAATCCCTAGTTCCTTAATTGCTGTCGACCACTTAAATTTTGGAGAAGATTATGACTTACTGATGTCATCTCTGTAATTGCATCATGTAGACGCTGACGTGAGCGAAGTAGCCATCGAGGCGGACCCCAACTCTGTAGAAGACACCGCCATCGCAGACCAGGAAGAATATCCACAAGGCAAGCCCCGGTGCACTACTATTTTTGAAGTTTTTCTTTTGCAACAGTATATGTGAGTCATGTGATGTGCATTTAGGTCGACAGGAGTTGAATAAAACCCTAGATACATATGTTTCCAGTAGTACCTATTTAGAATATTGGTACAGGTAGCCTGATGTAGCTGCTATGCTTAGTATTTCTCTTCGCTAGAAGTCGAGCAGATTGGACACTGCTCGCGATATGTTATGAATTGATTGAAACTTCCACTTTGCTAGAGAATTATTTAGCTGGTTCAGGTTTAATGGAAAGAAATCGGGGTCAGACAGAGAATGATAAGAAGGCAACAGACCGGGGTTCTGTATGCGGTAGCTCTGTCTGATCCGTGGGGCACAGTTGGTTGAGTATTGAATGTACTGCTCACATACTGGAACTATGAGAACCAGTAAACCTAAGTAGCGTAGAGACGGCAAAGCTGAACCTACCTTACGGTGTCTGATTGGCGGCGGTCTGGGGTGGACAGTGTGTGGACTCCACAGGTACCGTCCAGGACGGGTGATCTGGTGGGACGCAGCACTGTTGAGGTAGCGTAAGAGGGAATTAGCTTTGCCAGATCTGGAGTGAACGGTTGCCACGTGCGGTCCGGGACGCGCACGTGTCATGTGACCAGGTTAACCCTGCAGGTGTAAATCATTTCGAACCGCTGACACTCTCAGTCTAGAGTTTACTCAATCTCTCTGTCGCATATGTTAAGAAGTAAAACGAGGGAAGAATGATAATCATGTTGTGATGCTTATATTAATCATTGTTTGTCAACATGATTGTTTAGTTATAGTGCACACTAAAGTAACTTTCTCTCGAACTTAAATTGGAGCTAAAACTTGAAAGTAGGAAGCTACTTAGTGAGGCGTGTCCTTTTGCAACTATCCTACCCAGAGTCAGTCGTGCACGTCTAGGTGTCGGCTATAGACAGCCTTGTTGACGGGTCAGTCTTGCTGAGCTTCTTAAAAGCTCACGCTTTGCGACTTGTGGTTTCAGGTGGGTTCGACGCGACCGGTGGTAGTGGTGGCCAGTTCTGGGAGGAGTCGTCCCCTGGCTGGGGTAGTTTCCAGTGGGAGCCGTTTGAGTAGCCGCTGCTTGTGTGTGGCTAGTAGCAAGGTGCCGTTTGGCAAGGCCCTTGCTTTTGCTTAGTGTCGGAGTCGGAGTCTGTATCTTTATCTTTCGCTTTCGCTTGAGGATTGTAATCGTTTCCGCTGTTTATGAAAACTGTTCGTGTGGATGCTAAAAACTCTGTAATAACACTCATGTAATACTTTTCTTCTGTCTGTAATCCGTGCTTTTTACTGCTGTGTTTTACCCTGTGAACGTTCGCTTCGACGAACGTCGCCCAGAATGGATCCCGGGAGGAGGATCTCCTCCGTTTCGGGGCGGTCCGCCACATATAACACATAACTTTTAACAGCATCACCAACTTTGTGGGCTTTGTCACTTTCACTAAAAATACTGTAAAAAAATATCTTAAATTCTATTTAAGCAATAGATAAAAAAACTATCATTTATTTTGAACATGTACACCGCTACCGATGATAGCTATTAAGAAACTCAACGATAATGATTTAAAAACATCTTGATAACACATATGGTTACTAACAGAAAAAAAAGTACGAAGTCTTATAATCTACTTATTCATTATGTGAGAAGATAAAATGTTTTTGTTTTTTAATTAATATGTAAAAAGTGATAGCTATTAAGATACTATAAAAGGTCTAGAACCAATAAAGAACATTGCGATTCTTGATGAAAACGAGAAAAGAAATATACGCTCTTTGTTTATATGATAGATAAATAGATGCTCTTGCTTTTGATCTCTTGGGTAGATATTAAGAAACTCATCATATATCAGTTAGTCTATAAATGGATCATTCTCGAAGAGCAACCAACCTACACAACACATGACATGACATAAGTATGTGCCTAATCCAATTATGGAGGAGGTTGAATACAACTTTCAACTACTACTCCTATATTAAGAGAACTTCAAGAATCCTTTTTTTTTACTAATTTTGATTTTTATTTCTACTAGTAAAAAGTTATAATAATTTGATCATGTATGAATTAAACAAATCATAAGGATTAGTAGTATTAGTAGGTGTACCATAAGAAAATCTAAAATATGTAACATAAATGTTTGCAAGCTGTACTATTTCAAAATCTACGTGTAGATTCAAGGTTTTCTTAAGTTTTTTTAGCGGGTTAGAGGTTGTGACATTCTAATTGCATTATATGTTGACATGTTAATGTATCATATCTTTATAATAATACTCATATAACCAATAACTCTGCATAAAAGAATTAGAAGATGTTTGATTTGTCGCATCTTCTTGAGATATAACATTATTGGTATCTCACATAATAATAACCTGTAGCATAATAATATAATATAGAAAAAAAATGTTACAGAATCTGAGCTCTCTTTTGAATTGTGCAATACTTAGATTTTAAACTTCATTTCTAAACATGACGAACGGTTCACAACTTCAGAACCGAGTTTCAACGCGACGAGGAGCTACACCGGGCGTCCGATCGAATCGGATCGGCTCAGCCATCGGGCCAATTTTCAGTCTTCTGACTAGACTGCCCCCCACTGATACCTGGCCCTCCTGGATCCTCCCGAGTCCCGACCTCGCCGCCGCCGCGCATCTCTATCATCGGACCATGCAATGCCCCCCGCGCCGCCATAGGCCTCCCCGCGTGATGCCACCGCCCGCCCCGGCGCCGCTTCCGCGTCTCCTCGCGGCCATCTCCGCTGCCGCTTCCTCGCCCGCCGACCTCCGCCGACTCTCCCACATCCTCCTCTCTCCCTCCACGCCGCTTCCCCCCATTCGGTGCCTGAACACCCTACTCATGGCGCTAGGTCGCCATCGCATGCTCCCGGACATGGAGTACCTAGCCTCCCGCATGCCCGCTCGCAACCTCCACACCTATACAACTCTCATCAATGCCTACTGCCTCGCCGGCGACCTCCTCGCCGCGAAGCGGCACCTGTCCGCGCTCTTGCGCGCCGGTCTCGAGCCGGACTCCCATGCCTACACCTCCTTCGTCCTTGGCTACTGCCGTGCGGGACTGCTCACACAGGCCTGCAGGGTGTTCGTGTTAATGCCGCTTAGGGGGTGCGCACGCACCGTATTCACGTACACGGCACTGCTCCAAGGGCTGTGTGGTGCTGGAATGTTGCGGGAGGCGTTGGCGGTTTTCACTGGAATGCGGGCTGATCGGTGCACACCGGACCCACATGTGTACAGCACAATTGTGCAAGGGCTGTGTGGGGCAGGGCGACCTCGGGAGGCAGATGCGCTGCTTGCAGAAGCAATAGAGGACGGATTTAAGCCTAATGTGGTTGTCTACAATGCGCTCATTGATGGCTACTGCAGTACTGGGAACTTGGAGCTTGCGGTTGAGGTATTTGAGGGAATGAAGAGCAAAGGGTGCATGCCGAATGTCCGCACATATACCGAGCTGATATGTGGGTTCTGCAAGTTCGAGAAAGTAGAGAGGGCCATGGTACTTTACAGTCGGATGATCGAGGCAGGTTTGGCGCCAAATGTGGTGACCTACACAGCCTTAATTCAAGGCCAATGCAACAAGGGACACTTGGAATGTGCTTTCAGGCTTCTCCATTCCATGGAGACTGATGGTATGGTCCCTAATGAGTGGACATGCTCAGTGTTAATCGATGCTCTGTGCAAAAAAGGTAAAGTTGAGGAAGCTCAGTTGTTTTTCTGGTCAGTTATTCACAAGGAAATTAAGATGAATGAGGTTGTCTACACCAGCATAATAGACGGATTGTGCAAAGCAGGAAAATTTGGTGATGCGCGTGATCTGATGCAGAAAATGGTCTCAGAGGGGTTTGTGCCGGACGTCCACCTGTACAGTTCATTGATTGATGGATTATGCAGGGAAAAAAAGCTATCAGAGGCAATGTTACTGTTGGATGACATGATGCAGAATGGAGTACAAGCTAATGCTGTCACGTATACCATTCTAATTGACAATTTACTTAGGGAGTTCGGGTCTGAAGGTCCAAAGAAGATATTCGATAAGATGGTTGTAGAAGGTATTAAGCCTGATGTTTTCACTTACACAGTATTTATCCGCTCCTATTGTCAGGAGGGGAGAATGGAGGATGCTGAATCCATGATAGTTCAGATGGTTGATCATGGTGTTTGCCCTAATTTAGTAACTTATAACACATTGATTAAAGGATATGCAGATCTTGGACAAGTTAATCAGGCATTTGAATCTTTCAAGAGAATGGTTGATAACGGGTGCAAGCCAAATCAGGAGACCTATACTCTTCTGCTTAGGCTGCTCCTAAACCAAAATACCTCAGATGTTGTAAACTCTGTTAATGTATGGAAAATAGCTGACATGAATGCTCTCCAGGGACTGATGGAGGATGTTGTTAAGCTTCAATGCACCCAGGACAACTGTATTTATGATTGTTTTATTAGATGCTTATGCAGATTTGATAGATTTGAGGAAGCAAAAACCTTTCTGATTAAAATGCAGAGGGCTAACTTGATTCCAAGTGAGGATGTATATACTTATATGATAGAATGTAGTTGCAGACTGAAATTGCTAAAAGAAGCTTTGACATTTCTTGATTCAATGGTGAAAAGTGGCTATTTACCACACTTAGGATCTTATAGGCTTATTATTTGTGCTCTTTGTGAGGAGGGCAGCTTTCATACTGCTAAACAAATATTTGGTGGCATATTGTCAAAGAAATACAATTTTGATGAGATTGTCGGAAAGATATTGATTGATGGTTTATTACAAAAGGGAAACACTGCTGATTGCTCTGGCCTTCTATCATTCATGGAGGAACAGAATTGTCGTCCTAGTGCTGCAACGTATGCTAGGCTTCCAAGTGAAATAACTGTTGCCAGTGAAGTTCAAGAAATTGCTAAATGAGTTATGATCAATTAAGTGACCTATGTGTTGATGCACAGGCCATTGCAAAGGTGTTTAATCTAATTTCTCACTTTCATCTCCAATTTCTGTGCTTCTTATCTTTTAGTTTCATTTGTATGCTATAACTTATAAGGCTGTATGATAATCTTGTTTGCGCTGTTGCTCCTTTGGAATGCAGCTTATCTGATGAGTTTATGATGTTTGTCTAATGATGTTGATTATAGTGGTGTATAGCAACACGATTAAAGTGAATATGTCCACATGTTTGCATTGCGTTGCCTTTGTGGCAGTAATATCTAAAATATGTTCTAAATTTATGTGGACCCTTTTCAATCAGTTCTGTCAATTCAGATCCGCTAAGAACTAGTCCAGCTGCTATTCCAACAGTTTCCTCAAATTTTGAGGCATGTGGATTTTCTTTCTGTATGCTTATGTTTCTCTGTTTTTCTTCTTGAATTTTATCTTGTCTAAAGTATACAAAATACTGGAAAATTAATATTGCTGTGCTTTATCCATGATTTTATAGGATTGCTGTAGTGAAGAGTCTACATCCCTGCCTTTGTGATTAATTAGTTCTCTGTTTGAAAAAAAAAAAATTCATCCTTGCACTGCTACAGCATGTTGTTACTGTGAAGTTGATGAAGTGTACTTCTATATGCAGGTATTGCAATAGACACTTTTGAGCACCTTGGTTTTTTTACTGCAGTTCACTGAAGGAACTCTAATTCAAGCAGCATGGTTTTGCAAATCCTGAACCAGACATGCCCGTTGCTCCTGTACATGCAGCTGCAGTCCATAAATGGATTTTATATCATATAGTTTCATCATTGGAATGCCAAAGGAAAACAGCCATATAGTTTCATCATTGGAATGCCAAAAGAAAACAGCCATCAATCTGTATCTTACCCTGACGTAACAATGGCGGATGCTGTCACGAATACAAGAATTCAGAGCAGCACCCACTACCGAAGTACAACATTTGTGGAGGGTTTCTCCAAGTCTTCTTCTCAAACAGGCATCCAATATGAGGTGCTCAGTAAAGGTATGCACGATTTTTTGGGCAATTAGGAATCTGATCATGTTTTTGACCCAACCTTTATGTTTGACCCTGTTTTCTAGGGTTGCTGCATTTGATCCCCCCCCCCCCCCCCCCCCCCCCCCAACCCTTCTTTTTTATTCAAAATGAACATTGAGATTGGCCCTAAACGTGATATATAGGGAAAACTCTAATCCCCTTCTTTTCATAATATATCACATTTAGGGTCAATCAGAGTGTTCAATAACATCAAGTTTTAGCTCTGACTGGGTCAGTGGTCCCCTTTTTTAAAACTCTGAAGATAGGTTATCCCTGTTGAGTCTGTCCTTCATATCTCTGTACTATAATATCAAGTACCAGTGACTGTAGGTTC
This sequence comes from Oropetium thomaeum, assembly GCA_001182835.1. NCBI lineage: Eukaryota > Viridiplantae > Streptophyta > Magnoliopsida > Poales > Poaceae > Oropetium > Oropetium thomaeum. Next base: position 796,963 of record LFJQ01000075.1, on the reverse strand, counting down.
AACATTGAGATGAAATTGTGCATTTTGTAGGTTTTGCACTGTCATGATTTTGTCATCTACATTTTAGCCCCTCTAAATCATGCTACCGTCCATGGATGTTCCGACACTACCGTTGCTCTTTGTGCTACTGGTAAGTTATGTACTGTTGCTAATTCCCTGCACATGTATCTTGCTTTTTTGTTTCAGTTAGCAGTTTAGTTCAGATTTAGTTTGTTTGGATTGAGCACTCTGTGTTTATCTTAGCTTGTTTATTTCATCCAGCAAGGCCGAATCAACCTGAGGTGGTTAGTTATTTTAGAATTATATATACTCCCTCTATTTTTTAATTGTTGTCGTTAAATACAACAATTCTAGTTCAACAATGAAGTAAAGTTTTTGTCCTGATGACAACAATTAAATGGAGGTAGTACTTGCCAATAAACATCAGAGAAGCTGCAGCACCTGCAGCACTAGAATCCACCTACTGCTCTTAGTACTATCATATACTTACAATTCTGTATTGTATATCAAATCAAATTGAATGTAGTAACACTGTGATTGCTTTAAGAGTTGATAACTGCTTTCTTATTCCACTGCATACTTTTGCTATATAAGAGGTATCCTATGTGTTCCACATGCTAGAATTGTGTATCTATTACCTTATCATTTAAGTGAAAAAATGTTCCATTGTATCAGGTGGTAAAAGTTGAGCATTGTGAACCAGTAGACATTATCATGGCTTTAAAATGAATTTGTATTGCCATTTACTATGAATATATTTTTTACTGGGAAGTAAATCACCAACCACTTATTGCGGGGGACAACCATAAATTACAAGTGAGTTCTTTTTTTTTTCTGCCACCAGGAATATTTATTTATTTTACAGTTATAGACAGCTTAAATGAAAACTTAAGGTGGATGGAGACATACAGGGTGTTGAAACTTTTTATCAGATATATCATATTAACATTTGTCCTCAATTCCTGCTTAAAACTCTGCTATATGAAACCATGGGAAACCATTCCTCAAATGTAGATAGCTAGCACTTTGGGATGTTAGGTATTATTGAATGAAAGAGAAAAATTGATTTATGTATTTCGATTGCATCAAGTTTGAAACTTTTGTTCTGAAATGGGTCAATAAATATAACAGGTTGCCCCATTTAATACTTATTATCCACAACTTGGGGAGCACTTGGCACGAGTTGGCATGAATCCGATTGTGAAGAAGTGGGATCAACCCATTGTATTGGGAGTTGTTGATCCACATGATTCATTATCTCACCCTGCTGTTGTTTCTGATGTCCAAGCTGAACCAGCCACATGTCTGGGATCCTGGTCTATTCACAGACTTTGTGGTATGTGAGCTCAATATTACTTCTGTCTTTTTTAGAATTATGAAGACGTTCCTTAAATTCATTCAACATCTTTAGCTTTTTACAAAGATGCGCAGCTGCATTTTCTAATCTGATGGTGATGCATCTTCATTAATCCTGTAGTTTATTTTTATAAATCTTCAACATGCTCATACCAGCTTGGAGTTGATTTTATAAATCTCTGAGCTAGAAAATTTTATATACCATCTGGAGTTGGTTTAATTCACATAAAATCATATAACTGTCTAGTCTTAGCCAACCCCGACTTACTTGGTACCAAAGGGCTTGGACCACTTGCTTTTTGTTGTGGTATGTAACTGTCTAGTTATAACCCAACAAATATACTGTACTAATTTTGTTGGTATCCAATTTTCTCATGTTAATGAGTTGTGCAACTCGAGTAGGTACTGTATAAGCATCTGATAATGCTGTCTTTTAATGTATTTGGTGGCCTGATTGTTCCTTCTTGCTCCTGACTATATTAAATTTCTAAATTCTAATAACACTGATTCATACAAATGTTGATGTCAGCTTGTAATTTTGTTCCATTGGTTGTATCTTTTTTTGTGTTTTTCAGAAGCTGTAAGTCAACGAAAAGATTTATACTAGTGAAAAACTTTGGCTGGTTCAGCTTTTCTTTTTTCACAAAGGAATGTAGATGGTTGTTGAGTTGAACTTGAAATGAAGTGTTGAGACTTCTAATGATTTGTTTCCTCTCTTTTGTTTCAGCTTTAGTATTTGCCAGCTTTACTCTTTGGAATGTGAATAATCATGCACAAGATCTTTTTTTCTGATAAATGCTTATTGTCACTTGCAAGTTTGTGTATTCTTCCTTCACCCAAGTTCTTTCAGTACTTCACTTCCATGCACCCACAAGTTGCTGAGTTTTTATTTGACTGTTGAATGGCCGTCCAGTACTTCACTTCCAGCGAAGGGAAGAATTTAATGTAAAAAACAATGCATTGTACTTCCTATTTTTCCCTAGTCAATTTTGGTTAGTTACCTCATTCTTTTTTTGAGAGAGAACAGGAGGGACAAGGCCCCTACTGATTATCTTTTATGAATATAGAACAAATGTTTGTGTACTCATTCAAAAGGAAGCAAAAAGGCAATAGAAAGTCCAAAAGAAAGCAATTGTAAAGGTTGTATCCATTGTTTCATATGTTGAACGCTCATCTCCTTCACCCTATGGATAACTAGAGGTGATTAAAGAGTAGAGTCATGACTTGTTAAAATGTCCATCAAATCATGAGGTGCTGCCCTCTAGGATGTCAAAATCAGTTATTTTCATTTCATTTAGTTACCTTTATCTTTACTTGAACATTTGAAATGACAAATTTGCCCTCAGCTTGGAGGGAGGGAGAGAGCTCAAGGCATGTTTGTTTACCCTAGATTTTAAGTTCTAGAATGAGATTGTGAAACAAATAGTCAAATTGCAAAATTCAGATTCCACAATATCGGTATGAATAGTGGTAGAATCTACAATCTAAGTGAGTAGCTTTTGGTGGATTGTCAAGCAAAAACTAATTTTTTTTGTGAAGAAAATTTATTTGTACTAAGATATAAAATTAGTATAGATTGCATTAATATAAAAATAATAAATTTAGCTCTACAAAATAAATTTAGTTGATGTAATGTATGCATTTTGCATTTCAAGATTTAGGATTGAAATTTAAAGTTAATACAAGTAATATACTGCTTTTTATATTTGAAGGATACCATGATTTTTTATATAAAAAATAAAAATCAAATATATCAGAGTCTAAAACAAGCAAACAATAATAAATTTTAAAATCTAGATTTTACATAATTTAAATTCTATTTTAATTTCATAAATGTGCAAAATCCACGAGCGAACGTGCCCTCAGAGAACGCTCAAAGCTGCCTTTTCCCCTTTACAAGTTGGGGAAAGTATCTGCTGGCGCAAAGAAAAAGAAAAAGAAAAAGAGAGAGGAGAGAGAGAGAGAGAGAGAGAGGATGTCATCCTCTACCGTCCTATCCTTGTTGGGCGGCTGAGATGAAGAGACTGTTGAGCTTACAGTCGCTTCAACCACTGCACCCGATCCCACTCATTCCTCCGCGGTCACTCGAGACATCGCCTGCGCAGCGCAGCTCCCCGTCGTACCCAGTCGCCTCGCTTGCCTGCCGCCCGTCGCCGAGGCGAGCACCCCCTGGAGTATCTCGCCGCCGCATTCGGTGATTTTGGCAGCGCCACCATCGATCGCGGCAGAGGAGGTGACGCGAGAGAAGGGGAAGGCGAGAAGCAAAAGGGCCAAGCGGAGGTCCCGGTGGCTCCGTCGCCGTCTCCTGTTCCTCGGGTGATCTCGGAACCCAAACTCGGGTCTCCGGCACTACGCGGTCCCGAAACCCAATCCTCGGAGGTGGATCCGGCTGTGAGGGGGAAGAAGCGCGAGCAGAATCCGGCGGCGGCGGCGTCTCCGTTGTTGGAGCCAGTGGAGGAAGCGGAGATGAAGGAGGAGAACAGGAAGCGAAGAAGGCGGAAGCAAGGGAAGGAAGGTGTGTCTCTGTCGCAGTGTGCCATGGCCGGGGCCCCAATCTCTGTACGTCAAGACAACCCTGCGAGTGTGGTGGTACCGGCGCTCTTGCAGGGGAAGAGGAAACGTACGCGGGTGATGGAGCAAGAGCAATCGAGCCAGTCGCCATTGCCGTTTGATGTACATCCACTAGGAGGGAAAGAAGTTGCTCGAAGCCCAAAGTGTCAGAATGTTGCTGTCAGGCACAGCAGCAAGATGCGTCGCATGCCGAGCAACCGCCAGATCCTCAGGACGAGAATTGAAGCAAAGAAGCAACGGCAACTGCCTGAACGCCTTTTGGATGCCCTGAGAGAGGCAGCCGAACCCAGTACTAATTCTACCGAGAACAACTCCAATAACTCATCTCCTGGCGTATTCTTTGACCAATTCCGCTACAAACCTGATCACTGGCAGAACTGCAAACCCGTTCCTACAACCGCTGCGTTGTTGAAGCCGGTGGAGGAAGCGGAGACTAAGAAGGAGAAGAGGAAGCAAATAAGGTGGAAGCACAGGAAGGAAGGTGTGTCTCCGTCACAATGTGCCGTTGCCGGGGCCCCAATCTCTGTACATCAAGACAAGACTGCGTGTGTGGTGGCTCCGGCGCCGGCACCAGCGTCACTGCAGGGGAAGAGGGAACGTACGTGGGTGATGGAGCAAGAGCAATCGAGCCAATCGCCATTGCCATTTGATGTACATCCGCTAGGAGGGAAAGAAGCTGCTCAAACACCAAAGTGTCAGAATGTCGATGTCAGGTGCAGTAGCAAGGTGCGTCGCATGCCAAGCAACCACCAGATCCTCAGGACAAGAATTGAAGGGAAGAAGCAATTGCAACGACCTGAAGGCCTTTTGGATACCTTGAGAAAGGAAGCCGACCCCAGTACCAATTCCACAGAGAACAACTCCAATAATCCATCTCTTTTTGTCACATTTTTTGACCAATTCTGCTACAAACCTGATCACCGGCAGAACTGCAAACATGTTCCTACGACCGCTTATTGTCCAGCCAGATCACCTCCTCGAGGTTGCTTATCAGTTGTGCCCTCGCAGCTCGGTGCCAATGGAACATCTAAAGTTACCAAGACACCAGTCGTCAATGCCTCAGTCTCCCTTTCCCAAGAAGTGGTGCAGGCAAAAGATGGAAAGACCGAGATGACTGATATGATTAAGAAGAGGAAACCGATGCTTAGAACCGCTGAGAAGAAGTCAGACATTTACCGACGATTGCCGCTGGATCAGTTGGTAATCCCACCACGCTCCCCCCATAAGCTGCTCCAGGAGAAGTACGCTTCTGACCCCTGGAAGGTCATTGTTATATGCATGTTACTTAATTTAACACAAGGAAAACAGGTGAGCAGTTCAATTATTTGCCTTTTCGTGCATTCCCTTCTGTTTTACATAACTGAACTGTTAGCTAAACTTCTGTAAATTAAACTTCACATGATTCATTGACAATGATTTTCATGCTACCAAGGAACAAGAGAGTAGATAAATGACATTATATTTTTGGCTCTCAGCAGTATTCAAAAAAGTAATTCTGCTGCTACCCATACAAGAACATCCAACCTCCAAAACCCTTCTTATGGATGTGGGACACAAGATGCAGAACAAGTTGAGAGTTTTTTCCTGGCTACTTATTAAGGACAGGTTAAACACTAGAAACCTGCTCAAAAGGAAAAAAAAAAAGAAAAAAAACAAAATAGAAGAGAACAATTACAACTGTGTGCTATGTTCTGCACACTGTGAAGAAACTACCTTGCACCTGTTCTTCGCTTGCCAATTCTCTAGATCTTGTGTGATACTGACTCAGCTAGGCATTTTGCTTTGGTTTTGTTTCAAGGCTGTTTTCTCCTTGCTCTCTGTTGCTACCTTATAAAATTACCTACCTAGCGTGTTTGACGAATTTGCACTTATTTTACCAAGGCTATGCCTTGTTGGGCTGTCGATTTGGTGACAAGTTCAAGCTTAACTGCAACAACCAATTGCCCTTTATTTACTGATGCAGGTCAGGAAGAAAGTAAAAGGATTTTTCAAACGATATCCTGATCCCCAGACTGCATGTCGTGCTGATCCTGTTAAAATGGCTGAGTATCTGGCACCATTGGGATTGCAGCAAGTAAAAACAAAAAGAATCCAGAGGTTATCTAAGGATTATGTTGAAAAAGAATGGACCTACATTACTGAGCTTTGTGGTGTTGGCAAGTGAGTGAGCTGCTTGGCCCTTAAACTATTATGGAGTATGGGAGCATTAATGAAATGGTGTTTATTATTCGCATTTACTAACTTGAAATCTAACTTTTGATCAAGGTATGCGGCTGATGCTTATGCAATCTTTTGTGCTGGAAGGGCAACAGAGGTGGTACCTGAAGATCACAAGTTAGTTGATTACTGGAAGTATGTCTGCACTCTGATTTGAGTTACCCTTGAATCAGTCAGGAAGCTCGACAGAAGGTTCAATGTTCACTTCTACTCTTGAGCTACCTTGTGTTGGAAGATTTTATGGCTCTCCTTTCTAGATGATGATTGTTTTAGTAGTAAGTAGTGTGCTTCTCGTACATGATTCATTGCTTGAGTTTTGCCGCATCCTCATTATAGTGCTGTTAGCTTTTTGCTTGAGTACGATAGGATAGCAGATAATTTTGAAGGAAAAGCTTTTGTAATAGATTAAACAAAACCATTCAAATTACGGATTCTGTTAGGAATCTCCACTTGTTGAGACTTCTAATGATTTGTTTTTTCTTTCTTTTGTTTCAGCTTTAGTATTTGCCGGCTCTACTGTTTGGAAGGTGAATAATCATGCAAGGAGATTTCTGATAAGTACTTATTGTCACCTACAAATTTGTGTATTCTTCCTTCACCCAAGTTCTTTTAGTACTTCACTTCCATGCACCCATTTTGGTAGTATACTTGCTCGGTTTCTCCAGTTCATATACTATATTTGTTCAGGTGAATGAAAGTGTAGCATACTTGCTCGGTTTGCCCAGTTAATATACTATATTTGTTCAGGTGAAAGAAAGTGTATCAGAGTTGGATGGAATGGTATATTTCTGACGGGTGAAATCTTATTTACCGATTCTGTACAAGTGAAGAAGAGTTGACGAACGTTTTCCAGAGTACAAATATAAACCAAATAGATGCACATGCCTCGTAATAAATAACTAAATTTGATGCACATGTACTCTCTTCAAGTTGACGAAGAAACTCGTTTAAGACAAGGTTTTGGTTAAAAATATTAAAAATATAAATCATAAATAACTTTTAAATTATTAGGTTTGAAAAGAAGAAACTCGCTTAAGACAAGGTTTTGGTTAAAAATATTAAAAATATAAATCATAAAATAACTTTTAAGTTATTAAGTTTGAAAAAATGAAAATCATATGAATAAATTTGGTTTTAAAAATATTTTTATATAAGTATTTATATGTTATTTTTAATTAATATTTTAATAAAAAATTAGAGTTAAAATTATATTTTGAGGACCATATCATTGTCTTAAATGAGTTTTTTTTTAACCTGGTGGGAGTATGCAAACTTTGATTATGATTTATCAACGGTATTAAATCAGCGAAAGCAGTTGGTGCATGCGGGTCATCTATCCGATCGAGGGATCAGTATACTACATTGGCTGCATACGAATGCGACTAGAATTGATAAACTCAGCGGAGTTGGGACTCGGTCCATATATAAACGCACAGATCCTGAGAGGACGAAACCCTGACGTAAATCACCCACGACCAGCATGGACCGGCTGAGCGAGCTGTCGGACTGCATCTTGGGGGACGTCCTGTCGCGCGTCACGTTGTCGCGGCGGTGGAGGCACGTGTGGCGCGCCGTGGCGTCCCGGTGCATCGACACATCGACCCCTACGAGCGCGGCGCCTACCTCCAGTCCACCAAGCCCCCGAAAGGCCCGGAGCACGACGTCGTCACGGGCGTCGTGTCGTACGTGCACGCGTGGAGGAAGAGGTTGCACAGGCGCATGACGCCGTGGCATGAGTTCGAGCGGTTCGCCGACAGGCTGACGTTGGCAACGTCGCCGCCAGAGCTGGACGCGTTCCGGCTGGGCGTGTCGTTCGTGGACTTCTACGCCGCGTCGCGGTGGTTCTGGCGCGGGCTGGAGCGCCGCCCCGCGGAGTTCAGCCTCCGCTGCCACAACGACGACGGCCGGCCCGGATTCTTCGACGCCGAACGGCACCCAGACTTCCCCGAGCTCATGCTGCACGACCCTCCTCTCGCCGGTGGCGCGTACACGTGCCGCCTCCGCACGCTGCGTCTCTCCGGGCTGACCCTGTTGGGCGAGTTCGTGGACGCCGTCACCTCCGGCTCCCCGGTCCTGGAAGAGGTGCGCCTCCACGACTGCCACCTCGAGTTCCGCCAGGTCGCCTCCCCGTCGCTCAAGACGCTGTCTGTCGACCGGTGCCGCGGCCTCTACCAGAGAAACGGCGAGCCCAAGCCGCTGGTCCTCGCGGCGCCTCGCCTCGCCTCGCTGCACTTCGCCGGCCGTACGACGCCGCCGCTCTCCTCCGAGAGCGAGGAGATGCCGTCGCTCGTGTCCGCGTTCCTGGGGCACTACAACCCCGCCGGTGGCGACCTCGGCACCGCCCTCTGCTCCCTACGCCACGCGAGGAGGCTGGAGCTATCGTGGCTCAATAAGGCCTTGCTCGTCGAGGAGGAAGGATCCCGCCAACAAGCAGCAGGCGCTGCGGTGCCCGTGTTCCGCAACCTGAGGACCTTGCTCCTGAACGCGTGCGACCTGGGAGCCGGGTGCCAGCTGCTGCGGCGGTTCCTTCGCAACGCGCCCGGCCTGGAGACTGTCACGCTGCGAGACTGCACGTTCGTGGGGGGTGGTTCCAGTTCCAGGAGCAGGAAGAGAAAGAGAACGTCCTCCTCCCGGCAGTGGCGCAGGCGGACGACGACGGCTTATTATCCGTGTGAGAACCTGAGGTCGGTAGAGCTCCAGTTTGTCGACGGTCGCGCCGTCGACGAGCTAGCCGTCGCGCTGGACGACATCGCCAAGTGGTTCAGCCCATCGAGAGCTCTGTTGATCAGCAAGGGAAGCGTAGAGTCAAGATCTTGTACCAATGAAAAGATTTTGGTGCACCGACTCTCACTAGCTCTCTCGCTGGGAATCGTGTGTATCTGTCCACGTTTCCATGCGCTTCTACAAGGAAGGAAATACATTTGGGTGGCGCGAACCGATTGCGTAAAACATAATGTCACTATACACTGTACAGATTATCTCACCGATTGTAACATGCAGGGCATCAGACTTGTGTTTTATATTGCTGACAGGCAGTACATGTACATGGAGGATTGGAAGGGACTGCTCAGCTCACACATGCAAAAAATGTTTTTGCGCTTTGAAAACTCAGTAAAGTTGAAAAAGATATATACCTCACATTTCAATAATGATAGGCGATATAAAAGGATGCAATTTCTCTCGCACAAAAAAATATAAACAAAATAAAAGGATGCAATTTCTAGTTCTATTCTTGCGCTGGTTCAAATTTAAGGAAGCAGTAGAGAACAGATTCAAGAGTCACCTTAACGTTTAAACAATTCTACAATTGTGTACTGAACAGAGATTCTGAATCATCCCCATATCCCATAGCATCCATGAATCATCTTGGGAGAAGTAAAAGGCAAAAAAAAAAGCAGCACAACTAGTTGTGATATAACATTCACACTCAGAGATCATAATCTAGAGAAATCAGAGATGAGATACTCCAAAGATGGTCTGGACTTGATGATATTAATCAACTTTTATGAGCTTTCTGCTTTTCTTAAGCTTCCCTGTAATACCCGTCATGAGCTTGGCCACATGATTAAAATCTTCATTTCTATATATGATTTCAGTAAGCTTGAGAACCTCGGATTCGGCATCTACCGGGTTCCTTCTCCGAATGCCACTTGTGAACTGTTGGAATAAGAAAATATATAAGAAAATGAACTCATTATAGAAAGAAGTAAGAAAATATACTGCACTAATGAGATATTACATATATAAATACTTAAAAGAAAAAAAAACTCAATCTACAGTGTACCTTGCAAAACCGAAGAGTGATCTTCTCCAAATGAGGTGAATACTTTAGAAACTGTTCCAATATCTTGAAATTGTTACATTGTTCCAAAGATAAGGATCTGAGGTCCCTGAATTTTGGGAATGTCTTTGATACTTCACTGATCAGCTGGTGTACATTATATTACTCCATGAGGTGAGTATAATAATAATGATAATAAAGGAAACGTCAGATAAGATAGAGAGTGCATAAATACCATTTTTGGAAAACGTAACAGCTCCAAACTTGTCACATTGGACAAACTACAGAGGACTTCCATTTGATTCTGGCTGACTTTAGTCCTGCTATCGTTACACCGCAGATCGAACGATGCCTTGACCAGGGACGGCATCGGGTTGAACGAGACACCACCCCCAATCCCGAATCGGTCACTGTTCAAGCTCAGGAGGAGGTAGGCAAGAGCAGGGGCCGTTACAATCATTGGAGGACCAGATATTCTAGCGGAGTTGTCAATAACCAGGCTCTGCAGTGATGATGAATTGATTTCGGAAAATGCAGAGGAGCAATGTCTCAGAATGAGGCTCTTCAGTTTGTGGGAGATGATGTCTTGAAATTTGCAGGAGCAATCTTCCATCTCCAAACTCTCCAAATTCGGGCATGAGGAACTCACATGCTTCGTGAACCTATCATCCAGATACACGTTGGAAAGATGTAATCTTTTAAGATGCCAGTAGGTAGCGATCACTTCTTTATCCTCAGCGCCAGGTATAGGTACTTTGTGGGTGCTGAACTTTATGCCGTGGTGGATCCATTTAGCCGCTTGTTTACCTAACCGAGATATATCGGTCACATGCAGCCGAAACGTATCCAACTCGGCAATGGAGATCTTGTTAGGGATGAGAAGGTGGTCAGTGAAGTCCTCGAACTTCTCCTGTTCCTGATCCGGAGCATAGTTACTGCCCGCGTCCTTGAACTCCTCTTGGTCAATGTCGAGGCACCGCACAGAGCGCCAGAAGACCTTCCACTTCTTGGAAAGCACGCATGTCTGCACCACCTGCCGAGCCTTCATGAAGGACATGATGTGGCGGAGGATATCGTCAGGCAAGGCGCTCAGCCTATCATCATCGGCCAACATGCCACTTCTTGCACAATACCTCTTTCGTTCTGGCCCGAGCTCCATGGAGCATTCTGTTGGGAGCATCCCCCCTGTAGAATACTACCAAACAGAGCAGATGGAAACTCAAATACATTTTAATATTTTAGACGAGCACCCAAGAATATTTTTTGGTTTAATGATTAGATGTGTTGCTGGAACAGAGTCTAAAGCAAGATACATGTTTCTATTTATGCGCAGGAGGATACAAAACTCGTAGACTTGAACTTGATCTTAAGACAATAATGCCCAACAAATTTCTATCTCAAAAAGGGAGAAAATAAGGAATGATTTACGTGGGGCCACATCAAGCGGGAAAGTTAGAATGAATACATTAGAAGTGACAACTCTATCATATGTAAAAAAAAATAGCTTATTTAATAGTTTGTGTATTCACAATATATGATTTTGTAGGGTATTTACCAAATGTAAGTAAATTCTTAAGCTTCGTGGGTGCCTTTGCATCCAATGGTTATTACCTAGCTTCGTCGGTGGCCACATCAGTAATCACTCACTTGCAATAGCCTAACGGCAATAGAGGTGAACAATCCTCACGCCTCCCTCACGACGAGCGGAGTGGGAAAAGAGGGTGTGGGTTGAGTTCTGGGACTTCACAGTCGAATATCACCACACTCGCCTTTTCCAAAACAATACTGGACATTTAGGTATATCTAAATTATTTTATCCGATAGTTCATATTCTTAATACTTGAGTTTTGAGAATTGCCACCCAAGAATTAGCGATGGCAACAAGTAAGTACCCATAAATTTTTACTTTCTCATATCCATACCCATTTATCTAACTGACAGAACTTTTCTCCCGTACCCATATTCACGGGTATCGGATACCATTAAAAATAAAACTTCAATTATAATTTAGTATTTATAAGATATATATTTATGATAAAAAGAATATTAATGCATAACAAACTAAATCAATGAGTTAAGTATGATGTATTAAGTAAAAACTATAAAAATAATTATCCTAATGCCATAAAAGAAATGGAAAAGTTGGAGGGACCCGCCCCCTCCCGCGTGGGGGTGGGGGAGTATATAGCTTCACTCCTCACACAGTAAAGATCACTGCAAGTATGCACCAGAGTCAAATGGAGTGGGTCCCATGCTTGCATGACACGTCCTGACCAGTGTGCCAGCTATAGTATACTTTCTAATCGTTTTCCATCCGTTGGAAGATGCTGGCCAGCTAAGAGAAGGGGGACTGCTTCCTCCCCGATTTTGCTACAGACAATGTTGCTTCCCCTTCCTACTCCAACTCTCCTCTACGAGGGTGGAGATCTCCATCCCATGCACTATTATATACGACTATAAAATACAAAGCAACGCAGAATGAAGGGTTATTAGCTTCCGAATGACCTGCACCTGGGTAAAAAACCTATTTGTGCTTCTCTTGCCTTTATTTGGTTTTTTTTCAGAGAAACAACAATATGTTTCAGCCCCCGACTGAACTCGAAGGGCAGTCCATGCAAACCCCCATATGTCCGTTTTTGTACAACGACAGTAATCTATGACTTATGATTTTTTTTATATCCTTTATATATATAGATATTGGATATATATCTCGGGTATTGGAGGCATGTAGGACGTTTTCGTAAATGTACGAATTGCCATATCGCGATACAACAATTCTCCCGACCGTACCCTAATATAGTAATTATCTAGAGTAAAAAAAGAGTAATTACCCACAATTATGGGTTACGGGTACGCGTTGCCATATTTACCAAAAATAGACCCAAAGTTTCAGGTACCTAGTAGTTCAGGTTCATAGAATTTTAAGTTCGAGTTCTAGGTTACCTAATCTATCCGAGGAAGATTCGGAGATTAGGCAATTGCTCACCAGTGCAGCAGCGCCGATCACTGTGGACGTGGATGGGGGCACCTCGTCTTCTGCTCTGCGCTTAGGTCACCGTCCCAATGCAAAATTCGAGCCCGTACCTTGCGCCTTGACCTAGAGGCAAGATCCACGCGGGCCACACTCGCGTGTTGACAGGGGTTGCGGATCTTATAAAGTGGGCAGCGGATCTTGAAAGTTGAGAAAGGGCGGCGGCACTTGGAGGGAGCTCGATTGGGCCTACAGCTTGCACCTTCAGGCGTTGGCCGGTGGCGCTGTCGCCGTCCTGCCGTCCACGAGTGCCGCGCTGTGTTGTGTGATGCGTGTGGCGGCTGCGGTGCTAGGGACTAGGGTTGGGAGTGGTTGGGGAGCGTGTCCCACAGGCAGGTTAGGTTTGGTCGTCGATGCGTGTGGCGGCTGCGGTGCTAGAGGCTAGGGTTCGGACTGGTGGGGAAGCACATCCCACTGGCAGGTTAAGTTTGGCCGTCCGCGAATGCCAGGCTGTGCTATGTGATGCGTGCGGTGGCTTCGCTGCTAGGGGCTTGGATTGAGACTTGTTGCAAAGCACGTCCCACTGGCAGATTAGTTTTGGCTGTCTGCGAGCGCCGCATTGTGCTGTCACGCGCGTGGCGGCTATGCTGCTAGAGGCCAGGACTGGGACTAGTTGGGAAGCGTGTCCCACTGGCAGGTTAGGTTTGGATTTTATGAATTGGTCCAAAGTCTATGTGCCTTTATTTTTTTAGGTAGTTTGGATACGGGGACTGGGTAACGAGGGTTTGTACTAAACATACCTGAAATTGAATTTGGTTTTGTGAATTAAAAACTCAGAATAGATTTATGTTTTTTTTGGAATTTTTGGGTTTCGGTCTTGTTTCTCTCTCTCTCTCTCTCTCTCGCTCTTTTTGTCCGTTGTGATTGATGTCTCTTTTCTATATGCGAGTTGGTATCGTTAAGCCATGACATGGATGCTACTACAAAGAGTAGCTAGCTAGTACCAACATTTAACATCACCGACAATAATACAAGTATGCAAATTTCAATACAAGAATCTAGGTATATGCAAATGAACAAACATTGAAAAAGCAAATGCGGAAAAGTTCCACATCACCTTATTTGAGTTAAAGATTTCAACTTAGAAGTGCTACATTCAACGAATAGGCATGCACTAGTCACTTAAAGATAAACTGCAAATCTCTCAAAATCAAGTTTTTCCACATGGATGAGGAGGAAGGATGAGGGAAAAATCATACCGTGGTTTTCACTTTAGGCGTTTAGCAGATATGGTAGGGTGCACCTGCCGTGTCGCGCACATAGGGTAGGGTGTTGCCGGCGACAAGGGCGATGATGTTAGTGGTGGCAGCGTGCAAGTAAGTAATGGCGTTGGTAGAGTGAGAGGTCATTCCACTAGAGTGTATGTGACTTCTTAGTTTTAGGACAAGGCCGTCTACATGATTTTTGACCCCAATGCAAAACAGATATTGAGGCCTTAAAATCAACAATGTGCCACAACCCACAACAAACGTTAGAAAATGTTAGTATAAATGGATTGTCCTCCTAAGCTTAAACTTTTGAGTAAATTAGTTAGTTTTTAAAGTTCATACGTGTAACCAGTTCATAGAAAAACCTAAGCTAATAAGAAAAGAAAGGCAATCCATTTATACTTCTAACACAAACAAATAAAATGACCCACGGCCTGCTAACGAAGTTGCTATCTTCTTTCTCGTATCCTCGTCTGTTTTTCTTATAAGGTGGTGTTTGGATTGAGAGTTAAAATTTTAGTTCTTGTCACATCAGATATTTAGATGTTAACTAAAAAGATTAAATATTAATTATTTATAAAACTAATTACATAGAAGTATGATAATCAACGAAATGAATTTTTTAATGCTAATTATTTTATAATTAGCACATAGTTACTGTAGCACAACATTCTCAAATCATAGATTTTTTAGGCTTAAAAAATTTATCTCATCCATTAACCTCAATTTATTAAATTAGTTTCATAACTAATTAATATTTAATATTATAAATTAATTTTTAAAAAGTTAACGTGACAAGGGCTAAAGTTTTAGCCCGGAATCCAAACAGCCCCAATTAAATGTCTGTTCAATATTCTACTAGCATTTACATCGATCGATGCATTTGCTTTTTTGCAACAGATTGGATGTAATGTTATTCTGTATTCAACAAGCAATCCAACCCATTGTCCTAAAAAGAGGCAAGAAAAAAAAATCAACAAAGAACTGCATACAGAATAAGGACTCGTTAAATTTCTCAGGTCTGGAGTTGTGTAGCCTCCATCCATCCATAACAAGGGGCAACACCTCAGAACAATGGTCACATCTAGAAATAGTCAGCAGCTAGCAACCTTGATACAATCTAAAAATAAGATGACCACCTAGTTTCACGCTGGTAGGTCTACTATTCATCATTTTCATCATCTGTCACGTCATCGTGGCCATCATTTGTCATATCTTCTTCATTCTTGGTGAGAGTTATAACGTTCTTCGGTGTGTTACCTGAGACACCCACCAAAAAGTTGACCAACTCTCCAACATTGTCGCTGTCTCCATATTTGATTTCAGTAGACTTTAGCTTCAGACATTTAAAACGTGGGGAGATCCGAAACCGATAACACGCCTTCTTCAACTTAATTCTGTTTTTTCCTTTCCCTCCAGTGGACGCTTCGTGGAGCTGTCTCCGTTATAGTAAGTCATATTACTGTGTGAAACCAAGCAAGAGTTGCAGTGAACTGAGATAAATGAAATACCTTGTAACAGTCTACAGTGAGCTTCTCCAAATTAGGAAAGTGCCGCAGACAGAGACGCAATAACTGGAAGTCATCGCATTCACACAGATCATACCCATAAAGAGTCAATGTTCTCAGGTTTAAGAGAACAGGAAATTTAATTGATCCTATAAGAGGTTTTGCCTGAAATTAAGACAACTTGTGAAATCATCCACAGCAAGCAGCTGCACTTACGAATTCACCAACAAAAAAAATCATATATCCTTCGTATAGTACAAAATTGTAAGAGAATAGAACAGCCTAAGATGATACTTCACTTTTGATATTATTCGATTGTTTTGATACTCATCTACTGTTTCTTTCATCAATAGGAAAAAAAAAAGTGAGAGCAGAAACAGTGCTTCATTATATGAGAAGGTGGTGTTCAGGGTTGAAAGAGAAGACAGGCTTCAAATAACAGTAGTAACATTGCACACTGGGCTGCTGGCTAAAAACAATAAACAGGGCATCAAAGCTGTCAGACAGTAGGATTGCAAGTGAGACATGTTAAGACCAACAGCCATGCTCAGTTTTCTTTAAAATATACACATGTCCGTGAAATTTGATGTCTGTCTTAGGTTCTTCAGCTTCATCAGTTAGTGTAAAGAAGCTCAGTTAGTGTCCTAGAACAGAGCACACACCTAGGTTAACGAATGCGCATAAACTGAGCACACACAGGTGGTACTGTTGCTATCTTGTTGTAATTTGTAATTCATTAGAGCTCTTTCTATTAGTTTTTAAGGCCATTACGTAAGTCATTGTATCCTTAATGGCCCTTGTGTAGAAGAGACAACTATACTAGATCTATAGAGTAATGGAGAATATTGAGTTTCATACACCAACCAGCTCACCCACAAGCCTAAGCCGATGAGGAAAGGTGGACAATCCACTTATACTGGGACAGAGAATTACTGAGGCCCTAGTAGGCGTATTCGCTAACCTAGCTGCTGGGTTTACCAGCTTACAAGTTGCTAGGAACTAGCGGCAGAAACTGAAGTTAGTTGGTCGCAAGTTAAAAACGTCAAGTTAAATAATTCTAGCCCAAAGGATACAAGTAGGCACACTGCTGGTATTTTCCAACTAAAGTTATCTTTGTAATGCAACGGAGCTTTTCCTCTCCTTACATTCACATCTGTATGGCCAAACCTCTATGGTTGGCACACAATAAATACGCCAGCAAAGTAACTTTGTGATGGTCCAATTTTTGAGCCAGCTGGAAAACCCCTAGCCTAAGGAATAGATGAAGACTGAAAGTGCATTGATAACATCACCCACACCCTGCATTGATCAGAGCAGGTTTTTTTTTTGAGCATGTCACAACAGGGCATGTTGTTGATTTTCAGTTCCATTTGAATCTGTATCATTTTAATTACGACACCAATACTTCACAACAACAACACCAATACTTCAATGCAAAATAATATGAGAAATGTTGCATTATCAGAGAAGAGCAGAAATTTCAATTTAGGTTCAGAGTTTAATACCATATCAGTGAATAGGCTCTACAGACAGTTGAAATTGCACACTACACTAGGCAGGTAATGAGAAACAAACAAGCAGGAAAACAAACCATGCATCATAACAAAGGTCAGTTTAAACAGGAAATAAACATTATGACGAACTAATATAAGTGGGCATTGATGATGAACCTATCTCTGTTGAAGAAAGAAAGAC
This sequence comes from Oropetium thomaeum, assembly GCA_001182835.1. Lineage (NCBI taxonomy): Eukaryota > Viridiplantae > Streptophyta > Magnoliopsida > Poales > Poaceae > Oropetium > Oropetium thomaeum. The sequence goes on along the minus strand of LFJQ01000075.1, from coordinate 779,596 downwards.
ATACCACTTTAAGTCTGCGCATGTTTTCTTGTTGCTCCACCCACTTGAAATTTCCAGAGTACTTTCAACAGTTAAAAGAAATCTAAAGCATTTAGGCAGCTGGACAGATAAAAGAAACTTACTGCAGAAACAAACAGAAGTTAAGCATTCCTACCAAAAAATAATCCAAAGAAAGCTTCTCCAGATTTGGAGACTTCTGTAGAAATCTCCCAAGAGCCTGCAGTTTGTGCACATCATGCTTGCTGAGGCGACCGAGAACAAGAGACAACCTTCTCAAGTTATCAAACATTGGGAACTTATCTAGTTCCTTATCAAGAAGTGCCTGGAATAAATAAACATAAATCAGGTTCAACTAGCGATCCACCATCCAGTAGTTCTCGCACAAACTGCAGGTGTCCATCTTCAAATGACACCGAATAAATACATATAGTTGGACAAGGTTCTCAAGTCCTCAAATCTTTGTAATTCATCTATTCCTTAACTAGCTTGGGCTAATATTAAACTATAGATGTAATATACTAGTTATGTTGGTATTGCATAAACCACATATGTTTGTTGCATTATCTTTTCAGTGATGGTTATTAGACATGCATAACGTGGAACAGGACTTAAGGACTACATAAAGATATCATACCATTACACTAAAACCTCGTAATTCCAAAGTCATTGCATTGGACAGGTTGCCAATAAGCATCGATTCATAGCTCTGAGGAAAACAACCAGGTACAATCGAAATTGATGCCTCCACAAGAAAATCTCCTGTCTCATACACAATAGGGGTTGTATCGTCAATATTGAATTTCAGCCGCAGGGAAGCAAGGCAAGGAGTTCTGATAACAAACATAAATGCATATGGAATCCAGCAACAATCCATAAACAAACTCTTCAGAGTGGTGGACTGAATGGCAACAAATTCAGTGCGACATTGATTGAGAACCAAATCTTCAAGGACTGGCAACCCAGAATGAAGCTGCTGTGCAAAACTATGATCCAAAGACACGCAACCAAGATACAATCTTTTGAGGTGAGAACAGCCCAGATGGGGTAACTGATACTGATAACCACAGCCACCCACGAGACTGATCTTGAGCACCGACGGAAGGTACTCCATGGCACGGCGAATCCATCTACTGACATCTCGACACCAATCAGTTCTAATAAAAGATATATGCAACCGGAACGCATCCAATCGCGGAGCCCTGTGACGCATCAGTAAGTTGGTAGTGAAATTCTCCATGTTTCTCCATCGCAGTTCCTGAAAGTCGCTGTCGCTGTTGCTGTCGTACGGGAAATTCCAGATGTCGAGGTCAATGTCGGGCACCGAACGCCACAGATCCCTCCACCTCTTGGACAGCACGCTCGTCTGCACGACCTGCCGGGCCGGAAGGAAGGAGAGGACGCGGTGGAGGAGGTCATCCGTCAGGGCGCTCAGGCGGTCGCCAACTGCGTGGCCCCGCTTGGCCGCGGCCTGCATCGCCGGACACCCTACGGCCTATAAAACAGCACGGCCTCAGCCAAATCAAGCCATAGTAGCAGGTGGGAAGGAGAAATGGCGTCGGCGATGGGGCGGAAGAAGGATAAACCCTAGCCTAGCTCGCTTCACCCACGCTTCTACCCAGAACTTTAGGAAGTACAGTGAAGGAGAAGTGGAGACAACTGACGACCTCCCGCGCTCCAGACACCGCCACGGCCGGACCTCGCCCACTCGCAGCAGGAGACGCAGGCCGCAACAGCTCCAGACCGCTGGGGTCCGGCGGCCTAACAATTTCCTGCTGCACCCAAATCACGCCATGAGAGCAGACGGGAAGGCAAGGCCAAGGGTCACTGGCGTCTTAGCGGGTGGAGGTAGCTATACCCTAGCTCGTTGCCTTCATTATCCTCACTCGGACCTCAGCCTCTGCGGCAAGAATGGTGGAGGGGGAGAGCGAATGGGGAAATTGGGAATGGGAAGGCCGGATGGATCATGTTGCAAGGGCAAGCCTTCTCCAGCTGGAAGGCAGGACGCCCAAGCCCAGCAGCGCGTAGCTGGGCCGACGAGGTGTGTGCACGCGAGTCGCGATCAGAATTCAGAGCCGCGCGGCCATGTGCGGCGTCTTGGCCCCTAACTGAAGCAGCAGCATGTTGCAAGCCACAGCGGACGAAGAACACGCTTGGATAGGCATACGCGTGAACATCGAAATCCACACCTGAGCTGCTGCCTGGTGCGCACCGGCAAGGACAGAGAATCGCTGCCTGTCATGGAGATGACTTGAGGTGTTAGCTTTAGTAGCAACAAGCCAAGAACCGAGCGCATCACGGTCTCAGACTCAGGCTATCAAGCCGACTAGCTTTAGTTTTGCGCCCAAGAACCGAGCGCATCACGGTCTCAGACTCAGGCTATCAAGCCGACTAGCTTTAGTTTTGCGCCCCACCGTGCTCATAAATCTACAGTTTTGTACTTCCTTCGTTCTTAACTTGTTATTATCATTGATTTTGATCGATAACTTTAATCATTCGTCTATATAAAATTAAAAATCATGTTTTAAAAACTTTAAGTAATAAAAAATTATAAAATATAATATTTTTTATATTTATTTAAATAAGACGAATGGTTAAAATTGTCGGTCAAAATCAATATCGACAATAACTTTAAAATGAAAGGTGGAATGGGCTCAACAAAATTGTTAAGAGTTCAAAACATAGATGAAATCAAAATAATATAATATAAATAAATACAGGGATCAAACAAAAATTTGAGACATCAAAATTGTAATGACGTGACATGACAATAATTTGACACATCACAACACATACACTTGTCATCAATAAAAGGTATCCACATCTCTCCAAATTCTGTGGTTACAAGAATTTCTTTATGATTCAACTTTTGTATATTTCAGGCGTGAGAGGCGCCCACGGTTCCCATTGCCTTACAAGCTTATGATTTTACAAAGTCTCAATCAAACTTTGAATCTAGTTACAGGTATCGTATTGACATTACAAGTATAGTCAGTTACAAAACCTTTAGCTAAAGATGAACGTAGGCTCTAGCATGAGATAATACTGATCGTAGGAAAGGGACGGAATTAATCTCTACTCCTATAATGCACTATCTCTGTTGTTTTACACCCGACCCCCTGAAAAGGATTCCACCATCCTAATAAGATCCCCACAATTACGATGATAATGTTACTTTAACTCAATCCAACGACTCATGTATGTTCTCTCTGTAAAAAAGTTACATTTACTCAAATTTAATGACTGCTAATTTCTGGATCTTTCATTATACAATTTTACAAACCCCTTACACCGCGTATTCATGCGACAATATTGAGTCAATCATCAATCCAATCTGATCTGTTATTAGCTCTCATGACTTATAATCCAATCTGTTATTACTGTTATTTATAAACCTAATATCATCTTCCGCAACCATAGGTCTCGCCGCCTTCCTCCGCTCGTCGCCGTCCCGTCCTCGCAACCACGAGATCGCCGCCGCTCCGTCCTCCGCAACCATGAGATCGCCGCTGGCCCCTCCTCCGCAACCACGAGGTCCCTGTCGCCTGACCCTTCCTCTGCCCATCGCCGTTGCGAGGCCACTGCCCCATCCGCCCATCGTCGCTGGTCGCTGCAAGGCCGCGGTCGCCCACCGCGTTCTCTACCCGCCGACGCGAGGCTGTGAGGCCGTCGTCGCCCATCCTGTCCTCCCCTTGCGGATAACGACGCGCGACGGCAAGCGGAGGAGCAGATCCTACTGATGGCGCGTGACTCTCAGGTGGTGTCTGCGCTCGTCCATCACCTCCACCGGTCAAGACCTGAACTCACCACCTCTAGGCGGCCAAGACCGGAAACAACATGCGCACTTGCCGCTGTAACTCCTCCAGGAGAAAATCACCTCACACTGGCTGACTGGCCCAAACTCCCTCTACACGGCAAGTAGACCCCTCATCGACTCCATCACCCTATACCAGAGGTACTTCCTAAACTGTTTTTTCTCCAATTCATTGGCCAATTTAGAGATTGTCCAATTACTGCAGCAAGCAACACTGTTTTAGGTAGTCAATTTGGAACAGTTCTTTAATGTTTCTATTTTGAACTACAATTATATATTTACATGTCAATTTGGTTGCCATTCTGCTTATACATCTATGTAGAGCTCAGTACTTCAGATGAGTAGTTTTAGTGTATATTATACTGATAGTGAGATCTCGAATTCTTATCTTACCTACATTCTTTTTAACAGTCTGGACTTAATTCTAATGCTTAAAAGCGATGACTGATTAAGGTTTTGCTTTGTTAAATGGTTTAGGAACATAATGCATTGGCTTAGAGCTCAGCTAAGTAACGTCATGTGTGCATCATTAATTAAAAATAAAAATTTTCATTGTTAAAGAAATTACTTGCATTGAATTCTTTCTTCTTCTTTTTTATTTTAATTGTGGCTAATTTTATTTTGCAACATTGATTAGGTCTAGGCACCATGTGAACTGTTCTTTAAAACATATAGGAAAGTTTAATAAGCATATGGTCTTATATTTGAAAAATAATTTTCTAACTCAATCTAAATATATAAAAAAAGCTTAGGAGTATAAAAGGAGAATCCTGATTTCATTTCAATTGTCAGGTACTAAATACTAGGTTGAGTCGAATTGTCTGCTGGGTGGGCTCTTTCAGTCAAGATAAGTTTAATTTTGTTATTGTTGCATAGTTGTTAGTTACCATAACTTTTTGTGCTTTGTTCAAGATTCATTAAAAAAGACTTAATAGTCGATCTTATTTGTAATAAAGATGGGATATTACTACGTATAAAAAACTCTAATGTCTTTTGGACATAAAGTTTATGTGTAGGCCATAAATTTTTTTATACGTCGTAATAGGTCAGATGTGATTTCACTTGCTGCTAATCCATTCTGTTGATACTTAACGTGCAGTCTATTCCAGTCCTTGGAGCCTTTTATATATAATTTTTTAATATTAAGTTATTATATTGTTTATTTTTTTACATTATGACGTTAGTATGAACATTAAATTCATATAATAAAAATTTTATATGTGTTGGATTATCATATTATTTTTATTTCAACCTGTGGCGTTAGCACGGACAAAATTACTAGTAGCAAAAAACAACAGCTCTATTGTAAGTGTATATAAGACTCTCTGTTTGTTTGAATATATCATATTTAACCAGTAGGGGCTTCCACCCCTCCTGTTTCCTTAAAAAAAAGCTCTATTGTAAGATCAAATCCTGTTTTTCTATTCAAAACCATATTCTACTAGCATTTACATCGATCAATGCATTTCTCGTGCAACAGATTGCATGTAATGTTATTCTGTATTCAATAAAATCCAACAATTTGTCCTAAAAAAAGGCATCCAAGGGGAAGTAAAGAAAAAAAAAAACTGAATCAACAAAGAACTGTAGACAGAATAATAAGGACTCGTTGAATTTCTCAGGTCTCGAGTTGTGTAGCCTCCATCCATATACTGAATTACCGATCCAGATAACAAGAGGAAACACCTCAGAACAATGATCACATCTAGAAATGGTCCACGGCTAGCATGCTTGACACAATCTATCACGCTGGTAGGTGTACTATTCATCAATTTTTATCATCCATCACGTCATCATCGTCATCATCTGTCGTATCTTCTCCATTTTAGTCAGTGTCAGTCCCGCTTCCTGGCTACTGCTGCTATGGAACTCTTCCTGGTCCATTTTACAGGCCTCTCCCACGCTTCTATCAGGAACTTTAGGACTACAGTACGGTGAAGGAGAAGGAAGCGTCGGAGCGAGCGGAGTGCTCCCTTCCTGTTGTATTTTTTTTATTCAAGAAAGGCCTGGAAAATTTTCTTGGAAACAGATAAGCAGTTACAAGGTGCTGAAAATCTGGAAAAAGAAAAATATTCAAGCGGTCTCAGGTCTCTATAACAGCTCTCCTCGTCCTCAGACTCAGACTGTATTACTGTAATATACCAGAAAAGTTTTTTTTGCACTTTTTTTTTGATATAAGATCATGGAACCCCTTTACGTCTCTTCTGAGCTAACCTCGTTCCTCCAATAGCTATTGCTGCGTATCTCAATTAGTTTAAATTCTTTAGAAGTAAATGCTTAGGAATGGAAATTAACAGAGAGTTCATACGCAATCAGCAAACAGCCAGCCAAAGTGCCCGTTGTTTATCAAAAAAAAAAGTGCCCGTTGTAACTTGCATGGACAAGTGCCCAACAGCAAATTGCAGCTAAAATTACGGACAGATAGAGGAGTAAGTGACCCTTAATTAAAATCATCTCGAAATAAACAGAAGTATTTGGTAGCTCATACATTATACATAACAGGCAGTACACTAGAAATATAGTAGATTAAGTATATAAGGATGAGTGCTCTATAAGGATAGCATGTTCAACACAAAAGTGACAGAATGTAAAACTGGAGCAAATGCAAGGCAACCGAAGTGAGCGTCACACTGGTAGCTTTAGGTCGTTCACCTTCTTCACACTTCGCTTCGGCTTCGGTACATGGCCTGAGAAATCAAGCAGTCAGCTGCAAGACAAGTTCCTGAATATCGTCACAATCTGTCAGCTCCCGGATCACAATCTCTTCATATAATTTCAGCAGATTTTGGTTCTGAAATTGGAAAGCCCTGAGTCCATTCCTTTCAATAAAAACCTTCTGCTAGCTGTTCCCATCATAATGAATACATTTAAGTTACCCCGTAGCAAGCTATTCTTAGGAACGGTGGTCTGAACAAAAAACGAAATACGTACCTGGCAATATCGCACGGTAAGCTTCTCCAAATTAGGAGAGTTCTCAAGAAACATGCGCAGCAGCTCAAGTCGGTCCCCCAAAACACAATCATATAGCAATAAGGTACTAAGGTAGCTGAATTCGACCGGTTCTGCATACGACGCCACCTGAAACGAACATGCAGTGATTAATGTTAGAGTGAACTACCTGTGTCAAACATACTACGTGCAGAAAATTTAAAACATGAATAATACAACAAGAAACAAATACATATACAGGGTAACTAACATTGTCGACAGAAACCAACATTAGCATAAGGACTATTCTGATTGATATATAATATTCCAAAAAATAGAGAAGTGAACATATTTAAATTAAACTTCAGATATTCACATTATCGATATAATCCCAAATTAATTATGTATTTTATATGTAGGGTTTATTAGTGGTGAGGCATATAAATATAAACAACAGAATTGAAACAACATACTAGTGCAAGTTTCAAAAATAAGTTTCATATCATACTAGAGTTTAAGATTTAACAGAGGATTACTATTGAAAGAGGATCACTAACAACGTACTACTGTGAGACATATAAATTAAGTGAGGCATACTAATGAAAGATAATTATATCTTCTTAAAAAAGAAGATAATTACATAGATGGTTGACAAAATCCATTTGACTTTCAAGATAAATATGTACCAACGTTGTCATAGAATGAAAGGCATACCGTTTCAAAAAACCCAGAAAGTTCTAGACTTGTCACATTAGATAGATTTTCAAGAAGCTTGAGTTGACTGGTCCTTTCAATTCCAAAATGTATTGATGCATCGACAAGGGATTCCATTCCTTGTACTGATATTGGTTCGTTGATTCCCGAGAGGCGTAGCGAAGCAAGCCGTGGAGTTATTATGCTCAGCCTATCCATGTCAAACTCGTTACCATCCATAACCAAACTCTTAAGTGAGGAGGACTTTAGTTTGTCAAAATAAATGATACAATCTTCTACTTTCAAATGCTCCAGATGCACAAACGCAGACCCGATCACGTGTATAAATTCTTCACCCAAGCCTATATCGCAAAGATGTAGCCATTTGAGGGAGTAAGAACTGGATTTGGATCCCAAATCATCAATATGCAGCAAAACGTCAGTCTGACTGACACGGACATTGCAATCAATGCGAAGCGCCCGAAGGGAACATTTGAGGGCGCGACGAATCCACCTACAAACATGTATAGGAGCTGGATCTGCAATGCTCAGCCTCAGCATGTCCAGGACTGCATGACGATCACGATGCAGCGAAAGAAAGTCTGTGAAATCCTCAAACCTTTCGCAGTCCCTTTCGGTCAGTCCCTCTCCCTGGCTGCTGCTGCTACGGAACTCTTCCTGGTCGATGTGGATGCACGGCACAGAGCGCCAGAGGGTTCTCCACCTCCTGGCCAGCACGCTCGTCTGAACAACTTGGCGGGCCTTGAGGAAGGAGAGGATAGTCTGGAGGATGGCGTCAGGCAAGGCGCTAAGCCTGTCGTCAGCGGACCTAACCCGTCGTCCGTGGGTCCTCGCCGTGGCGGCCTCCATGGACGCAGCGGAAGCAAACTGAATTAATCAAAAGGAGAATTTACGACGTTAGGAACTAGATTGTTTAATTAGATCAAAAAGAAAGAAACAAAGTCAATATTTAGCGCGGGATCGGAGAAAGAATGGAAATGCTACTTTTCGGTCGCCTGATGTGGACGGCGATGGAGCACACGCTTTGGCCGGTGGCGGAGCTGGACGTGTACGAGCAGTACAACACGATGACGGGCCGCGGGAGGCAGTTTAGCGTGGGCGGGGATGGAGCCAGAGTGGGTGTAGGCGAGTCGTGGTGGTAGTTATTGGCGGTGGTTGATGGATTAGGGTTGGAGGGTTTGACGATGGCGGTCGATGGATTAGGGTTGGAGAGTTTTTGATGCCTTATTCTAATGGACGTAGAAGAGATGTGACACTGCGACAGTGTAACTTGAACATGTCCAAAGAAGAAAGCCCAAAAAAAACTCTTTGAGAAGATAACTGAATAGCCAGAGCCCAGAGGGAGGCCAGCTGGCCAAGACCTAGATGGCGCCGTAAATACCTGTACAAAAAGTAAGACCACCCACCACGCGCTCTCAACTGAACCTATAGCTGAGTTTACGTTTGGAGAATGGACAGAGAGAAGGATAATCTGCCTGCATTTTATCATGGGCCACCACGGACCTGAAACGCAAGCCCTTGGTAAAGCCCAAGTAGGTAACCCCGGCCCCAAAACCATTTTTTTCTTATTTACAAGCCCATCCCTCTTTCCTCACCTTCCTCGGTTTCTCTGATCTATGCCCTGACAGCGGCACGACGGCCAGGCTCGAGATGGAGGCCTCGCCGCCGCAAAACAAGGGCGGCGGCGCAGCCGACCGTCTGAGCGACCTGCCGGATGAGCTCATCCACGCCGTCATGTCGTTCCTCCCGGCCCGGGAAGCCGTGCAGACGAGCCTGCTGTCGAAGAGGTGGCGCGGCCTCTGGACCACCATGCCGTGCCTCAATCTCGACCAACAGGAATTCGACTTCCGGCTGCTCCCAGGAAGTCTCAGCTTCAGATCCATAGTACAGAAGTTCTACCGCTTCGTCAACAACCTGCTGCTGCTCAACACGGCCCCGCTCCTGGACAGGTTCCGGCTGGTCTTCTCCCTATCCCCCAACTTCGTCCACTACGAGTTCATACGCCTGGCCGTGGCGCGCTGCCCGATGGCGATCACATCCGCTACGACGGCCGTGACGACCTGGGACGACGATTCGCGATCCTGCGCGGCCTGGATTACTCCCGCTACTTCGTTCGCCTCAGGAAGCTGCGCCTGAACAAATTCGTGCTCGACGGCCACTTCGCGGTTACGCTCGAGTCCGAGTGCCCCGTGCTGGAGGATGTGGAGCTGGGGAGTTGCTACATCCAGTTCTCCGAGATCAGGCTCCCGGTGCTGAAGAACCTGAGTCTCCATAACTGCAATGGCAACACCGATCAGAGACTAGTCGTCACGGCTCCTGCCCTCGTCTGCCTCTCCTGCAAGGATAACGTCGTCTTGCTGTATCAGACGGCGGCCAACCTTTTAAAAGCATCGGTATCCATTTCACTGCCAGAATTAACAGTACATGCGGACATCATCCGGCGCAAGATTCTTCGCAACCTGTTCAACGTTACAAACCTACATGTAACTGGTTTCGAGACGGTATGAGTAATAACACATTTAAGTTCCTTGTTGCCAATTTCCAAATGTCAGTTTTCTGATAACTCATAAGTAATCTTGATGAATTACAGGCAATGCTACTCGAGCCGGCTGATGAGTTTCCGGTGTTCCATAACCTGAAAAACCTGTTGTTGGAGGAGTGCTTTCAAGATTTTTCTGATTAGAGGGATAAGTTCGGAGCGCTCGGGAGCTTCATCCAGAATGCTTCTAACTTGAAGAAGCTTTCACTGTCCCGTTGCGGAGTATGTTATAACTCAAATCTTCTCTTTCATTGTTTTCCAAATGATGCAATCACCCATATATTCTTCGTCTGTGCTCCAATGATAAGATACTTATACATGTTATCATGTTGCAACAGTTTTCAAGGTGGGAATATGAAGTGGGCACGATGAGCACAATTCCTGTCCAGAACCAAGAGTTGAGGTCCTTCTGACTGTGAGAAGCTAATGGCCGTTGATATCAAGGATTGGTTCTACAATGGTGATGTAGAAAAGCCATACGTCTTCGAGGCCATATGGAGGACCCTAGGGAGACATGTGCTGATCACAGAGATGTCAACAGCTAGGGATCAACTGGTAGTCTATTGATGAATGGATTGGATAACCTGCACGGGATTATAGAGGGCAGATTTCCATACGTCTCTAACTGTTCCTGTCGACTATCCGTTGTTACTTGTGACTTTGTGAGCGTGATTTGTTCTTCTTTAACACTGCATTCTCTGACTTTGTGAGAGTAACTTTGTTACCTGAGGATTTCAAGTTTAATACAAATATGTAATGCTGCATTCTCTAACTTTGTGTTTTTCATACTTTTTAACTATATGCAAAATTTGGTCTAAACGATAAATATTTCTAGTGTCTGGCAACCAAAATGCCCACAGCTGAATTTCCCATTTCCAAAGTACTAGTAATATATAGCAGAAATATACACAATCAGGTTCGAGGGAAATTTGTAAAATACATATAATTGTACTGTTTTTATGAACATGTTTTTTTTAAAAAAAAATTTACAGGTTTATATATACTGTATTTGTTCAGTACATGCAGAACACCAGAGAAGAAGCCCAGGTGTACTTTATAGCCATGGATTGAAAGCAAGAGCCAACAAATATTCAAAATCTAGCTACAACCCCGTCAATCAGCCATTGGTAAGCGCGACAGTGGCCTTCCACAAATTTTCCCAGATGCCAAATAGAAGGTCAAACAGTTGCTGAACATACAGGAGCATTATACAGGAAGTGCCCAAGCGTTTGTTTTCTGCACTCACATCACCATTGTTTAAGTGGGGGTCTCCCTTGCGGACATTGGGGTGGGGATTTGGAGGAAAAACTGGTCAAGATAGATAGTATAGCGCAGTTGCAGGGTGATATCTTCGGCTCAGGTTGTCCTTTTTCTAGTTTACAACAGGAGCACTCTTACAACAGTGACATTCAGCGTATCCTCGTTGTAGTCCGCATCCAGTAAAATGCGTTTTAGATTCCTCCCCGCATCAACAAATCGAGGACTGGACTGGAAGTCTGGGAGACTGGGACTGGACTGGAAAAACTGTAGTAGCACAAGACGAGACACCGCCGCGGCGTCGAGTCGAGCGTGTGCTGCAGCCTGCAGGTTGCGCAAACAAAAAGAAGGGCTGTTTTTTCTTTTTTAGAACAAAAAGAAGGGCTGGGTGGACCTTCGTCTTCCTCCCATAGGCCGGTAGGCCCATATCTACTTTCTTTTTGGTTTTTGTATCACAAAGGCCCTTGTCCATATCTATTCGACCAAAGAAATCGGCGGAAGACGAGGCAACACAGAGGCAACTCCTTTTGGAAGACTCAGAGACGGAGCCAGGCCTCGGAAGCTTGCGACGCATTCATTTCTCTGCTGCCGTTTGAGCTTCTTCAACCAGGCATGATGCATCAACGCGTTCTGTCCTCTCTCACACACATTCTACATATACCGGCGAGGGTGCTGCGCACTCCCCGTTCGTCTACCGAGAAGATAGAGCACTCATATACACGGCCGGACCGATCGACTGACCCGCGCGCGGTTCACTTGATCTTTCAGTTGTCCTCTGACGACGACGAAGATGGGCGGCGGCGGCAGCGACGACGGGTGGGTGCTGGACTGCCCTTACCCTGCCGCCGCCGACGTGAACCTGGTTCTCGTCGGAAAGGTTGGCACTGGCAAGAGCGCCACTGCCAACAGCATCCTTGGCTGCAACGCGTTCAGGTCGGAGTACTCCGCCGGCAGCGTCACCGAGACGTGCCAGGTGCGGAGCACGGCGATTGGTGGCCGTGGCGGCTCAGCGGATCGCCGCACCATCAACGTTATCGACACGCCGGGTAAGCATCTCGATCGCGCAGCTAAACGCTTGAATTGATCTGTCCTCATTACTACTGACAAAATCTGCCTCTCGTTTATTCGGATGAACAGGGCTGTTCGACATGGACATACCTGAAGAAGACGTCCTTCAGGAGATCGCCAAGTGTATGGACGTGTCCAAGGACGGGATACACGCTCTACTGATGGTTTTCTCAGCTGCGACTCGGTTCTCTCGCGAGGATGCAGATACCTTCAACTCCATAAAAATGTTCTTTGGCGAGAACATCGTTGAGCACATGATACTCGTCTTCACACATGCCGATGATGTGGAGGACAGCACCTGGAGGAACATGTTAACTCACAACAAGTGTCCAAGATTTTTGCAGGTTTGCTTGTCTCCCATCATCAGTGCCAGACAAATCCTGGAAAATACTTCCGTTTATTCAACGGGGATTTCATTTGATCCTAAGGACGATCTTAATCTTAGTGTGCTGCCAACAATTTGTTTTTCCTGTTTTTGCGCAGGACGTGGTTAAGGCTTGTGAAGGCAGGATTGTTCTTTTTGACAACAGGACTGTTGATGCGCAGCACCAGCAAGACCAGCGCAAGAAGCTGCTTGATGCAGTGGACTCAGTCATTTCAAGCCACGGCGGGCTGCCATTCTCAAACCAAATGTTCAATCAGATTAAGGTGGTTAAACTTTTTAGCGTACCGTTGTGTTTCCCTTTCTTGTCCTCAGTTTGCTGTTTTTTTTTTTTCTGTTGCTCCAGGAAGCAAATGAAAAAAAGAAAGATAAGGTCGTTGATGGATGTTCAGCTGAAGAAGTGTAATCACAGAAGAAAGAGATACACGATGGATACATTTCGCTGATCACAACCATGGTAATAATTTATTTGGTGCATAAATTGGATGTTTTTTTAAACAATGGCATTAGTCTAATTAACCCTGTCACCTATGAGCCGGATGTCCTGCCCCTTATTCTGGACATAGGGGGTTTTGCCAGTTGAATGATCTAAACATCTGCTAATTTAGAAGTTCAAATAGCCAAATCACTGCTTTTTTTTGTGATAGTGCTCTTTTTTAGTCTCTTATAGGAAATAGTATTACTGATTTGTTAAACAACCAACTAGTATTTGTTATCGATCCAATTGTCATTTGTTCAAAAAGTTTGTAGAATTGCTCATTGTACACGAAACTTATAGGTGGAGCAAAAGCTTAACATCAGAATTGATATTCTACAAAAGCAACTACACAACGAACAGGAAACAAGGCACAAGGCAGAGAAAGAGGTGGCTCGATCGATGGTAAAAGCAGAGGAGGAGATCCGGAGGCTGAGGGAGAGCCTAGAGAAGGCTCAACAACAGAGTGACAAAGCCCGTGAGGAAAGCAAGAAATATTAGGAATGGGAGAAGGAGAGAACAGAGAAGGAGAAGAAAACAAAAGAGGAGATTCAGAAGCTTAAGGATGAACTGGATAAAGTTAAAATGGAAAGCGAACATCAGAGGAACAAGCAGTGCATCATTATGTGAGCATTCTCAGGACGAGAAAAATGTGAGGCATGGTGACTGAATTCAGCATTGCTATCTGCATTCTCAGTGCCAGTGCTGCAGGATTTACCCTCTTTGTTCGTGATATCTGTATGCTACTTGCTACTATTAAGTACCTTATGTCTTTGTAGTAGTTCCATTTACTATGTTTCCTATCTGTCCTATTTTGCCCACTCTTAATTTCCTTTTGCTACATAGTAAAGGAAGTTTTTTAACCTAGTATTCATTTCTCATTAGTATTTCTCAATGTTATGGTATACATAGGGATATACAGTTTTAGTATTCTACTAGAGTTGCTCAGATGGCTTCTTTGCCATCACCATCCGCCGCCACCTGACCAGAGCCATCCGCACCAGCATTGTACCATTTCGCGCATAGCAAATAGCAGAAGAAATTAACCACGCTGAGCGCGGCGAGCATCCAGTAGAACAGGTCCAGCCGGTCCTTGTTCAGGTCGTTGTCGCTGAGCCATCCGCCACCGGCGCCGCCGTGCCCCGCCGTGACCCTGTTCACCAGCGTGACGAGCACGGAGCTAAGGTAAAACCCGAACGCGTAGGAGCAGTAGGTGAGCGCGGTGAGAAAGGCCTGCATGCCGGCGCACGCCTGCGTGTAGAAGAACTCGATGAGCCCGACGGCGGTGAACATCTCCGCCACGCCGAGCACGAGGAACTGCGGCACGATCCACAGCACGGACATCCGCGTGCCTCCCGCGGCGGCATTGCGGCGCCGGCGCTCGACCTCCGCGGCGGCTACCATGGAGAACGAGACGGCGGCGAGCCCCACGCCGATGCGCTGGAGCGGGGTGATTCCCGACCGGGTGCCCGTGAGGCGCTTCGCGAGCGGGACGAGGAGGAGCTCGTACGCCGGGACCAGCGCCAGCAGCATGGCATAGGGGATCGCCTGCAGCGACGCCGGCGGGATGCGGAACGAGGACGAGCCAGGAGGGAGCGCGGTGTCCATGGCGCTGCCCTGCTGCACCGAGAAGGTCTGCAGCTGCGCCAGGACGGTGTTGAAGACGATTGTGCACGCGAAGATGGGCGTCACGGCCAGGAGCGTCTTGGCCTGCTGCACCTCCGCCGCCGTGCACAGACGCCACGGGCTCTCCGGCTTCGTGTTCGGGCCCTGATGCGCGGCCCGAATGCACGCCTTGTCCAAGAACCTACACACGTTTAACAATTTTTTTTTTTCGTCAGAAACTTGCACAATATAGCAGCGTGCATTGGTTGGTCATGCGTGAACGCTTCTCAACGGGAGAGGACGAGGTGGTGGACCTGAATTTGTTGGCGTGGCGGAAGCTGTCGACGACGCGAGCCGGCTCGTGGACTTCAGCGTTGACAGAGTTGGAGGAGATGGAAGGGCACACTTGCTTCCTCTTGGTGAAGGCAGCAACAAAGACCTGATGAATTTTGCGTGGTTAAGCAACTTTGACTGGGATTGGGAACTGAAGATTGTGACATGAACCTTACAAATTTTGATTTGATACTTTTAAATATTGAAGTGCAGATATTGTTCTTATGACAAATTAATCAACATGCAGTCAGTTCTGTCGTTATCGTTACGATCAAAATGACAGCTGCACATAACTGACAGCTTAACAGTCAGAAATTATAAGAGCCTTTAAAACTACTTTGTGTTAGCACAACTTGCAGATGGCGCATCATCAGTTAGTTCGTGGTATGGTACTACTACATCTGATGCAAGTTTCATGGACTTCTCATATGATCCCGAACGCCGAGCTACAGAATATTACCTCTTGCAGAGGACCAATCTGCTGACCTGAATGATGCCAAAGAAAACGTCCACCTGCTATTTCAGGTGTATCTGCTCTAGTTCTAAAGTAATGGAGCCAGCAGTAGATATAAAATGTGATCATGGGCTAATGATCACTGAAAAAGGCCTTGCAAACTGCAGTACATATCCGAAACTTTCTTAAATGGACATCTTTTGCAGAAAAGAAATGTTTAGTGTGCATGAACTAAGCTACTACTAGTAGCCTTTTTTTAAGTCCGTACTGTGTGCTCCACTTTAGATTTATGCAGCAAATTAGTCAGGGCATATGCAGAGTTGTAAAATATCGTATCGTGTTAGGATAACACGGGGTTAGGCATTGAATCCTCAACGTGATTGGTGACAAAGCATCACTGAAACTGAAGTATAGTAGTGTATCGGTATCAGAATCAGAGTTCAGAACAGAACAGTACGAGTGGGCGTGTTGTGCCACTTACTCTTGCGATCGGAGTGAAGATGCTGCCCTGCGGGGGCTTGTTCCGGTAGAAAGCGGCGCCGGAGACCAGGCTGACGAGCCCGGCGGCCATGGCGGCCGCCGAGATGCCGAAGCCGACGTCCATCCCGGAGTGCGTCTGCACCCAGACCAGCGCCGTGAGCGCGACGAGCTCGCCGGCGCAGAAGCTGAAGTAGGCCGAGTTGAAGTAGGTGGATAGGCGGTCGGGCGCGCCTCCGGCGAGCTGGTCGGCGCCGTGCGCGATCATGTTGGGCTTGAGGCAGCCGCTGCCGAGCGCCACAAGGTACAGCGCGACGAAGAAGATGGTGGCCTTGAAGCCCCCGGCCTTCTCGCAGCCGCCGCCCTCCGCGGACGCCATCATGTTGCACGGCGGCGGCTTGAGCTGCGGCAGGTGCGCTTGCACCGACAGCAGTATGAAGCCCTGGTGAAACGTTTTGAGTGTAAACGATCCATCAAACACAAAAACACAATGTCTCTGATTTGTGAAATAGAATTTCAGGGTTTTGGAGGCAGGTTAATTTCAAGGGCCGTCACTTGCAAAAAAAAAAAATAGCATTAAAGGAAAGCGATGACTGACCAAGGAGTTTATTATACATTATACTACAGTGAACTAGATTTACTCCGTCGCCTACTTTACGTTACTAGTAGTAGAGTTGCGAAGTGGTGCAGTTTGATTTGGTCGTGTTGCTGTCAATCCCCAACAACACAACACATTACACATTCCCTTGCGCATGATGCGTACTAGCTCTACTACTCGCTTTGCTTTTGGTGGCTTGTCGGCCGCGTGTGCGTCTCTGGTGCGCGGGCCACGCCATGCCATGCCATTCTGCGTGGTTGAATTCAACCTCGGTCCCAAGAACTTTTTCGACACAAAATCGCTGGTCCGTTGCATGGTGAGATTTATTGGCGCCTTTTAGGCCCATGTATCCACCAATCATCCGTGTAACCATGTTGTGATTATCTACTACTACACCCAATTTTTTTTAAGTGGAAAACCATGGTCAACATCAACCGCACCCGCGCGTCCCCGTATACGTTTCGTTTTGCTCTTGTAAAACCCGTGAACAACAGGTTACGACGTAACAAGGAAACTTCGTGCTGCAGTTTCTCGCTCGCTCGTCAGTTTTAAAAGTTTTTTTCAATGGAAATGAGAGGAAAACAGAAGTAGTAGTAGCAGGTGACTGAAAAAACTAGCAAGAACTGGAAGAAGTGGGGAACTGAAATTAAAGGTAGTACCGAGAGCTCGACGAATCCGAAGGTGAGCATGGTCCAGAAGCACCCGAGGTAGGAGTCGGAGAGGAATCCTCCGACGAGGGAGAGCAGGAAGACGGTGCCGACGAAGTTGGTTACCACGTTGGCCGCCTGCGACAGCGGGAAGTGCATCTCCCCGAACACGTAGGTGATGAGGTTGTTGCCCACCGCCGCGATCGCCATGATCTCGAACGCCTGGATCCCTGCAGTGCATAGCGCACAACATCCGGAAACGTTGATCAGTGAGGTGAATCGCTTCCTCTTCTAGGCTCATACTAGTGCCAAAGTCGTCGGACCGAAACAAATGCGGATGCGTAAGTACGACCTAGGACGAAGGCGGCGGCGCGCATGCCTCCGTGCCGGTGCGGCCGGCACGGGCGGCCGCGCCAGTCGACGGAGACCACCGCCTCCGGCGGCGCCGCGCGGCTCTCGACGTCCATGGCCTCTCCTCTCTCCAAGTTGTCCTACTGCACAAGTCAAGCTGATGAGTAGGTAGGTATAGGCAGGTAGGTCGTTCCGGAACAGGCAAGCTCAGCTCATCAGGCTGCGCAGATTGGCATTGGCAAGTTGGTGTGGTGGGCGCTCTCGTTATTTATAAGAGCGCAGCAGAGCAGGGCAGGGGCAGCAGGAGGACAAGGAGTTCAGGAGGCGACCGTCCATGTGACTGTCCCGGCCGCCCAGGGTTCCTTTTCTTGTCGTTAATCCGCACGCGCTACGTGAACGCTCGCGGGTCGAACCGCACGCACGCACGGCACGCGGCGCCTGCTTCCCCCTGTTCTGAACGCCTGCCGAAAGGAGAGGGGGAGGTCGCGCGGCGCTACTGCGCTAGTGCGGGCGGGCCTACCTACCGCGGGGGGAGGGAGGACTCCCGTGCCTTTCACACATCGGAATTTCGAGGTCCGTATCGATCAACCCCAATTCGCTGCAACGCTCTCGTCTTCCTCTTCATCCGGCGAGGGGATGGTGAAAAAGACACGCGTACGTACGTGCATGAAGAACACGACGATGGCATGGCTCGGCTTGTTGGTCAGATTGTTGGGCAGATGCCACCACCAGCGTGTTTCAGTTTTGCTGGGAAGCTGAACACGAAAGTGGTCAGTGGTGGTGGTGGCAACAGGTGAAAAAAAAAATTGTATCAGTATTTGACTAGAATTCGCACAGCGACGAAATGAAACACAGTTTCTGAATCGCGCGCGAGTGGGTTTAGCAGCACACGATACGTAATCCATCTATCATCAGCATCATCATCATCATCTACTAGACTAGTACTAGTACTAGCTACTTGGGCTCCTCGGAAGTCAACGTGGGATCCAGTGGCATGCGTTTACTTTAATCCCTTACCCTCCTTTTCGTCAGCCATCGACGACGGCGGCTACAACAACTGAAGCATTATTACTACTAGGGGAAGAAGAAGAAGAAGAAGAAGAAGAAGAAGAAGAAGAAGAAGATCGAGAGATATTGTTCGTCTTCCATGTTGCAGAAACGAATGTCAATCGCGAGAGCACCATCTTGCACGAAGACGAAGACTGATAGATAGATCGACGATGCCGCCGCGTTTTCCTGCGTGCAGACAGAGAGATGGAGGCATATATACATTGCCAGTTCTGGATCACATCCCACGATTCCTCTACACGTAGTACGAACATGTGTTGCTAGTACTACTCCATAAATCTTCGATATAGATTTGGTAGGGACTTGCAGCCGCACGCTGAGCCGCAGAACGGAGAGCGTCTTTGTTCACACACCGACCGTTGGCTAAGAGATGCCCGCCTCGGCCTCTGATTCTTTGCGTTGCGTGCAGTGCAGCCATGCTGCTCTGTGCTCTCTCTCGCAGAACAGAATCTCTGCTGCTGTGCAGTGCAGCAGCGAGGCGAGGCAAGCCACGCTGCGACTGGGAATAAAAATCTGCTCTTGTAACTGGATTCCCCGGCTGCTGAAAAGCCCCTCTGCTTTTGATCTTTGTTGCCCGTCTATCTAATAGTAGTAATGAGATTGGAAGGCATAGATTCCGCGCAGATCACATGATTGGTACAGTAGCTCCAATGAAAAGTACAGGTTCGGTCCTCAATGAGGGTGGTTGGATTACGAGTTGAATTATACAATTTGGTGTTGGACACAAATAGACCCTTAATTATTAGGGATCCCTAATTGTTAATACCGCAAAGCAACGTCAATCAAAGCTGACCGCAGGATTGCAGGAAGTATGAAATGAAATGCGAACGCTGCCGAACAGCATGCATTATCTATCATCTTACTACGTAGCAGAAAACGCCCACACGCGCGCGCCTGTACGGCGGTCTCTCTCCCAACCAAACAGGCAGGGATGCATGCGCGCGCGGCCGACGGGTACGCCAAAACAGCTCGCCGAAGCGATCCGCGGACTTGTACCGATGCGACCAGAAAAACCGGAGCAAATCTCCGAAAGAGGGATCGGGCGCCGCGCGCGCGGCCTGATCCGAGCCGGTGGGATGAATGAATCTTTTCGTCGCCGGGTGACCATCATTATATATGGGCGAGAGAGGAGAGGGCACGTTAATAATTGAGCTTATACTATAAAGAACTGATGGTCTCAAACAATCCGCGGACGGACCTGTGCGGCTGAGATAAGAAAAATATGGGGAATTATTTTCGCATGCAAATGCAATCAGTCGTGCTGCATAATAATGCGGCTGCAAAAGTGTAATGCCTTTGCCGTTTGTGGGACGGGTACTGGGGTGGGGCTTCCCTGAGCGAGGAGCCGAGGTCCGGCCTTTGGGTTTCGGCCGTTTGGAGTTGGGCCACAGAGATGGCTTCTTCGCATGCTTTTGTTGATGTTGATGAGACTTCAGAGCAGAACGGTACGGTGCGTATGTCAGTGTTTGTGCTGTTGAGTGTTGATTGGCTATTGGTGTCGAAGTACTGCTACTGCTAGAGTAGTAGTACAACAAGAATCAAACAAAGGGTCCCTCCCTCCCAGTCCCACGCTCCCAGTACACCACGATCCATGTGTTTTTGCCCTTTTGAACTGTTACTAGTGTGCTCGACCGGTTTGTAATTAATGGTAATGCTAGATTATCACCACACTTTCACTGACCAAATTAAGTCCACCCATTCAATTCTTTATCAAGACTGTACCTATAAATTATACTAGTACCAGTAATGCATTTGTATCGATTGGCACGCGCTCCGTCGCAGGAAAGAAACACCAAAAACACAAGTTTCATGCCGTCTGGGAACGAGGGAGTGGAGAAAGAACGGAGAACACATGTCGCGTTGTGGAGAGAACTTTGTTTGTTTGTGTTCCACCACCACGCACGGATATTGCGGCTTTCCGACGGGTCGGCCGCAGTAACCAACAGAGAGTGTGAAGAAGCAAGCAGGGCCAAAACCCGAAATCCCACAAGGTTTTGGGTCGTTTTCTCTGCCTCAACCCCGTCAGCCGCCGCCCGGTCGACGGGTGGAGGCCGGCCGCGGGGCTCTCAGCGCCCGGCCCCGGCTGGCTTCCATCCGTGCGTGGCTGCGATGCGACCCGCGAGGTCGCGTCGCGTCGCGTCAGGAGGAAAGAGCGGCGGCGACGACGAATATTTGAGGCCGGGAAAACGCAGCAAGCAAGCGAGATTACGCGCCACGTTCGGATCCTCTTGCCTTGGTAATCATGGCCTCGTGCAAGGTCAAACGGCCATGCATGCCCGGGCCCCGGCCAGGACGAGGAGGAGGAGCTAGGAGCACTAGCCGTGACGTGACCAACAGTAGGCAGCACCCAAGAATAAGCCAATTGGTGATGCATGCATAATCGATCGAGGCGGCAAGGTGCAGCGCTAAGCCGCTAATCGTGGTACGGGTTCTGGTGCAAATCAGTGTCGGACGCTGCATGCAGCACATGATTAATACTACAGCATAAAAACACATTAGTACTCCATCTTTTTTAAATAAGATCTTATTACCATCGGAACAATAGTTTCGGTTTGTTATTCTGATAACAAGAATTTAAAATGGATGGTAATAAAAAAAGAGCTTTTCTACTATACAGGAAAAGTATCTCTGATACATTTCCTTTTGAAATTACGTAATTAGTTTTGAGTCTATCAATTTTTTTTACCTGTCCATAACTTATTGTATTACTATCTTTTAGTTGGTACCCTCTTTTTTTCTTAACTGCTAGATTTGATCAAATGGTTGGAACCGTTACAAATCTTGTAACAATAAAACTTTACTTTTCCTAATCACTCCAAATCACTGTACATAGTGCGGTGGTGGTTAGTTTACTGTGTCGTGCATTTACATGCTGCTTTCTCCGTTTTGCATGGGGACCCCGGGGCCATTTACCATGCTTTGTTTTCTTTCAGTAGGACAGAGAGCAAACAAAAGTGACCGCCGACGAATCACAAGATTATATACGTGCTTTTAACTAGTAGGAACCGCACGAGCACTCCGATCGATCGGACGAGAGGTCAAGAGGAAAAGCCATGATAAAAACAGCCACGTCTGGTCTGGGGTTTGGGCCTTTGGGGACAAGAAGCTAACTTCTTCAAGTAAGGGTAGAAAAATTTTCCTCCAAAAAGGTGGTGAAAAAACTGACTTTTTCCAACCTTGCATCGTCATTTCTGCACTTGCCGACACTACTCGTTTCGTCAACGAAACCTGTTTGCTCACTCGATAAAAATATTTCACCGAGGGGAGGAAGGAATGGATAGAATATGGGTCAGCTTGACAGAAAGACTCCCACATCGAAATTAAAGAAGAGCATAGCTTCTTTTTCAGAATTGCTTGATGCTTATTGGTGCGGTGCGTCTTGCTTGGTATAGTATGCTCTGTTTTAGCACAGGCAGGCAGCATTTTCTACGTAGCTTTCACGAAAGGAATGCACAGAAAGAGGGTAACATTTTTGACCACTTGATCCGTGCAAGTGCTCCCGGTTTGCCACCAACTGCATCGGGTTAATTAGTCGTGCTTAGTTGTACGACCAAACCATTAATACTACTTCATTGAAGATTTTAAGGTTGGGAAGAGTCATCGGTGGCTCTGCCATATATCAACGTAAAGAAGGGCATCGCAAAATCAGTAGTATCAGTGGCCAGGGCACAATCAATATTCAGCCCCCCTTATCGATGCACACTGCAACGTACCACTGAAAACTGCATGATCTCTGCCTTAAAAAAATAAAAAAAAATTCCATGATCTCTTTCAGTTCCGATCACTTCTTGACCACTTTAACTTGGTGCCGGAATCCAAAGAAAAATAGCGCAAGGTGCACACGCGTACACATGTGCGCACTTGCGAATTGATAAAACAGGCCGGTGCTCAAGAGCAAAGTCTCTCTCTCTTCTTCCTTTCCGTCCCCGCACCGCAGCAGCAGCAACAGCCAGCATTTCTCTGGACCTCGGCGTGAGATTTGGACTCCCAAGTCGAAGAACCGGTGGACGGATGGAAGCAGATTGAGGAGGTTGTTGAGGGCTTTGCGATTTGAGAGGTGATCGAGCCCACTTGTGGCCGCCGCACTATTCTCCTGTTCGACTTACTGCTCATCTTCTGCAAAGCAACGCAACGGGGGAAAAAAAATAAACAGAGTGTGCGGTAGGGTGTTGCTAGTGGCCACGGAATCCCCTGCATTTGACGAGAGAACAGTGAAGGCTCGAGGCTGATTTGTGATTTGATGCCTTCCTAGCGGGGCGCAGCATTGGTGGATCCATTGACGCTCCAAACCACTCTCTTTCCTGCCAGTATATGGAATACGAACAACTTGCCTCAAATTGAAGATTGGAGGCTAGACTATTGAGAAGTTCTCTTATCCAATCGAGTTCTTATTGAGTACAGTATTTTTTTTCCCTTTCGTTTTAGGAACCTTTGGTGACGCAATTTGAAACTTTGATCCGGATCCACGAATATATGTGTTCAAGCTTGTATTTTATTGTATTGATGGGCTGCACTTGATGCAGATTTTGTTTAATCCGTGCGTACGTACGTGCTACTCTACCTAATATGTTGAGTTGACGTTTCCAGGAAATACAATGTTGAGTTGAGGTTCAGCCGTGTGGCCTGGAAATTCCTTGGCCAGTGGACCAAATCCAACATTGCACGGCAGAAAAAGAAGATTCAGTTTCTAGCAAAGAGGGAAACATTCCATTATTTAATATGATTCAGACACACATCGTCCACAAATTCTGCATGCCAAGTCAAGGAGAACGGCCCTGCACGTACGTCCCGTCATGGACGCGCTCATTTTAATTCAGCCACCTACTTGCATACTGTACAAATGCTGCTGTCTATTGACAGAAGTCTCAGACTGAGAAGCCTCCAAACCATCGTGTCAAGTGATGATCAACGAACCCAAACCATCGGATGGAATGGAAGGATCGGACCTCTGAATTCTGAGTGCGTGTCATGTGTGGTGACAGCATTTGCGGTCTCCCATTTTGCCTCGCCGAGGCACGAAGAGCGATCACGCTAATACGGCTAAAAAAACGATCGGCAAGATTCGTTACTACTACGGCGCATGCATATGCATACCCATCTGTAAACGATCGACCGTTCCTCTGAGAATCTCACCTCCATTGTCGTGGTGGAACAGGGGCGGGCACTTTGCCGCTGGTTTGCTGCACTGGCCGATGCGAGCGAACCTTGCAAAGAGAGGTCACATCTGCTTTTGTCCGAGACCGGACTACCGGAGACGGCAGCCCGACGTCGATCACGGATCGGTGTCTGAATATTTAGCCCATATCTTTCTTCACACCTTTTCCGTTCCTTTTTCGTCAGTGCAACTGAACTATACATACTATCATGCAATTTTTTTGAAACAACATATATCATGTAATTTTGGATTCACTTTCACTGCATCGAACGAAAGTAACTGCAAGCCCGGATTTGGTTTCGATCTGCGTGTCAGTGGCAAACAGATCGAGCAAGCAAGGCCGATCCTCGCCGTATCGCAGCGCGGCGAGTGGGAGATCCGCCGGTGACGCCAAGGTCGGCCACTCTTAACACACGACGGTCATCTCCGCCGTGCGCTGTGTTCCCCGCAAACACAGTTTCTCGTCACTTCATTTCAACTCGACACCAACCCAACCAGCTACCGATGCATATCCGAGATCAGTCCACATCAATGTTACTACGTGTTACAATCATCTCACCACAGTCTATAGACAGGCCTCTGCCTCTCGGCACACCGAATTTCGAATTTGCCAAATCACTGACAGTAAAAGAGAAACATGATAATTTTGTGTATGTCCAAAAGTGCATTCATCATGAAGAGATGCATACATTATAATTTTGTGTATGTCCAGAAGACAATCCAGAAATTACATAAGAGCAAACAAAAAGCATTGTTCGTGAAACTGGACATCTCAAAAACTTTTGACTCGGTATCATGGCCATATATACTTGAAGCAATGCAAGCATATGGCTGCGGATCAAGATGGAGAGCATGGATCGCAATGATGTTCCAGTCGGCAACATCGATGGTCACGGTTAATGGTCACTGCACAAAATAAATTGAATATAAGAGGGGGGTCAGACAAGGCGACCTGTTATCGCCAATGCTATTTCTCTTAGCCATCAACACAATGAGCCTGCTATTACAGCGGGCACATGAAGAACAACTAAGCACGCCAATGCCAAGAAATAGTGCGCATCTACGGGTCTCCTTATATGCGGACGATGCAGCCATCTTCATAAGACCGCTGCAAAAGGACTTGGTCCACCTCCAAAAAATACTTAGACATTTTTGGACAGGTTTCTGGATAGCATTCCAACCTCTCAAAGACAAAAATATATCCGATACGTTGCAACCAATAGGAAATTGATCTCATTGGGCAATGGATGCCTGCAAAAGTTGCTGACTTCCCGACCAAATACCTAGGCCTCCCATTACATTACAAGACTCTTGCCAAATCAAACATACGACCATTGGTGTAGAAAATAATCGATCGCCTACCAGGACGGAAAAGAAATATGTTGAACTATCCAGCAAGAGAGACACTGATCAAGTCTGTACTGTCAGCTTTGCCCACCTATTTTATGACGATTTTCAAACTGTCGAAATTGGCAATACAGGAAATCGACAAATACAGAAGGGGGTTCCTCTTGAAGGGACATGATTTAAATCAAATCAAGGGGGGACATTGCTTAGTTCGATGGAAAGCAGTCACTCGGCCAAGGAAATATGGAGGACTTGGAATTAAGGACCTAGAGAAGTTTGGTACTGTACTTAGGTTGAAATGGCTGTGGAATCAGTGGAACAGTAAGAAGCCTTGGAAAGGGATGAATGCAGTAGAAGACAGGACAACAAGAGAACTATTCTTTGACTCAACTAAAATTGAAATTAGTAATGGTAAATTACGCCTTTCTGGGAAGCTAATTGGTTAAAAAGTAATGGCTCCAAAGAACATAGCTCCTAACCTGTACCAGGCCACAAAATTCAAGAATAGAACAGTACGCGTCGAGTTACACAACCATAATTGGACAAGGAGCCTGAAAACTGTCAATAACCAGACCCTAATACAGGAGTTCATGCTTCAACAAACCCAGCTGCTGCAACAGGATTACAAAATCAAGTGACGATGGACACAAGACTCTGTTTTCACGGTCAAATCAGCCTACAATATTCAATTTGCAGCGGCAATCCCACAGACATGGGCGAACAAACTATGTAAGTTTTTTGCGTGGATGGCAGTCCTAGGAAAGATCAACACAACAGATGTCATGGAAAAGAAGAACTGGCAGCAGAATCAAACGTGCAGATTGTGCCTCAGTGAACCAGAAAATGCCGAACACTTACTGCAGCAATGTACTTACACAAAGGCGGCGTGGGATAAACTGATGAACCTATGCAACACACCGAACCTGCGACTGCTAATTCAATCACATGGCTTAAAGGAATGGTTAAACAGCATCACAAGGACGGGCACAAAGAAACAGAAGAGAATCAAATGTGATCTCCTGCTATATTTCTGGTGGGAAATATGGAAGGAAAGGAATCGACGACTCTTCCAACAGAAGGAGCAGTCGTTCAGACAGACCACGCATGCCATCCATGAAGACTTAGACATAGTATGCACAAGCACACAACGTAGAATGGAGTGTTCATACCGGGTGAATGCCTTGTTGTGGTTCTCCATAATGTCCTACTTTCTCTATCTTTTCTTCTGTTTCCTGCCTATTTTCACCTGGTGCTGCCAGCTGAAATAGGATTGTAATATGACTATGTACCTCTCTTCTACTTAAATATATGGCAGCTCTCCTGCCAACTTTCAAAAAAAAAAAAAAGAGAAACATGATGAACTACAAACAACTGCTGATGCATGTCAAACAAATGCACTATAATCATACAGTAACCAATAAAATAATCATCCCCAAACATCACCTAGTTATTAATACAAACGAAAAAAAAGGTGATAAATATGACTGTTCCACCATACATAGAGAAGAACTATGTGTGCATTGTTGTACATCTTATGGTCAGCATATCTCAGCAGCGCAAAGCAAGTCCAGTAAAGAAATCCAATGGCCGCTGGCTAACACGATTATATCTCAGGATGACCAAAAGTTATGAGATCACTTTGTCTTTTTGTCTTCCGTGGTCGTCTCTACCTCAGCTTCCGTTTGCTGTGCTACAGCTGTAGAATCACTTCCTTCTAGTGTCTCCCTGGGTTGCTGTTCATCCTCCCCTCCAAAGCCAAACTCGTTGACACGCTTCTTGTCAACTGGATATTTCCACCTCTGGTAGAGGTATATCAAGAAGATAACATCTGCCAAAACAAAATCAGAATGTAGTCAGTTAACATTCTACAAATGCACAGATGTTATACCGACGGTAGGTATAAGAGAGTTCGCCTTACCATCTCTAAAAACTGAGAGACGATGAAGCATTGGCATTTTAATAACAAATGCAAAAAGATCATCTATTATAGTGTTGAGGAATTTGTAGGTCATTTGTCTCCATGGCATATGAGCAACAGACTTCAGCTTGTAGTTGATGAATAGTTGAGGGCACATCATAATAAATCCTGAAGGATGCACAAACGCATATATCAGCTCCATAGATGCACATCATCCCAAGCACAGAAGAAATAGAAAAACACCTGAAATTGATTACTTACCAAACATGTAGACACAACTTGTCAGAGAAGAAAGTATCCATGAGTACCAGCTCTTGTGTTTTTCATATTTAAGCGAATAGATGGAGAAGCCAATCACAAGGAGGAAAAGGACATAGGTAAGGTACTTCATGGCAATCGCATCGTACTCCTTGGTCTTATTCTGTGCATATGATTCACGATCCCGGAACCTCAACTTGGGGATCTTTCCACTTCTATCGATCTAGAAGCCAAGAAAATATTATTTAATACAAACAATTAAATCATAAGGTGTAATTCTATTCTGCATCATCAATCTCATAATATAGTCCTATTTATCGATACCATGAAATTTTAGTATATAGCAGATTGTTCCGTCTAGTATTCCATCTAGTACACCAAGAACCAGATCATAAAATCAAACAATCTATAATTTGATAGTTAAAGAGATGAGTACACTACATATTGTTTACCTCAATATGCATTGCTTTTCCAATCTTCCAAAATTCAATGCACACTCCAATCCCAGAGCTAGCAAGGATCATCCACGAAGTGTCATTGTCAAGAAGGTACAGGAAAACAATCAGTTGGCATACAAAATTCAGAACCACAGATTTCGCTGATAGACCTTCCATAGACTTGTTCTTGTTCCAGAACTGAATATCTGACGAACAGCAAAGAATATAAAAACTTGGGTTAGTAACTTATTATTAATGTAGTATTTTTTTATCATCAGAGTATCACATGCTGTGCTGTACATACCGTTTTTGAAAGCCAGGAAATCAAATAGAGAATGTAACAGAGAAACAATCATTGTCAATCCAAGAAGGTACGGATTTCCTTCAAGAAAAACCCTCTGCAGAATAAATGGAGGTCAAGTCAGTGACTGCCTGAGATTAAGTAAAATCGATAACCACATCCAAAGTAGATAATTTACAAGTATATAAAGCTCAAAACATGTACTAATTGCACTAAGATGGATAATGTGCAAGGTTCCAATAAGGAAAAAGACAACAAGCGCCACAGATCTAGATATGATAGAATTTGAAAGACTGCAGTTTAGACTTAAGAGTATCCATGTATCCCAGTGGGTTAAGAGCATAAAGAATTAGTACCTTTAGTTCATCAGCCTCTCCTTCAAGCATACTTCCATAACTGCGGTGAACTTGGAAAGACTGCTCCATTTGCAGAAACAATTGCCACTTTGTCATGCTAATTGGACCAACTTCAAGGTTTAAGGGCAGTTCTTCTACAGTCTCGTTAAGCGCTATCAATTTATCCCTCAGTAGCCAAAACTCGTTGAAGTATACAGTAGGATAGTAATTGTTTGTAGTTGGGTCCACGTTCAAATCTGCATCTCTGTGTTAAGGAAGATCATACTAGCTAAATACTATACTTTGAATAACAACCCTAATATTAGACTTTTTAAGTAAATAATGATGTAAAATCAACAAGAAAATTAGTATCAAGTTAGCATGAAACTATAGAAAAAAGTAGCATCAAGTTGCAAAGCTGAAGGATACATGGAGCAATAGTGGCAGGGACATTATTGTGTGGATACCTGTACAATCCAAAGTGGGAAATGTCAATCATTCTTACAGAACATGGATGCAAGCAAAGACACATTAACAGCAATGGTGACAAAGTTTCAAGCAAATAGCATATGCAAAAGAACAAGGGAGAGAAACTACGGTGCAAAAGCCTAAAGATGAAAAGGGAAAAAATAGTAGGAGTTCCATCCATATGCTAAAATGAAAAGGGGTATTAAATTTGATAATGATATATAGTATCAGTTTTGAATCGGCTTATAGATAGCTTCAAACAAAAAATATCAAGGTGATTTTTTATCAATCCCTTAAATCCACTAATTTCATATCTCATCTTGCGGGTGACCCTTATAGAGAACTTGTTGTGTAAATCCACTAAACACTAAGGAAGGTGTACAAATTGTCAACTATATAATCAGAGTGGTGTATCACATGTCTAATTAACAACCAGTATTTCAAGGAATCTTAACGGGCAGGATAAAGTATGAAAACAATTCATGTCGATGTCACAATATGTGGAAAGGAACAAGGCATAGAAATGTGACATCCTAGATATAAGTACAAATCAAGGAGTTTAATAGCGTAACTACCGTGTGAAATCATCAACAAGATTTATTGTAACATTTGGTTTCCAATATGCGATATATTCAGGTGGACCCTCATCTTTATCCTCAGGTTCTTTAATCGCCTGCAGCAAATGAACATTGTTTTAGTTAATTCTGCAGATACTCAATACTAAGAATGATTAGCTCACAATTTGAACAGCGAACGATGAAGATAGCAACCTCCGGTGGCCCTTGTTTGGCAGATTCCTCATCTCCAAGCAAGCTTTTCTTTTTTCCAGCTTTTGATTTCAGCAAAAATGTCACAACAGCTAAATGACAGGAAGATCACAATTAGTGTTCCATAAAGATATAAGATCAATATAAAGGACAAGCAAAATCCATACGATGTGTTCTGCCAAATGCAGATGTATGCTCATATTCAGGATCCGTAGGATCCACAGGGTAACCCGAGCGGGCAAAGTAAACATGAGCGTATAAAGATCCATTGTGCTTGAGATTCTGTGACCAAAATATGCGATAATAGAGGATCAGTCAAAACTGGCAAAGTATACTTGCATGTAAAAATGTACAATACAGATGTAAACTAATTAGTATGCTACCTCTGAAGGATAGTATGTTAACGATTTTGTTCTGGTACTGGCAGGTCCCCAAACTGCATATGGTATATTTGCCTCGTGCCAGATGAGTGCATCCTCATTAGCAAAGTCATTAAACTTCTCATTCTCTGATAAATACATCCACAAATCCTGTAGCAAGATAGCCAACACATAACAGGGTTTAGCAAATCACTAATGCCAAATGGCGAAGGACAGGAATCCACAATACACAATATAGTTCAACACGTATAGCAAACAGTGGGACACATCAGAAGTAAGGAACTTCTTTACCTTCAGAACAAAAGCAGCAATACATCTGCACCTAAGTTACAGGATTTTTATGAACCAATAAAGAAAGCATACAGTTCTCAAGTGCACAATGTTTTCTCCTCAATCTAGGATTTTCAGTGCACGTGCAGTACCATAAATTTAGCTCTTCGAATAAATAACCGACCAGATACTGACTATTTCACTCTTCGAATAAATAACCAACCAGATTTCACGCGATCTGCTATATCATATACCACCAACCTTTGCCCTAGATTCACATGATTTATAGTCAGCTTAGCCTCTGGAGATCAAATTGATCGTGCCAAAGGTAAATGGAATAACGCTGAGCAAAAATGCATTCACGATCTCCAAGCTTGAAAACATCATACATGCAATTAAACTGCAAACATAAACCTATCCCATCAATCATCAGAGTCAGTCCCATACGCAAGCCTCTAAACAAAACAGTTTCGGATCACAGGAACAGAAGATTAGCTGATTAAACCCTAAATTAGCTTATCATGTAAGAAAATATGAACAATTATTCATCATGGACAGCCTAAAAAGTCACCATTCCTGTGTACTTGCGCACAACAGAATAAACCGCTACATAAACATAAGATGCATCTCTTCCAGCCAAAAAGGTCCGAGGAAGTTCTCACCATTGACTCGCCCTTCTGGAAGAGGTTGGACATGAGCATCCCGGGCTCCGCGGGGGGCCGCTTAGGCCCGAAGAACTTGGCCGCGACGTACCAGAACACCGCCATCCGCACGATGCCGACGATGCTCTGGCCCAGGCCACCGCCACCCTGCCGCGCCGCGGGACCGCGCCCCTGCGGCTGCGCCGCAGCCACCGCCGGCTGCGACATCGCCGCCGGCGAGCTGGATCCGAGCGAGGAGGGAGGAGGAGGACGCGCCGAGATGCGAAGGGGAAACAAGGTTTTGGTGTGTGTGACGTGATGCTTTCGAGATTTAGTTCTAACCGTCGTTTTTACGTTAATTTATGGTCTTTTACAGAAAGAGGCGTTAGTTTTTAGGATATCTATTTCTGGTCCGAGTACGGCTCGTGTAGACGCCGGACTACTTGAACTAGAAGAAGGGAGACGTAATTGTTTGACACTTCGAGGTGTGCGGGTGATGAAGATACAGCACTTTACACTGAGATTTGCACAAGAAAATAGACTGACATACAATACAGTAGGATGCGAAGGCCAATCTATAGACACGGATAGAAGGGATATTTGTCTAAAACATTTGAAAACAGATTGATATATAGAATGCCATAAAACTTAATTTTATATTGTGGAAATTATAAAACTATAATGTTTATCCTATAAAATAAAATTATAGTTTTTGTCTACTAACAGGAAAATACACTATTTTATTATTTTTTATTTCAATACACAAAATGCATTGCAACTTAAATTTGTTGATAAAGACAATGTTAATAACCAAAGGTGTCAAATATTTACAGGAGAGTAGTACCTTTTAGATTTGTGATCCATTTTATTTTACTCAACATAAGCTAAATTTAACAAGAGACATAGCGGCATGTGGTGTGTGCGTAGCAGTTTATCTCCCCACTCCCCAGGTGGGACCACCATGATGCGAATCTTAGCCCTCGGCCAGGGCCCAGGAGATATTTTGTGTGGGCAGGAGGAGAGGGGCCCTGCGAAGGGACTTGATGACGTGGAATAAGCCGTTGTTTTCTTTTCTTTTCCTCTCTCGACCCTCAATGCGGTCTGCCGCGTCATGTGCCACAATACGTGTACATCGACAAGGCCCGAATCTACTTTCTGAGATTAGGGTGTGTGTGGATTGGGCTGACACGACCCCTGGGGAGCAGCTCCGCCTGGCTATTGGGCTTAAACCCTCACGAAGGCGAGAAAGCTGTCGGTTTCCTTCGCAGAAGAATATCTGATGACCGGACCGTGCAGCGTTTCCTTTAGCTTAGGAGCAAAGCATGTTTAACAAGCCATTAGCTGGTGGAGATAGCATAGCATATCTTATCCTCCACAGTAGTTTAAATGACTACTACGAATGCCAACATTTTAGGACCACTATGCTGCGAGCTGCAGCATTTTCCTGCATTAGTGCGTTGCCACCATACCATACCTGCGACTTGCACAATCCATTAAGCAAACTGATCAGTAATCCGTGAGATCATATACGAGTACTAGATAATACCACAATTAATGGCACATACAACTAAAGTGATAAATTCGCAAGTCACGCCACTCCAGCCTCCAGGTGCGACCCAACGTGGTCTCATGAAAGGAATAGCTTTGTCCTCCCTATATCACTTTCTCCCGGTTCTCAAATTGATGTTGTACATTACGATATAGCAAATTTAATTCATTTGCAAAATAGAATTCCTATCACAAAGATAATAATTTAAAAATAAAAGGAGTATTAGCTTAGGAGCAAAGCAAGTTAAACTACACCATTATCGCAAAAAAAAAAAGTTAAACTACACCATTGATGCTCGCTCAGTCGTTCTGGTTCTGGTTAAGCGCGGCATCTTATCCTCCAAACTAGTTAAATGGCCAGTTATTCTGTTTGTCGATACTTACCAAAGCATTGGCCGATCAGAGATACCATGCATTCGTCGGTCGTGTAGTGTGTCAGTCCTGACAAAAGTCAGAACCTCCTATCTCTTCATGATTTTCTAGTCACTGGGAAGATATTATGCTAAGCATCGTATGATAATTCGTTGATTCCTAGAGGCTAGAAGGGACTTTCGCATGGGATTCCATTCCAGAAATAAGAAATAAAATAAATGAATGAGTGCTTTACCAACATGAAACATTTTTATAGGTTTTAGCTCGGTTATATTTGAGGAAGCATTATAGTAACAAAAGGATAAACAAAATTGTCTGAACAAGATGATCGAAGTTTCGTCTATTTTTTTGAAATTTTACTGGGGAATGAGATAAACAAAAGGAGGAGGCCCGGATTTTGTTTCTGAACTGAGAAATCCAAAGACAACACGCGTTAGTTAGTTTCCTAATGATTATCGTCAGGTCTCTCCTAACGACAAACACATTTTACTCATAATTCCATCATCCCCAACACAAGAACCCATAACCCTCATCACAAAATTCACTTTTAACAAAGTTGAGATTAGACTGGTAATATGGAATTCAAAGGGAATCAGTGGGGATCCTGACTCCTGGTGATTACCAGAAGACCACCAGAGATAGTGTAAACATAATTTTAATGTTGCAAGGACATATTAATCTGCACTTTCTTTTTAAGTCTGAGTAGATTAATCCACGCTTATATACAGACACTACTGTGCTCACTGGAAGTAATTTAATTTGGAACATTTTTTTAGCCAAGCCATGACGGTTTTATACAATTACGTATCAAACAATGAAGTTGGGTCTTGGCCCTTGGCGGCTACAGCGAGACAAGCAGGTGAAGGGGCATCCAGCAACCAGCATAGTTTACGCCGCAAGGTGTATCCCTTTATTAATGAATCGTTTTGTGATAATAATCGACAACTTTAGCGACCCACGTTCTGGGCCGGATGACGTCACACAACACGACCTGCCAGTGGACGAGTCCGCGAAAAGATGTTTGTTGAGTTGGCCGTCGTCACCACCAGTGCTGCTTCTGGATCGTCTCCTACTGCTCCTGCCCCGTTTTCCTGCGGCCTCTGCTCCCTCCGCCTCCCCGCCGGCGACCAATCGGACGGGTTCGGTGACGTGACAGACACCCCCTTGGCGTCTAATCGTTGTTAGAATAATGTGTACCAGTGATTAGGAGCGTTGTTTAGTTTATAGTGCAATAATTGCGTGTAAACTATGTGCGGGCCCCCGGAGGGGGGGGGGGGGGGGGGCGGCTTTGTTAGTATTACAGTAATCGTGGGGACGGCACGGCAGGGTTATCTTAGCTTTCGCAACTTGACTTGTGTGACCAGGATCCAGGTTCTACGACCTGGCAGCCTCTGGTTACGTACTACTGCTCGTTTTAATTTTTTTTTGGTTGTAAAAAATAAATAGACATTCGTTATGGGACGCATCAACTATTACTACTATTTTACGCGGAGAGAACAAAATGCGGTTCGGTTCGGCTGGATACGGTTAAGCATGGTTGCTTCTGTCGACGAATTACAAACCTTTTTGTCTCACTCATCACGAAATAAACGTGCACAGATTTAGTTGTTACAACACATATACGCATTATCTCAGGCGCTCCAAAATAGTTGAAGGGAACCAAAAATGGCCCTGGAAGTGACTGAATAAAGAAGATACACACACTAGTACCAGGAGGAACCAAAAAAAGAAAAGAGAGAGTGGAGGAATATAAGCATCCACTAGCCGAATCAGAGAGGTCGCTCGCTCGGCGCTCGGCGCTCTCCGTCTCCTAAAAAAAAGGGCCAAAATTTTGTGGAGAATCGAACGGAGACGACGTCCGGTGAGTACACTGGGAGGCCCGCGATGGGGGTCGATGATGACAGCGACACGCACACGCCCACCGCACCGCAGGCGCAGGCCACGATATTCCTGTTCCCCTCGACCCGTCCGTCCTGCCTCTTTCTTCTCCGTCAAGGAAAGGCGTCAGGATTTTGAGAAGATCACTCACTACCGACGCGTGTGTGTAGAATAGTAGTAGCAGCAAGAAGCGATGCACCGAGGGAGGACACACTTTCACCGCCCGCGATCTCCATCGAGCTGCCTGCTTGCTAATTGCTATGCTCCCCAGCCGACGTTTCAATCCTCGGAGCGCAGTTGCGCGTTTGGTTCTCTCTCGCAGGTTGGGCACAGGCCGGTCGGGAACCACACCGCAGTTGTTGGTGTCGTTGGACTTTGTTGCCTACCTGCCTGCCTCGCACCGGGGCGGGGCGGGGCGGGGCTCCTCTTTTCCTGGTAGTTCCCTTCACATCACACGGCACCACATGGACCGCCCGGTGAAGGCGACGGGGTCGTAATAGAGTAGTACTCTTACTGTACTCCAGGAAGCAAGAGAAGAAAAAATAGGAAACGTCGTTGGGCGGGCGGACCTAGGTGCTTGGCTCCTTTGCTGTGCTTTGCCCGCCGCGACATGACATGCCGGGTCGGTGAGGGACATGCTGATGCGGGCTAGCCGGCCGGCCGGGGCAAAGCATAGATAGATAGCCTTCGGCTTCCTGGCCCCACCCGACAGTGGGACGCGGCCCCCGGGAGTAGTGACCGCACGCCTCGTTCGTACCTACTACTCCTAGCCTCGGAGTACTTTGCAAATACTCCTAGCCTCGGAGTATTTTGCAAAATACAAGTAGTACTACTGTCCCTGGTACCGGTACCGATACCGGTACTGTACCTGTCCGTCCGTCTAGTAGCTCTCGCGACGCCGGCCCATGTGCACGGGGCGCCAGCGAGCCCGTTAGGCTGCGGCCGTGCAGCCAGTGGTCCAGCCGCTTGCAGGCGCACCGGGCCGCGGAGGTGACAGGTGACAGCACGAAACGAGCAGACGAGAGACGACCGGCGAGTACAGTACACCGGACCGTGTGTTGGTCCGCAGCAGCGGCGGCAGCGCAGCAGGAAAGATTCGCGTGGCAAGGCAGCGTACGCTACGTACGGCGGGCGCCTCGTGCAGCAGAGCTTTGTGTTCCAGCACGCGCGCAAATTTGGCCAACCCAAACCCAAAAGCCGTGCCGTGCCGTGCAGGCCTCCCATCATCAGTCCGGCTAGCTCCGGCGCCAGCCTGAGCCAACCACCACCAAACAAACGAAAAGGCAGAGTGCCGGTCCCGTGATCCGTGATCTCTCTCCCTCTCCATCCATGCCGTCCACGACGGAAAACACGCGCGAACCGCGGGGAAACCACCGCGAAAAATGCGTGACGTACTCACTTCCACTCCCACGGGCGGAGTAGTATGAAGCGAGGGAGAGGCACGGGCGGCAGCAGCGGGGGGCACCAACCTGGCCAGTTGTAGCGACCCAACCACACCACCCACCACCGATACCCGCCTCCCTCGCTCTCCCGCGGCTGAGGTCTCTCCTCTCCCTCACCCTCCACCACTGCGGGTTGCCTGCCTCCTCTGCCGCGCGCAGGCAGAGCTGCTTACTCCGGTCCTGCCGCCGCGACCGCGACCGCCGCTCGCTGTCGAGACCAGAGGAGCGGTCAAGTCCAAGCACTGGTGCCGCCCGCCCAGGCTCGAGCCTCCCCCTACTCCTCCTCCTCTTCCTCTTCCTCCTCGTCCACACAACACGCCCGCCCGCCCGCCTGTCCCCTCCCCTTCCCCGACGACTTGGATCCCGCCTTCCACTCATCGGCTAGCTCGCCTCCCGTGGTACGAGCCTGCAGTCGGCGTCAGGGCGGATCCATGGACATGGACCCGAGCCGGGAGCGGACCGCGTAGCACCAGCAGATCGCTTGTATAGGCGTCTCGGTCCTCGACTCTCGGCTCCCTCTCCTCCTCTTAGCTCGCTCCTGTAGACGGCGCTTCGGTCCGTGGCTATATGGCCGCCGCGATGGGCGTCTCCACCAACCCTGCCACGGCTGCTCTCCCAGGTTCGATTCGCGCCTCACTCAAGTTGAATTTCTCGTTCCCCTGCTCTTGGCCTGTATTTTGGATGCTGTTCTGCTTGAATTTCTCTTGGGAAACTGAGGTGCTGGATGATCGATAAGAGTCTGAGTTCGTTCCGTGGACTCGAGCAGTTGACTAGGACGTTTGCAGCTTCGACTTTTAGTTTCTGCTACATGACGCTAGTTGTGATTTGAGTGAGCAACTGGTGCTTGTCGATTGGGGAAAAAATTTTTGTATGAAAAAATATATGGTGAATCCGTGTGCTGCCTACTCCAACTTGCACGAGACTAAAAGCTCTGTTGTTGTTGTTGTGTATCCATGTGCTCTAGTTCACTTTACATTCTTTGATTAAATCTTGGATAGCTCATGACTAGTAATTGAAACTTTGAAACGATGAAATGGAGAAACGTTGCTAGTGTTCTGTACTTGGTCTGATCTGATGATGTAAACCCATTCCGTCTGTGAAGGTAACGATGCGTTGTACCGGGAGCTGTGGCATGCTTGTGCTGGACCGTTGGTCACCGTGCCAAGGCAAGGCGAGCGTGTCTACTACTTTCCCCAGGGCCATATGGAGCAGGTAACTCACTGTGTCTATACTTCGACCTCGCCTGATCAATATCTTTCTTATATTCTGTTATTATGCCTCCTGGTGCACATGGATTATATTGATTGAGCTTTCCTCTCTGCAATCTGGTCATGATTTCTTTTGTAGCTTGAGGCGTCCACACACCAGCAGCTTGACCAGTACCTACCAATGTTCAAGCTACCACCAAAGATCCTATGCCGTGTAGTTAACGTTGAACTAAGCGTGAGTATATTTTTCTTAGATTCTTTCTGGTGCAACCTCCTTGCGTGTGTATGTTGTGGGATTGGTTATTCTAATTTTAAATTCAGAAATCATATAGTTTGCTTAATCTGTTGAATCTCCACTTCAGGCGGAGGCTGATTCGGATGAAGTTTATGCTCAGATTATGCTTCAACCAGAATCTGATGTAAGTATGCATTTTTTGCATTTTACACTATCCAAGCGTTATACTTTTCATTTCTTGGTCATTTTTCTTTACAAGTTCATACATTGACTTCATTCCCTGTATTTGATTGATTAGCAAAGCGAACTTACTAGCCTGGACCCTGAGCCACAACAACCTGAGAAATGCACTGTCCATTCCTTCTGCAAGACACTTACAGCGTCAGATACAAGTACCCATGGTGGTTTCTCTGTTCTTCGGAGGCATGCTGAAGAATGTCTTCCCCCACTGGTTAGCATCAAAGCTTTATATGACTTGAAGAATTGTTTTGTGTGTATGTGGAAAATCAGTTTTGCTGGTTACTAAACCCTGTGGTTCTTATGCAGGACATGTCTCAGAATCCACCTTGCCAGGAACTGGTTGCCAAAGATCTCCATGGAACGGAATGGCATTTCCGTCACATTTTTCGAGGTGACTTTGCTCTTTTCCTATTCCATTTGTAAATTTTTAGGTAAAATAAAGGGCTAACCAAGATTTGACCACTTGAAAAATGTCTTTTATTTCTTTAAAAATTATTTTTTTTCTTAACACATCATTTCCCATACTTTGGATTGAATCTCCTGCTTCTGTCATTATAGAAACATATGCTGACATCTGAATTCTGATGAGTTGTTCCATGATATATATCTTTTCATTATGGGTTCTGATGCTTGACATTCCATGTTTTCAGGACAGCCTAGACGGCATCTGCTTACTACTGGCTGGAGTGTATTTGTTAGCTCTAAAAGATTGGTTGCTGGTGATGCATTTATCTTCATGAGGTACAGTATTGCATATTAACTTGATATGTTTAGTGTATCTGTCTCCTAGAATTTGATTTTTTTTTTATTGAGGATGAAGCTTATAGTACCATTTATAGTCACTACTGATAAGTTGTCTCACTGTTTCTTCTTAATGGCAGAGGTGAAAACGGTGAGCTACGGGTTGGCGTAAGGCGGCTAATGAGGCAAGTGAGTAACATGCCATCATCTGTCATATCAAGCCACAGCATGCATCTTGGAGTCCTGGCAACAGCATCCCATGCCATCTCGACTGGGACCCTCTTCTCTGTTTTCTACAAACCCAGGTTTGAGGATTTTTCATTTTATCTGTACATTTTTATTGCATAGTGCTATACTTATGGTAACCTTGCATTTTTTCTATAATGTTAAAAGAACAATTAAGGTAATTAGGTGTACTTGTTGCTCTTCCTTACTCTTCAAAGTCAGATTGGTAGTCACATGCTAGGCGTCAACAAAACACTTTGTGGCTATGCCTTATCTCTCAGCCTTTTCAATTCGCAAAAGTGGCGTCATATGGTTAACTTAGACACTACTAACATATTCTTTTATTCTACTACCAGAACTAGCCGCTCTGATTTTATTGTGAGCGTTAACAAGTACCTTGAAACTAAGAAGCAAAACATATCTATTGGGATGAGGTTCAGGATGAGGTTTGAAGGCGATGAATCTCCTGAAAGAAGGTATAATTACTAATTAGTCTTGCTTTGAGGAAATTGCTATTGCTTTTATGTCGAACCATTTATATACCTGTTTCATTGGTATTTGGAGGAAATTAACATCTCTTTCTCTTGCTCTCTCTGATTTCAGGTTCAGTGGAACAATTATTGATGTTGGTAGTTTGCCAGCAATGTCAAAATCTATGTGGGCTGACTCTGACTGGAGGTCTCTAAAGGTAATCAACAATTTTGTTCTCTATTAAATTATATGAAGCGCTATGCGCAAAAGATTTGGTGTTTGTTGTCTTTTGTTCATTTGCCTTCTGGATATTAATTTTGCCAGGTTCAATGGGATGAGCCTTCATCCATTCTTCGTCCAGATCGAATCTCACCATGGGAGGTGGAACCATTGGACGCAGCTAATGCACAGTCACCTCAACCTCCACTAAGAAATAAGCGCTCTCGACCCGCAGCTTCACCTTCTATGGTTCCAGAGTTGCCTTCAGCCTTTGGTAAGAATTCCTACCACTTCTGAAATAGGGGGCTGCTTTATGAATATGATGCTGTTAGCTCTAGTTCGTCGATAAAATAAAGGATTATTGGATATGGACATGGCCTGAGTCTGATCTTTATGCTATTTATCTTAGGACCGTGGAAATCCCAATCTGAACCAACCAGGACGCTATCATTTTCGGATCCACAACGGGCTCAGGAGTTATTTACTTCAGTTCCCACTTCTAACTTCTCATCCTCATCAAACATTGGTTTCAGTTCAATGAATGAACCATCAATTATACACAATCAGTTCTGCTGGTCAGTGAGGGGCCCTAGAGTAGACTCCTGTGCTGCTAGCACTAACAAAGTCACTGCTGAAAAGAAGCGCGAATCAGGCGCTGGTTGTAGGTTGTTTGGAATTGAGATATGCTCAGCAGAGGAAGAGGCATTACCTGTAGTTACTGCTCCAGGTCTCTGTTATGACCGAGCCGCTGCATCTATAGACTTAACCTCAGATAAGCTCTCACAACCATCTGATGTCAACAACTCTGATATCCAAGCTGCAAGCTGGGAGCATCCTCCAGTTGAATCCCAAACCCGGCAAGTGAGGAGCTGCACCAAGGTGATAATTTATCACACTTTCCAGTTTCAAGATATGTTTTTCTTGTTTCTGGTACAAGAGTTACTGATTAATGTTCCCTCTGTAGGTAATTATGCATGGAATGGCGGTTGGAAGGGCTGTTGACCTAACCAAACTTGATGGCTACAGTGAGCTCCGCCAAAAGTTAGAAGAGATGTTTGATATCCATGGAGAGCTAGATTCTGCCCTCAAGAAATGGCAAGTTGTGTACACTGATGATGAGGATGATATGATGCTTGTTGGGGACGATCCGTGGAAGTAAGAATCTATTATCTTCCTTTGAATGAATGAATGCACGCTTCCGGTTTTGAAGTCCTAATTCCTGTTTAATATGTCGTGCTGCAGTGAATTTTGCAGCATGGTGAAAAGGATTTACATTTACACGTACGAGGAGGCGAAGCAGCTGGCACCAAAGTCTAAGCTACCGGCTAGCAGTGACACCAGCAAATTGAGCGCTGTTAACTCGCCATCTGAATGACTCTTCCGGCTCTGGATTCCATTGTCCGACAACTGCTAAGCGCTAACTTTGCTATAGTTATGTTCTCTCCACCATTGGTCATGGGTCAACCCTCACAACCCTGCACTCTGCTGGAAGCTCTAATTGCTTTGTGCGCTTATGGTGTGCTTGGTCTTGAATTTTGGAGGCACTTGGACTGCCAGGCCAACATGAGCCTACTGGAAGAGTCATTCCGACATCTTACACCACTTCCTGTTTCTTTTCATCCGGCTGGTGTAAGCCATCAGCCATCTTGCGAGGTATAGAGGATTCTAAGCCGGAACCTGTCGCTTGCAAGATGGATCGTTTATTGCCCCTCCCGCTTCTTAGTAACGAGGAATATGTACGTATGAATGTATATATAGATTGCCGTTAGGATGCCCTGTTAGTGAGGTTGGGGCATTTTGTATGCACATGTGTTTAAGCGATTGACATATTCGGGTGGTGTGGCTATTTAGCAAGTTTGTGAGAGCTATCTGTATATATCTACTGTTTAATAAACAAGGTTGTGCCTCTAGCCTTATCACCTAAAACTGTGAAAATCTGTATATAGTCTACTGTCTTATGGATCGTGCCGCTGTTCCAATTGTGAGCGCATCAGTGGTGCAACAGAAAGCTGAACCTGGTGCAACAAACAAATCCTGATCAGAGACCCAAATATTCACTGAAAACCAGCTTTCGTTACAGAGGTAAAATTCTAGCACTAGTATGCTAACGCGTGCCTTACGTTCAGATCGTGGATGAAGCTGCTGGCTTTACGCGATTTCAGATACCGGGCGTTCATTGCGCGAGCTACACCTCCGGTCCGGTGCGTTGATCCACAATTGTTGAGTCGCCCCGTCAGCCAGTTTCTTTCTTTTATTTAAAAAAAAAACTAAAATGTGTAGCAAAAATCAATGCTAGCCATGCAAGATTTTTTTTTTTTTTGCGGTAACCATACAAGAAATCGACGCTCTGGCGAAAAGTAGCACAACAGAGCACGCACGAGTCACGACTCGAACCAACCTGCCTCACTGCCTGCATGCCCAAGCCCAAGTGTGCCGGTCCGCCGGCACCCGCAGTTTCTGTCGCCCGTTTTCAGTTTTCTGGTCCCCTCGCGCCCTCGACATGGCGCGCAGCTGAAGGGCAAAACCCGCACACATCGCTATGCCCGGGTGGGACAGCTCGGCGACTGACTTCCTATCTAGAGGGGCATGCA
This sequence comes from Oropetium thomaeum, assembly GCA_001182835.1. Classification (NCBI taxonomy): domain Eukaryota; kingdom Viridiplantae; phylum Streptophyta; class Magnoliopsida; order Poales; family Poaceae; genus Oropetium; species Oropetium thomaeum. Next base: position 737,442 of record LFJQ01000075.1, on the reverse strand, counting down.
TTTTTGTGTTGGTTCTTGCAAGTAAAATTGATCGGATAACGGATTGTGACGATCAGTATATTTGAAAACGCCGCCAATTTCAGAGCATCTCTTCTTTGAACCACTCAAGCATGGACAGCACATTTTGATTTGAGGCTTCTCTGAGCATGAAAGAGATGTCCCCATTGAAAACTGAACTCAAACCAACAAATGCTCCGCAAGAACCGACCTAGCTAGTTCCTACTCATTATTGTCACAGCAACCCCGCCAAGATCACAACATCCATTAATCCAACACGTTATATTACATATTGGTTCTGTTCAACTCATGTAAAGATAAATCCACAAAGTCAGAAGGAACAATAATAGAAGAAGAATTCAATAAACCGTGCACCAAGAGGGGACAAAATAAAGCGTTGACACTGCTACATAAAAGCAAAGTTGTACCTAGTACGAGTTTCTACTAGTGCTATTATCAAGCAAAGTATACATAATTAACAAGTTCCCCTTGTCGCTCGGGAAAAAAAAGAGAGAGGAAAAGTTCCCCTCGTCGAGCCGGTTATGTTTTCAGGTGATATACGCTTCGAGTATTCTGGATACCGCTGCTGCTGCTGCTACTGCTGTCAGAGGGCCCCATGGCATAATCAATGAATATTTTCCTCAGGAACGGCACCAAGCAGAGAGGTCCTAAGCAGAGCGGCAACTGCACAACACACCAGGCAAGCACTTCCAAGCTCGTGACCTCGGTCTTGAAAAACACGTACACGTTGTATATCACGTTGAGGATCACCACTACCGCGTAAATTACCTGCAAGACAGCACCAAAAAGTTTGTAGTCAGATTATGAGCAGTACATCAAGATTTTATCAGAGTTGTGCCATCAAGTCCGCAGCTCGCGAAAAGTGAAAATCAGAGAAGAGAGAAAGAGTTGTGTCGAAAAAAGAAGAAAACAAAAACTACGATTTAAGAAGTAAAGAAAACCGCCAAGAGATGAGATCGTCCAAATGTGAGAGTGGACGATAGGGGACAGACACATCAAACAACAGAAGCGAGCGATCGAGAGGAAGCTTACGGCGGCGATGTTGATCAGACAGACCATCCTAGGCTTGGTGACAACCAGCTTCGTCTCTGCGGTGCCGCCGGCTTCCACACCGCCTATTTCGAGATCGCGAGAACGATCGCCGCAAGTAGTCGACTTGGCCATGGTTTGCGATGGAATCTCTACTGCTATATAATTTTGTAGCGGTCGTCCGTGCACAACGAGGCGCGGAATAAGACCCGCCGCCGATACGAAGCCCGTAACCGCGTCAAACTCGTCTTCCTGCTCGAATCGCCCCGCTCCCTCCTTCCTCAAATACCCGCGCCGATGACGAGCCCCCACGACCCGAGGACCCGTACGTCGCCGAGCGTCTACATCGTCGTCGGAGCCACGCTGCCGCCGAGATTCCGAACGCCACCGTCCGCAAAGGGGCGGCCGAGGACTCGTGAGTTGCGCCGCCGACGAGGGGCCGCCGTCGCGCCACCGGCACCCGTTCTTCCGTCGCGGAGCTTCTCTGTCCGCGCTGAGGGGCCGCCGTCGTCGATCCGCTCTTCTCTCGCCTCGCCGCCTCACCTCCACGACACGGGTCGCCGTGGAAGCCCAGGCCCCCGAAGATGGCCAGGCTGCGGCGCAGTCGCAGCAGCAGCCACTGGACTGGCGGTTCGCGCAAGTCTTCGGCGAGCGCGCTGCCGGCGAGGACGTGCAGGAAGGTGCGTCGATGACCTTGAAATCCGCTCGATTCGTGGGGCTCTCTGGGGCCGGGGCGTGCTAGCGGGCTGTGCGGCGGCGATGCAGATCGGGAGGGATGGGTACCGAGGCGGTGGCGACGGTTGGATTGGAGCCGTTCGGGTCTCGAATGGCGGTTGGAATGCACGGGCTGGGTGCGTGGGGGCTTGATAGGCGTAGGGATGGTGTTGCACCGCATAATCCTGCCTTTCTCAATAGGTAGCTTTGGATTGGGTAGCAGTATGATCCTCGCGGATATGTTGGATAAATTCAGATGGTTAGTTTGCTGCTCTGTTAGTTTGCTGCTCTCCTGATAGGGCGCCTCAGTATGACCCTCAGCGGGAAGATCATGCTGTCTCCCTTATTTCGTGTGATTTCTGCTGCTATGGATTCGTGTGATTTCTGCTGGTATGGATTGTGGAACGAGTAGCGGGGGGGGGGGGGGATTGTCCTCTGTTATTAACTTGGTTTGTTAGTGCTGTTGCTGTTTGGGTGATGTCCTGTACATCAAATTTTTTTGATGGAACTGGTGACCACAAATCAGAATGATTGTCCCAATCTTGTGGTAGCTCCTCAAGACTTTTGCAGAGCAGTACCAGCTTTGTAGAGCAAGAAATTGTTTGAAGTCCAAACACGGTACTGTGATGTCTTGTCTGGAACTTCAGACTCCCAAGTCAAATTGAACTTTTGGAGCATGGATGATACTCTTTTGTGAAGCCTTTTGGTATTATTGTATCCAAGACGTCTGCCAATCTGATTGCAATTTTTTATGGGATTGCTACAACTTCAAGAAATATTTTGGAAAGAAAACATAACAACACACTAAATAGGACAAAATTAACATAAACATATACTGAAGCCGCTATGCATATTCAGTGGTGTATTGATCCTTTTACTCCTTGTCCTTGTTGTTATTTGTTGTACAGCTCCGCAGATTGGAAGTTTGGAGCTGAACAATTTGAGAAGTTGCTCTCCGATAAAGTTTGTGGTTCATTGTAAGCTCTCTTCAGTCTTTGCTATCAGCTACTAATTTTGTATCAGTACTTCGCCACAAATCTATTATATTGTTCTTCCTCTACGGATGGTTTGGCATTTTATAGCATGGTTTAAATGCCAACTCACAGAATTCAGTGGTGTACAACTGCTACAACTGAGGTTTTCAGTTGAGGCCACAATGGTAGTGCTATGGAGCCAAACGACATTCTAGAAAACAGTCGTGGTCCTTTTTGGAGATGTAACAAACATCATCGAAAGAAATGGTAATTATAGTATTGACAAATCACGGATTGCACCATTTATGCATGTTGATTATTCACTATATACCAATATATATTACAGCTCCGAAGCAAGATTTAACGGAACAACAAAGGGAGGCCAAACGTGCAAGAGACAGAGCCAGATATGCTAAAATGAATCCAATTCAAAAGAGGGCCAGGCGTGACTGCTTGCCGGTGGCAAAAAATACAGACGTTATGTTAGCAGGTGAATGTGGAACATTATTTGTGGTCCATTATTTTATTATGCATTATGTTTAGCACAACGTGCATCATAACTCCATCATTTTATATATTATGTAATGTGCAGCAACACCGGCCAATGTTGATGAGCAAATAATTTCCATCACTGCAAATCTGCAATTGCCAGGTTTATGTTTATTTCAGTGCAACAAACCTATTCTGTTATATTTATTTCAATTCAACAAAGAACTTCTATTATGTGCACAATCCAGAGAAATCCTATAATAATTATTTCTAACACATTGCAGCATCACGAACTCATGAGACCGAGGAAATCATGGAGTTAGTTGAACCTTCATTTGCAAACTCTAGGTTGGTGTGTTCATCTTTCTTTTAGATGGTCAAATAATTTAGATGTGCAGCATAATCTATAATGTTTCCAACTGTGTGCAGCATCGCAGAGTCATGGGGATAAAGTAATAATTTCTTTGACTAAGCCTTCACATCTTCAGTGTCCAGGTTTGAACAAAACCATTGGGACATATATAAATTCCCTTCTTGTTCATGTTTAGAAATTCATTTGTATTTTCTTTGTTAGGAATTCATGATACGGAAATGTTTGATTTAACTACTACCGATGAAATGCCGTGTCCAGGTTCACCCTCCCTAACAATTGTGCACTATAGCTTTGTCTTCTTTTTGTCAGTATACCGATGATGACATTTCGATGTGATTTGTAGCAACACCAATACAATACTTTGTTAATATGGACAGCAATAAATCTAGCTAGGTTGGACGTAACCGTCCCAAACGGCTGTTTACTGAATCCCAAAGGGAGGTATCACGTAAGCGAGATCAAGAGCGTTATGCTAGAATGACTCCAGAGCTATGGCAAGCCAGGAGGTTGTCTCAGACGATATCTGGCAATAGGAATTCAAAAAGGTCCCGTTGGCACAAGAGGAATGAGCCTTTGTGTTTTGATTCCATTGCTATGGAAAATCCACATTTTGTCCCTGAGATTGTGTTCGAGGATGGGTCTGTTGAGCTTCCAGATGGTTCAAGACATCATGTCCAATCAACACGATCACAAACGTTGGACATGTCTAATCTGGAGCCCACATGGAGACCTATTCATATCCCACATGCTGAAGAACAGTCTGTTGAAGACGGAGACATAGATATCAACTACATGCAGTCGGTATCACCTCGTAAGCACGTGACACATGGTGAGCGTCATGCATTGCAGTTGCGAAGAAACAACTATTTCCAGCAAAGAATTATACAGAAATCAGGTGCTGCGTCACAAGATGACAACCTTGAAGACGATGCCTGGAAAGGTAACTGGAGCGACAACACGTCAATTTTTTTTTATGTTAATATTCCTATTTAACAGGTTGAGATTGAACCAATCTCAACATAATGTGCAGGCAACTTAATTGCAGATCCTATGGGGATCAACATTAGCACATCCAGTGACATTGCTGGTACATACAATCCCTCTCTTATGAAAAAATAACATCCTTAGCATAAGGCATCTCTTCTAATAAACTTAATCTGTAGGAGACCCATCTCCTCAATCTATGGACCTCACCATGCAACTAACACTACAATTATGCAAGTACCAACGGGAGATCGGTATTGATAAAATCGCTTTGCTCTTACTATTCATTCAATCATCTACTTATCTCTTCTATTTGATTATTCATTTAATCATTAAGTACCATATTTGAATAAATGGTTCGTGTATGCCTTCCGTAGGTGATGATGAGGGAGTTGTGTACGAAGAGGACACAGAGTATGAGGACGACTACAATTTTACTGCCCAAGGTAAATTTATATGATTTTCAATTATTCGTCTTCTAAATAATGTTACAAATATTAACTATTCATACACAACACATTAACTTTTGATCCTAATAATATTGTAGAAGAGAACAATGACACGGTTACAGAGCCTAACCCACAAGTTTCCATTGTCGAGACGAGCGTTGGCGAGCCTGATCCATACGACATAGTCTATTCTAACCTACCCAAAGATGTACACATATTAAAGCCTGTTGATGATTGTGTAAAGTGCGGTGCCAAAAGGTTTCAGTATGAACCTAAGGGCTTTTGCTGTCGTGATGGTAAGGTGGAGGTAGCCAGTCAAGATACGCCGTCTCAGCTGATGAAGTTGTGGACTCTTTCAGATACTAACGCTCGACATTTTCGCGATCACGTCAGATGGTTCAATAGCCACTTCTCGTTCACCTCCCTGTATTGCAGTCTCGATGAGGAAACCACAAACTTGAAGAAGCACCCGATCTACACATTTCGAGCCCATGGTCAAATGTACCATAATATCCGGTCATTTGGTAAAGAGAGTGGACTGGAACCGAGACATTTAGAGCTTTACTTCTATGACGACGATCCTGCACTGGAATATCGCTATCGATGCTGTCATAAAGACCTGGAGAAGAAGGATAAAGAGGTTATCACAATGTTGGTTGATATCCTTAAAGGAAATCCATATCCTAACAGCCTTAGGACCATGGGTCAGGTTAATGATATAAATGACTATCGTATAACACTCAACCTTGACCATCAGCTTGACCAGAGAACTTACAACCGACCAACATCTTCAGAGGTTGCAGCTGTTTGGGTTGAGGGGAGAGATCGACTACGCCATTTTGATCGAGGCGTCTGTCTACAAGGAAAGAATCGAGAGATCTACAACATCCGCTCTTATCAATCAGCCTATGATGCTTTATCATATCCTCTATTCTTTCCTTGGGGGGAATCTGGATGGCACACTAATATACCTAAGGTTGGCTTCAGGTATGATGAGGTGCTAGCAGAATCTGCTCGACGTAGAGCCAATGGCGGCGACAATGATGATGATGAAGGTTAGTTTTGTTAATTTTATTACCAGCACATTTTAAGATCAAACGCTTGTCAGGTTATAAGTATAAAATATATAATAATATACAACATTAAATATGCTAACTCCATGTTCAGGAGGTTCCAAGATGACTATTACCATCCGTGATTACTATTGTTATAAGTTTCAAATACGTCGAGGTATATTCAACCCAATCTTGCATGGAAAGCGCCTATTTCAACAGTTTGCCGTGGATACATACATAAAGATCGAAAGCAATAGATTGGATTACATACTGAGCCATCAGATGGAATTACGAGCTGACCTATATCAAGGTTTGTGGGACAGTTTCAATGCTGGAGAAGTTAGGGCGGCAGCTGTTGGGAAACGAACCGTTCTGTCCACTTCGTTTATCGGAGGTCCTAGGGACAAGCGGAAGCGTTTTATGGATGCTATGGCATTAGTACAAAAATACGGGAAACCAGATATCTTTCTTACAATGACGTGCAACCCAAATTGGACGAAAGTCACCGAAAACCTCTACGAAGGCCAAACCCCTCAAGATCGTCCAGATCTCATTGTGCGTGTATTCAGAGCAAAGCTAGAAGAATTGAAGGACAAGCTATTCAAGAAACACATACTTGGTAGGGTGAGGGCATATGTGTATGTTGTGGAGTTCCAGAAGAGGGGCTTACCTCATGCCCATTTCCTCCTGATCATGGAAGGGAAATATAAGCTGACATGTCCAGAGCAATATGATCGTCTGATCTGTGCTGAGCTTCCAGACAAGACGCAGTACCCGCTTCTTTATAGTATGGTCACCAAACATATGATGCATGGCCCATGCGGTGACCTCAACCGTGACTGTCCATGCACAAAGGGTCTTCCTGCATGCAGAAATCATTATCCAAGATCTTATAACAAAGCAACTGTACAAGGCAAGGGCTCCTACCCATTGTATCGAAGACGTCAGAATGGACGTAAGGAGATGGTTAGGAAGCATTTGTTGGACAATAGGTGGGTAGTGCCATATAATCCTCATCTCACCCAATACTTCAACTGTCACATTAACGTTGAAGCATGTGGGAGCATTAAGGCAGTGAAGTATCTATTCAAATATATATACAAAGGGCATGATCGTGCATCAATTAACATGGGTGAGGCAGACTACTACAATAACAATGTAGATGTTGATGAAATTAAGCTGTAGAGGGATGCACGGTGGGTGACCCCTCCTGAAGCATTGTGGAGGATTTATGGTTTTGATCTCAGCCAGAACAATCCACCTGTGATGCAACTACAGCTTCATCTACCTGGAATGCACATGGTGTCCTTCCATAATAGTCAAGGCATAGAGAGAGTGTTGAAGCGTCGGGGTGCTGATAAATCAATGCTCACCGAGTACTTTGAGGCAAACAGGAAATATGAATGGTGTCACAATATATTGTACAAAGACTTCCCAGAGCACTTTACTTGGCAAACTGGTAAAGGACAAAAACTATGGCAAAAGAGGGTGCGCGAGGGCCGTAGTCAAATCGATAGGATAGTCCAGGCTCATCCATCCGAGGGGGAACGCTATTATCTTCGTGTCCTCCTAAATCATGTAGCTGGAGCAACTTCGTACGAACATCTGAGGACCTATGATGGAGAAACATGGCCAACTTTCCGTGAGGCTGCAGAAAAACGGGTCTTATTGATGGAGATGATTCCTGGCACGATGCTCTGACCGAAGCCACGAATTATGCAATGCCTTATGCATTGAGAAGGTTATTTGCGACTATACTGGTGTTTGGTGAACCCAACGACGTGCGTGGGCTTTGGGATAAACACTTCGAGGCAATGTCAGAAGACTACCAACGTCATAATCCCAGCAAAACAATGGTTGAACAATTGGTTCTCATTGACATCAGGGACATGTTGCAATCAATGGGAAAGGACATACGAGCGTTCCCTCTACCCGCTATTGATGATTCTCAAGTCGTGGCAAAAGATCTTCCTCAAGAGATCTATGAGGAGTTAACAGTTGAGCTCAATGATGATGATAGAGCTTTGCAGATGCTCTAAACGCCGAGCAACGAGCAGCATACAACCAGATTTTATCTGCCATCGATAACGGAAATGGCGGTCTATTTTTTATTGACGGTCCTGGTGGAACTGGAAAAACTTTTCTGTACAGGGCACTACTCGCAACGGTACGTGCCCAAGGTAAAATTGCTATTGCGACGGCAACGTCTGGAGTTGCAGCTTCCATAATGCCTGGTGGAAGAACCGCACACTCGCGATTTAAGATAGCACTAAATATTGACGATGGTGGTTTCTGTAGTTTCACCAAGTAGAGCGGTAATGCCAAACTATTACGTGATGCTTCCCTTATCCTTTGGGATGAGGCGTCTATGACTAAGAGGCAGGCAGTGGAGGCACTAGACAATAGCTTGCATGATACAATGGAGCAACCAGATGTGCCATTTGGAGGGAAGACAATTGTTTTTGGCGGGGACTTTCGGCAAACTCTACCTGTCATCCGAAAGGGATCTAGGGCTCAGATCGTGGATGCATCGTTGTGCAGGTCACATCTTTGGGAATCCATGCAACAACTAAAGCTTGTTCGCAACATGAGGGCACGGAAGGATCTCTGGTTTGCTGATTACTTGCTACGTATCTGTGGTGGTATAGAGCGGACAAATAGTGATGGTGAGGTAGAGCTTCCTGAAGACATATGTGTGCCTTGCACTGGAGTGGACGCAGACCTAGATAAATTGATAGAATATGTTTTTCCAATGCTCGAAGTGAATACGCATGACCCCAACTACATTACATCGAGGGCAATCTTATCTACGCGTAATGATTGTGTGGATAGGATTAATATGAAGATGATCAATATTTTCCAAGGGGAGGAGAGAATATATCACAGCTTTGACACCGCAGTTGATGACCCTCATAATTACTATCCAACTGATTTCCTAAACACTCTTACGCCTAGCGGTCTACCTCCACACGTTCTGAAATTGAAGAGGAACTGTCCGTCATTCTATTGAGGAACATTGACCCAGCGAATGGACTGTGCAATGGAACAAGGCTGGTGGTCTGTGATTTTCAGAAGAATGTAATTGACGCTGAAATTGTGCTAGGGCAACATGCGGGAAAGCGGGTGTTCCTACCAAGGATACCTCTATGTCCCTCGGATGACGAGATGTTCCCTTTTCAGTTTAAAAGGAAACAGTTCCCTATTAGGCTAAGTTTTGCCATGACAGTTAACAAAGCGCAGGGACAAACTATCCCAAACGTGGGTATCTATCTACCAGAGCCGGTATTCTTCCATGGTCAGTTGTACGTTGCTCTACCTAGGGCCACAACAAGACAGAATGTGAAAATTCTTGCCTTCCCTCCTGATGGCCGCACCAAAAATGTCAAGAAGGATAAGGCCTCCAAAAGCTTGTAAACCAAGAAAAGCGATGAAAATGGTGATGATAGAGAAACCGGGATGCATATTAAGGGTGCCACGGATACAAAGAATATTGTATATCATGAAGTCCTAACGTCATAGTATGGATTTTTTTTTTACAAAAGTGATTACTGCTATGTTCACAAAATTTCTTGACTTGTGTAGTGTGATTACAAAAAAAGTCTAACATGCCTAATTGGTGTTTGTACATAATACACTCTACGTTTGGGATCTGAACTTTTCTTTTCTACTTAGAATTCAAGTTCATGCTTGCAGACTTTGGCTTTTTCTGTTTATGTTCTATTATTAGGGTTATTAGGAAATGTTCAACTGTGGTAGAAATAATGTGAATATAGTAAATCTGTATTTCCAGTTAAACGCCATGATCATTATTTTAGCACATGTTGACTGAACCAGTGTTTATCATGAACCCTCGGTTAAGGCAACCCTTGGCACTGCTACATTAGCCTCCTAACCTCTCGTTAATAGAGAGGGATGACCAACCCTCGGCACTGCTACGTTAGCCTCAACTATTGTGGGTCATGATACGGTAGCCCACCTGCACATGACTCCTAATAGGTTCCAAATGATAATCTACCAACTTAGTGACCAAATATAGAAATCATGGTAGACGGTCCCTTCAGCACATTAAACAGACACTTGTTGTCTTGTGATATGGCCCAGATAGGGGCAGCAGGCCTATAAAGCTCCACATACATTTCTTTCTAATTTAGTGTCACATTGCAATGCTTTTATTGCTAATTTAGTGTCACTCATTTCTAGCTAATTTAGTGTCACATTGCAATGCAATTCAATGGAACTCAAGATTTAGTATTGGTACAGTATGACATATAAATATTTAAAACTCGTAAGTATCTCTTCCAAAACTTATGGTGAATTTAATTGGAAAAACCATGTTCAAAGTTTATGGTGAATTAATTAATAGTTCTATTCTGCTTATGGTTACCATGATGCATAATTTTTTCTATTCTCGACGGAGATCATTTGAAACCAACTTTCTAACAATACTCAAACAGTACTCATATTGAGTTGCATTATTTTTGGCAGGTGGTTGCTTTGTCAGAAGGCAACTGGTTAAGAAATGCTTTTAGGTGGAAGGAAACGGTTGGTCCATGGGAAGAGAGACCTGGTCATTATGGAGATGTATGGAATTACTGGACCGATGATGGCCTTGGATATTATGAGTTTCTCCAGGTAAATGTTTGTTAATGGTATCTAAATTTGTATCTTTTTTTTTTCACCATAGCTTCTGATATGTTTAGTTTTGAAATGTTCATGGCAGCTTGCAGAAGATCTTGGTGCCGATCCAGTCTGGGTCATAAATGCTGGTAAATAGTATGCTTTTATTATATTTCAATTATCAATAGAATGCCTGTTAGATTCTTAAAAAGTTTTTATCCTGAATTTTAGGAATCAGCCACAATGATGTTGCTGACACCACTACTATAGCTACTTTTATAAAGGTATTCCATCTTTTTTTGCATCCTTAGATCTTTCGTTTCTTGGGGGAAATCCTTAGATCTTTTGTTATTGGGGCGATAACACAGAATAACTTCAACGGAATGCAACATTTAGAGTTAAAAAAAAAACTATTGTAAAGCTCAATTGTTCTTTCTTTGTTAAGCATATTGAATGCTGAAACTTGCTGATCTTGCCAAAAGGAAACACTACAAGTACTTACATTTTTAATAAATGAGATGACACAAATGCACATAAGTAAATCTTTTTTAGCTATGGGGCACTGAATAGAGCATGATTTACCATTCTCAAGGCCACACTTCATTTTTTTGAGGCATCAAAGGCACACTAACTCGTACAAACTGATATGATTGGTTTAAGGTTAGCTTGCTATCCCTCTAACACCAAATCCAACCATACTAACATAACATATTTTCAAGCATATGCATCATCATCATCCCAAATTCGTTGTTTGAGAATACTGTGCTGTAATTATATAGGATGCGATTGACAGCCTTGAGTTTGCTATGGGAAGTCCAAAATCAACCTGGGGCTCTGTTAGAGCTGCAATGGGGCACCCTGACCCATTCCCACTCAAATATATTGCTATTGGAAATGAGGACTATAAATTCAAAATTTACCAAGGTAAGTACAAATGGGCAGTGATATTTCTTTTTCAATTGCATAATTATGCCCATAACATCTTTAGTTATTTTGACAGGGTACTATATCATGTTTTACAAGGCTATACGGGAGGCCTATCCTGAAATTCAAATTATTTCAAACTGTAATGGCTTAATTGAGCAACTTAACCATCCTGCAGATTTATATGATTACCACGTAAAGTATTTACTTTTTAGTTTTTCTCATTTCTATTGGTCTAGATAACTCCCTGTTTGTCTTTGTCAGATAACCAAACTTTTGCATTATCCTTTCTATTAGAAAACATTAGACTGAAGTATGCTTGTTTCTTAGATATATGATAATGCTACATATCTTTTTCTCAAAAAGAACATGTTTGACACTGCTTCACGGACTGGCCCTAAGGTAGCCTTGATGTTCATGCCATGTTTATTTATTATTTTTTCTCTATATAGGATATTTGTGATTATAATATTGTCTTTTACATCTTCTGTCATATTGAAATTTATTTCTAGGAAATAATTTCTTTCATCCTATTCCATTATGATTAGATTACTAAACTATATGTGAAACCGTGTTCTATCTTCATTCTAGATACATGAGTACCATTCTAGATATACTCTACGTTTGGGATCTGCTTGAACCTAACTCATCACTTTTCGTAGTACAAAATTGAAGTCATTTAGTATGTGTACCAATGGTTTCTTGACTCAATGACAGTATAATGTATGGTCTGAACTTTTCTTTTCTACTTAGAATTCAAGTTCATGCTTGCGACTTTGGCTTTTTCTGTTTATGTTCTATTATTAGGGTTATTAGGAAATGTTCAACTGTGGTACAATAATATGAATATAGCAAATCTGTATTTCCAGTTAAATGCCATGATCATTATTTTGCGCTGCGCCTCCTCTCTCGAGCCCGCTGCTGTCGCGCCTCCTCTCTTCCCACCGCCGCCGTTGCGCGTGCGGTCGCGCCGCACCTCCTTCTCTCTCCCCACCGCCACTGTCGTGCGTGTGGTCGTGCCGCGCCTCCTCTCTCCCTACCGCCGCCGCCGCGCCTCCTTCTCTCCTTGCGCCGCGCCGCTGCTCTCTCGGTCCCCCCTTGCGCTGCGCCGCCGCTCTCTCAGTCTCCCCTTGCACTGCGCCGCGTCCGAGCCGAGCACCGCCACCGTCGACCAGAAAAGTGCAGGGCCGAACCGCCGCTCGACTACCCCATCGTCGCCGTAGCTGTCGCCGCCACCTGTCTCTCACGCCTCCGCATCTCCTTCCGCCCCGTCGTGCCGTCACCGCCCACATACCGCGTCGCGAGGGCTTACACTTTTCCGATTGTGTTTCCAAAATTTTACCCTCCGTTCCCGACCAGACTCTTCTCCGTTTCGACCGGGCACGCCATGGACTCTAAACTTTTTCCTTTGTCTGGTTCGAGAGAGTCCTATTTGGTTATAGTTGAGTGCCCGTGCGTTGCTACGGGTGTAAGATATATACATACAATATATATTTAAAGATATACGCACATATATACATATATATTAGTTACTCTTACTTTCATAAACACGTCTTAGGTATATGTTTATATCCATTTATCGATTTAAGATTTTTCAAAATGATAACCACGAATTCAGGGAACCCATATTTTTAAATATACACAGAAATATTACAATATTTTGTGTGTATAAATACATACATCACTACATAATTAAAATTAAGAGTTTAATTAAAATTTATTCATGTTTATCACTTTTAAAAATATTTTAAATTGAATACGTACACATAATCAAAATGATAAATATGCCGCATACCCAAGTTGTGTTTTTAATAGTGAGAGTAACTACACTTAGAAGTAAAGAGGGGTTTTCGTATTATATTATGCCAACAAATTTGGCTACATTTTATACTTTGATCCTCCAATTTCCAAACATATCAAGTGCAAAGTCCAGATAAACTTCTTGCTGATTCCATCTAACCGGAGCCCATCTTATAGTTGGGAAGTGGTGGAAGCCACGGAATAAGAGAATTTATAATAGTAATAATGTTTTTAGGATAACAAAATAAATAACTAATATAAAATTACTAAAAATATGCAAATCTCGTGGCAAAGAAAAAAAATAAAGGCATTATTATGTTGACAGGTCAGAAAACTTAAAATTTAACATAGTGTAAGCATAATCTACTAACAAGCTCCAAAACAATGTGACTCACTAATCGTACGGTGCTCAAAGGTATATCGACCCATCCGATGATGTAGGTTAATTTGGACTATTTATCGAGGAATGTGAAGATGGACGGCCAGGATCGTCGCGGCCAGAATACAATCCTAACGCTTGCGATCAAACCTCAGTATGTGTCTGCACTTCAACACTTCCTCTCTTCCTCTCTCCGTCTCCATTGCTATCATGACAGCGGCAATGCGTGAGCGAGCACGAGGTCGTGATGGCGGTGGCTAAGATGGATCAGAATGGCAATTTAACCCGCGAATCTGATACCAAACGAGTTTGCACTCGACGGGTGTAGGTGCGCGTGAAATTTTTCACCGGTGGATGGCAGCCACACGCCACCACACAGTCACCGTACGGATGTGGGTTTCACTTTTCACCCATGATTGCCCGACGGGCCCTCGAAACAGCCCAATATGAGTTTTACAGCCCAATCGGCCGTCCACTTACCCATACCAACCCATTAAACCTACTGATCTTTATTAGTAGATAGAAGAGGCAAGATGTGCTAAAAAAAAATAAAAGAGACAAGACCTCTCGTGACTTCCCGGCAACTGAGAAAGCAGCTACGCACCCGTGACTTCCTCTCTCTCTCTCTCTCTCTCTCTGCAAGCAATCACTCCCTATCTCTCTCGCCAAGCACCAAGCAGCGCCGCCCCTCCATGCTCCCTGCTCCAATGGCAACGCGCCTCCCTTTCCCCCTCTCTCTTCCGCTTCTCTCAGATCTGTGGAGGAAGCTCAGCTTCGTGCCATTGGAGGAAGCGGTGTGACCCGTGGCTTCGATTGATGTTGGATGAGCAAGTCACAACTTGGCTAGAGGAGGGGACATCGATCAGCTCACTCAGGTGGGTCACATGTTCTCGACGTCCCGCCCATAGCAGCTGCTTCTCCATCTCCTTCCCCGCTGCGTTGTCCGAGCGCCGCCGGTTCGTTTCTGGGACAGCCGACAAGTCAAGAGTCTAGAAGGTGAGGTCGGTGGTATGGGGTAAAAATCAAGAAGGGTGGCAGCTTATCTCCACTTGCAGCTGTGCGTTGAGCAGGAGAGATCTGAATCTTAAGAACCCCCGCATGATAAACCTGGGTCCACTTCATTCTGTTCTTTCTTGTGATTTGCTCGTATCCTCTCTTGATCTTCGTATAGATTAGGTGCAAGTTCTATTTATTTGATCTCGTGAAGATGTCGAAGGGATTAGATGGCAACCAAAATCCTCTAGCAGTACTTTCCTCTGTGATGATGGACTCTATAGAATCTGCTCTGCTTTTGATCTGGAGCTGCCTTTTGCCTTTTTTTTCTCCAGATATGGACTCTCATCGGTCTCCACGTTGCTTTTGTATGCAATATGGACTATGCCTGGCGTAGGGACTTTTGACTGGCAGGAGAAACGCGCTCGGATGCGGAAGCGAAATAAGCTTTGCCGGGACCACAGTTACGAAATTATTTAGTAGTAGAGAAAATATTTTTATCTAGAGTTCTAAAATTATGTCCTCTGATTTGAACAGGACTCGGATGCACCAGCCCTATAAATATATCCAGCAACCTCTGTTTGATCCATCAAACTCCCATCAAGTCCTTGACGTGCTCGACGCCCAAGTCTTTTTTTCTTGCCATGGAGGTTGCTTGTTTGGTTCAGGCTGGTGGGCTTGTCTCGTCGCTCCCAGAAGACGAGACTATGACTAAGATTGAGCGGCACCGTGACGAACATGCAGGTATCTGCTATTTAGTTTCCTCATCTCAATGCATGCACCAAATAATAAGTTGAGGACTTAGGATCATGTCTACAATACATTACTTTTTCTATAAATAGTTGGTCCCGATCATGCCTTGTAGATGTCTTGAGGTTGTATATTTTAGAACTTGGAAGTTGGGATCACTTTTTGCTTAAACATTCCATCAATTGTGCAATATGCATGTGTACTTTGCTAATTCAGTTGGCTGTGTATCATGAGTTATTCAAATTGTTTGTTTTAAAGTGTTTGCTTTAATTACTTCACATGATATGGAGCTATTTATTATTAATAGTGATTTAGTGATTTATATTACAACTTCAATTCCATGATTCTGGTGGTTTAACCGTAACATGTTGCAACAGTCGAAAAGGATCTGATGCAACCTACTGTACATAATAAACCTAAGAAGTCTGCATCAATATGCATCGTACGTGAAGTTAAATTTTGTCTTTTATGCAACTTTAACTATGAATAAAGTATTTTAAAGGAATATAGAGGCTTTATATCTATGGTGATATGATTTCCTATACAGATTATATCTGTACCAAACATGATCGTGAGATAATTGATGTGGTACGAAAGACACGGGCTTCTGGAGAAGAAGTGCTTGTGGAGATTGGCAATGACAATGATATCGTAGAACGAAGATTTCTAGATTGCTTATTTCAAAAAGAAGGAAAACTAGCATATTTGAACGATGAGGTAAGAAATTTCATCAAAGTATTAATATTTACTTCAACATTTCAATCGCTAATACTAAATTCCAATTACAGGTCCTAATTGCTTACACAAACTTGATGAAAGCTGAGGATAATCTGAAAAATAGGAAGGATGGTACGGTGGTCATGGAGAAAACTTTTATTTCCGCCATGCTGAAACGGGACGGTGCCGAACAGATTCAAATTGATGATAGCGACAAGGTAGAAACCAGCACTATGAAACGGAGGATCTCACTCTACACGGATCACGACATGGTGAGTATAACTTTTCAAATATTTGTTGAGAAAAATATTTGCATCCACTAACAAAACACAAATGCTATAAATAACTATTTTATTTAGGTGTTTCTTCCGATAAATATCGTCAACAAACACTGGTACCTTGCTGTGATTAACGCAAAGAGGAAAGAGATACAAATACTTGATTCCACAGGTCCGAAATACCGTACAGAATTGAAAACTACTGTAAGTTACGCCGTTTTATTAACTATATCTTAATAATCATAGACCTCCTTATTTTAATTACTTAATTAATTCTTTTTATATATCCAACTAGCTGAATGGACTCCAAAAACATATTGACATACTATCAAAGCAGAAAGAGCTCCCAAATTAAAAATGGCCAAACTTTCAAGTTGCCTCATGGCCATACACAGAGATATTCGATGAATCGATGCAGACAGATGAGTATGAACCATGAACTATCTATATACTTACTGAAATTTATTAAACATGTCTGATATTCATTTTAATATTGCAGTTGTTCATGCGGTCTTTTCATGTTGAACTATATGGAATATTGGGATGGCGATGCGTTGACCGGCAACTTCAACCAAGTAAGTCATATTTAGAAGCAAACATATGATGCATGTGAAAATTATAAGTTATTTGTTTTAACATTTACATTATCAATATAAATATTGTACAAGATGACATGACGCACTTCAGGATAAAGTTAGCTGCAATCTTACTAACATCAGATTTGAATAAGCTCAACAGACGCCCACGTTATATTGAAAGCAGAGACCACGAGATTGGAAGTGAATTTGATGTCATTGAATTAGTAAATGATAACAATAAAAAGAGAAAAAGATATGAGTCAGAAAGGGTTGTGGATTGTAATGTTGAAAAGGATCAAAACATATTGATAGACAATCTAACCCCAGATGAGGTTATGCGATTACTGGATGCTGATGAAGACCTGGTGGACATTCCAATGAGCAAAGAAGATCTGATAGACATCGTTTGCGACATGATCATAGTCATCAGTGATGTCGCCTTATTGGAGTAAGCTTCTTTCCAGATTATCCATATATTAGCAACCTATAATTTATTTAGTTAGCAGTGGAGATGTTTTATACCGAGTTATTACTAAAAATATAATATATTTGCCTCTACTGCAGGACAAAGTGGGTGCGAAGCTACAGCCCCTATCCAATATCAATAAGTTTGAAACAGATCCAAGATTTCTTACGTTTGGATCGGCAGATGTCCAACGATCTATTCAACATGGGAGTTCGGATTCTAGCACACAAAGATCACCAAAGTTTGAGAAGAACTAACAAGAAGGTCACAAATCATTACATGGACTTTCAGTTCAGTGTGGCCATATTAATTTGTGGTAAATACATATTATATTATTATAGATCTAATAATTTATTTTTATTCAATCTATGCATAACGAATAGTAACATCAATATGAATTACTATACCTAAAAAATAAAATCTTTATTATTCTTTTTCGTTTCTATATAGGCAAGATCTTTTTCGTGTGACCCACGGTTTCGTAAAGAGCTTAACGTTGAAGAACTATCCAAAACATTAAAAAGCTGGCCTTCCCTATACTATGATATATCATATTACAGATATGTAAGTCTGTTGAACACTATTATCGTTATACACTCTAAATTAACAAATTTATAATGTATAATACCTATTAACGTATGCAGATATTTTTGCCATATGGGGTATTAGGACCATCAGTGCTCTTTATACTAGACATGCAAGAAGAAACATTGTAGATGTTTGATCCAACCCCAGTTCAGGTTTGGTACCAAGATATATCATACAAAAGGTTTGTACAAAAGATTATGAATTTTAACAAAAACTTTAAACGCGCAATGTCACATCTGCGTCTAAGATGGGGGAACCCGAATTTATTTATGTGAAAGCATAAGCCTATAGAAGATACTTCAATACTAGACACACTCGGGTAAATAATTCTATTATCATCGCTAATTCAATTTTGTTTATTAATTTCCTAAGTCTAACATGACTCAACATTCACTCTAATCAGGTGCTTATCTGGTGACATAATTCTACAAATCATGTCCGGCTTTGATGGTACACAGAAACCAAAAACAATTTGTACAGTAAGTACAATTAGTCATATATATAAGCATATAAAAGTTGTTGCATAAACTCAGCATGTATAATACATTGAAACACTTATGTAGGATGGGAGGATACTACGAAGAAGGTTTTTGACCGATCTACTAACATATGATAAAAATTTAAGTAAATCGATAATACCTACCAATATACGAGATTATCGTAACCGGATCAAAGGAAACAATGATAGATAGATAGATAGCATATATGTGTTTAGCATATCATCACTGTCTGAATGTGCTCTATGTTGAGATGTGGCAATATGCCCGATAATTTTGTTTAAATCATCTAATATAAAAGGATCATTTATTTTAATATATGTTTTAAGCTAAAAGTGTTGCTTTGTCATGAACCCGTAGCAACGTACAGTCATCAACTATTAATCTTATACCTATTGTCCGTGCGTCCTTTATTCCGCATCGACCGAGCGTGTCCGAGTCGTCCTCTCAAAAAGGAACAAATGAGACAAATCGTCTTCGACCCAGACTCTGCGTCATCGCCGCTTCCTCCATGGCCGCAGCCATCACGTCGTCTCCACAGCCGCTGCCGATTTCCTTTGCGTAGCAGCCGTCTCCACGGCCGCCATCGATTTCCTCCGCGTCGCCGTCGTCTCCAAGGCGGCAGCCATTTTCTTATGTCCAGAGCTGATCCAACGCGATGTGGCCGCTCGACGCAAGGAAGTGGACGGGCTCTGCTCCGATCTGCCTGTGGTCCTCAAGCGGTGCATCCATCTCTCCCGTTGCTCTTGGAGACGTCGCTAGCAGTCCAGCACCAATCCCGGTTGCTCCCTAAGTCTGACGCAACGCAGGTCCCCATCGTCTCCCAATCCGACATAGCACAACTATGTATGTCTTCCAATCCGACGCGGCGCATCTCTTCATCTAGAAGTGTTGTTTTGTCATGAACCCATAACAACGCACGGACATTCAACTAGTCACGTTCCTAATTTCCGATGGTTGGGTACGTACGTATCCTTGGCTTTATATGGAAAGAAACGCCGGGAGTCCAAGGTCCGAGGCGGACCCGGGACGGCGTACTGAGGCCTCTCCCTCGCAAGGTTCCGTTCGGTCACGTCTGCCCCGCGTGCGCCGTACGTGATTGTTTTGTTCTCTAAGCAAAATATAACATGAATAGAGTCTTTGATAACTTTTTTTCTTTCTTGCGAGGAGTGTTTGGTAAAATTAAGCCATGGTTGTTGTATTGTTTGGTAAAGTTCAATGAAACGTGTCGGTAAATCCATCAAATTCCTCTATTGCAGTATATATATTCCCTGCGTTTTAAATATATGTCTTTAGAATAAAATTCTAATTTAAAAATAACATTCTAAGTATGGAGTAATATCCAACAGAGAGCAAGCATTTCTTTGTCGCTACACAAAAATTTGTGCAATGAGCAGATATAAATTACCGGGAATTGAGCAGCATACACTTGATGATGAACCAGTCCAACTTCACAAATTTACTCGCACTCAGATAACGACACACTAATCTCATGATTTCATAAATCATATCCATCATAAATCACAAGACAAAATAGTTCGGCAATTCATAATGGCAGCATATATATACCCATACATACTATTTTACCACTACCACCTCAAAATGGACAGATGATCATAGATGAGTGACTAACATATTATCCCCATACTGAATACTAAATGATCATGCATGACTAACATATCAAAGCTAAAGCACAGATGCTGCAATACAAATGCACCTAGCGGCATTTGTGCTTTGCTGCACAAATGTTTGGCAGTCAGAAAAACTTAAAAATCATTCCCATGACTCAGCACAAAATGACGCTACTCCAACAGTGCTCGTAGCATTCACTGTTTTGCTGCACAAAAGGTTGCACCCCAAAGGAACTGTAAAACGTTGTTGTTAGGTACCTGGTGCAAAAGGGAAAAGTTTAATTATCAACAAAGGAGAAATAAGAGGAGCAGCATATGTAATTATGAGTACACTGGTGAAACATGTCAGTCCTACTGCAAATATAGTATACCTGCAAAGTATGTTCCCTTGGTAGAAATCTGTAACAGTTCGGTTCGTCACAGAATGCTCTCGATATGTCAATGCAAACTTGTTTATCCATCCACATATTATCCAGAAGAAGAGGTATGCATGACAGCCCAACAAAACAAGGAAGTGATTCTCATAAACTATATCTGTACTGACAAGCCATTTCTTAGTGAGAGGATTTTACTCCAAATTGCTTAAAACATCTTGCAGTTAAAAACAATAAAGGGAAAAAAAATTTTAAAGGAAAGTTTAGTGCCTTGCAAATTGCATAATTTTTTATGACAATTCACTCACACATCCTTCACCATTTTCCCTTTCTTTGGTGGTTTTGATGAGTTAACTTCGTGTGCAGGAGGTTTTAATTATCCAAACCTCCATCATCTGCTCCGCTCAGTCCACAAGGTATTTGGAGGCCTCTCCTTTCATAATAAAGTTTATTTCTCCTGCTACAGTCGCCATCTTCCTTTCAAGACAATTATAATGAGTAAGTCAAAATTCATTAGGCTATATGATGAAGCTATGCAAGCAAAGGAATTAGTTTGCCTACATATTATTTATTATCATACTGTTAGACTGAGCTGATATTACAGTAGCATTTGGTGAAAAAGTTACAATGTAGCTAGACTAATCTCTTTTATCCATGAATAACATTCTTTTAACAGAACATATACAATAATAGTCACGGATCAGCTCTTTAGATAGAAAAGAAGCCATACCAGTCACTATGCAATGGCTGACAACGACTGGAAATCTTGCTAATCTGTCTATCATAAAAGTTGGACAGGAAGATCCAATATTTCAAAGCTGGTCATGTATTCATGTTCATCTGCTGAATTGCGATCAGATTAGTCGAAAGCTATATTTCCAAAGACAAGGATCAAATAAGCTGGACAAGGATCATCAGCTAAATTCATATTAACGCAGGACAAGGATCAAATAAGCTGGAAATGGACAAGTCTGGAGAGTATGCAGCACCGTTGCCATATGAAATCCAGTTCGTCGGTTCCATCCCTTTCAGTCCGGTACCATTGCTTTGGAAAGCCAGAACAAAATGCAGATTCTTTTTACAACAGACAACCTCCTGAAATGGAATTGGGACTGCAACCCCACCTACACATTATCCTACTGTTTACCTGAAACCGGTGTACACCTTTCAAATTGCAATTTTGCAGCGACGGTCTAGAATCAAGTGGCAAAGATTCTCCAATAACCCCAGCACTTGAATCTGACAAACTGTCAAAGCCTAATACAAAATTCTTAAAAACTTGCACGACGGAGCAGACGCTCAACGGTCGTGCTTGGCTAAAGGATATTTGTGGTGCTTTATCACTCAATGGCTTGATGGAATTTTCTATGGACATTCTTTAGGATCAACAAATATGGAAACAAGAATCATCAGGCACTTTTCATCTTAGTCAGCGTATAGAACTTTCTTGTATGGCTCCATCAAGTTTGAGCCATAGTGTCATCTTTGGAAATCATGGGCCCCAACGAAGTACAAAATGTTCCTTTGGCTGGCCATTAAAAATAAATGTTGGACGGTGGATCAACTGGCAAAGCGTGGGCTGTTTCATGCAGAAAAATGCCTACTGTGTGATCAAGAAGAGGATATGGTCCAACATATACTGACATCTTGTATGTTTGTTAGGCAAATTTGGCATGCTGTTTTCAGTTTGTTAATTTACAGAACCTGGCACCTCACAACAATTTACATAGCTTTGCTAACTGGTGGAGATGGGCTAGAAAAAGAGTAAAATAGGAAGGAAGGAAGGAAAGGTGTAAAATCTCTCAATGTTCTGGGGGCATGGATGATATGGAAGTAACGGAATGCCTGCGTGTTTCAGGTAGCATCAACAAGTGTTGAAGCCACTCTAAGGAATTTGAAGATGGAGGCTCATCTCTTAACGCTTGTCAGGGCTTCAAAGCTCCAAGGTCTTGAGCTATTCCAGCTGGAGTTTTAGGTCTAGAGTGGTTCTAGTTGGGTTGATTCCTTTTAATCCAAGGCTAATCTTTTCTGTTTTCTAGCTTCTCTTACCTTGGTCCTGGTACGAGGGGGACACAGCTCTCTTGTGTGTTTGAGAAGGAAAAAAGGACCACAATGATGGATAGGTTTGTTAATCTGCTTGAACTCAAGACTTACAAAAGCCAAACCATGACCTAAATGCAGTGCATTGGTGTACCCAAAAAATTGCTTTTGATCATAGTGTTTGATGCCAATGAGCCAAGCCACTTGTCAAAATATGTTGTTAATTCTTCAGTAGTAAATATTTAGTCTCTGTTTCATATAACCATAAGCAAAAAAATCGTAGTTCTTTAATTGACCAAATTAATTTCTTTTTAACAAATATGGGTGATCAATTATACATATAAACATGAAAGCAAAGACCTATAAATCTCTAAGGGGAAACTTGGTGCATGTAGCCTGCTTGCGCATAGTCCGGGGAAGAGTCCGACCGCTTTGGATCTTTTGTACGGAGCCTTTCCGCACCTTTCTGCAAGATGCTAAAGACCTATAAATTCTCTAGCAGACCAAATTTGTTTCTCTTTAACATAGATGGTTGCTCAATATACCATGTTCAGTAAGCTAATGGCTATCAACTTAATGAATAATACAAGCCCGGGAAAGGTGAATTAACTGCATGAGAGAGAGGCCAATCTATTTTCCACACACACATGAGAGAGAGGCCCACATAAACTGTTGCATGATTTGTAGTTATAATATTGGAGCTCAAGATTTTCAGATCTTTGAGAGTTACTACATCTATCCTGGGATAAGATCGGCATTTTTAGTTGGCTGTATCAATAAATTGATAACTCATGACATGTTTCACTTGAGGCATGTTTGAGGGAGTTCTAGCAGCTTTTGTTTCTGCAACAAGCTCCAGTTGACTGTAACAGACTGGAAGAGTAAACCAATAAGGTTACATTTTGTATTTTTATACTTACAGGTTATGTTTTGCAATCTCCAAATAGACGACCTGTGAGAACCTGGAGGACTTACTGCCCAGAGAGAACCTCAAGTCTGCAGGTCAAGTACATAGGAAAAGTAATACCTAATAGATAATGCCACAAGTATAAAGAACAGTCATTGTTGTGAGTTGTGGCCAGCACAGCATAAAATACAACCACCATGCTCAGAAGAATAAAAGACATGAACATTTTTAATATATGCATCAGACACGAAAGGAAATGACAGTTAGGTGTAGATTCAAACAAAAATTGAGGCTAGCGACATATTAGTGAAAGGGAAAAACATTACAAGGACCATCCTTTGTACAGGCTCACTCTATTCTGGTTTTTATCAGTAATCCTCAAGTAAGAAAGCAAGTCTTAGAATCCTGATCAATTGGATCTAACGATAAGCCATGACCTTTCTAGGTACTTTCGATAGCACAAATGTAAAATTTAAATTGCCATGAATAGTGTGATGGGTACACTCCAGCTACACTTGTTCACATGCGAATTTCCTACCAAAATGCCTGTTTTGATACTCTTTTTCATCCAATAAACTTAGCTCGATCATCCTAGACTGGCACTACTCATCAACTGCCATAAAGACGAGAACTTACAACTCTCTTCATACATTCTCAAAATGCACATGAGAGATAGAGTAAAAGGAAGATTAGACGTGGACATAACTCCAGAATCCTGATGGCCAAAACTATAACTGTTACAGATGCTTACGATATTGCTGCAACTTAATCAAAGAAAAACATAAATTCTGAATGTATTCTAGCAGGTTACCTCGATATTGCAAAAATCCGGCATACACCTCTGAACAGTTGAGCAGAAATTTGTCTGGAGCTTAGGAAATAGCAGAGGCAGAAATTGATGAGCCCACATCACGAAACCATGAAACCAAGCAAGATCATAAATGGGCGCAGTTGACTTGACTCACATAAGGCTCTTGGTGGTCTTGAAGCATGATCTCCCGGTGCTTCTATCCGCCAGGCGCGGTACACGTCTTGCACGTTAGCAGCAGGGCTGTAGGATACTGCCATCACGCATGGCTCAAACATCACAAGGCGCTGGCGACGACTCGTCGACGGTCTACCTTGCCCCCATTTGGGACGGCATATCAGCATCAGAGGACGGAGGAGGGACCCTGGTAAGTCGCTCTCGGGTTGGGAGGCGACGACAAGGTTTCTCCTCCATCAGAGACGGCACCAATGTAAGTGGTTACGGAGCTGGAGACGGCGGCGGCCGTTGGACAGACGGATTCCAGCGGCGGCGACGGGAGGATGATGTCTAAGATCTCCATTTCGGCTAAGGGAGATGCGGACTGACTGGAGGGGGCGGCTTCGGCGGCAGGCCAGCACCTGAAGCGGCGGCCGGGCGGCGACAGGACACCAGAGAAGAGTCTCCTCCCACGTATCCGCACAAGATGGGGGACGATCTCGACGGCGCGTACATGCATCCATCACCCCTCCTCCGCGGATCCGCCTTGCCGTCAACGAGACGTTTATGTGAATGTGATTCTAGAGACGGATTCTTGGGGCGAACGAGGGATTAATTACGTCGAATGTCAGCTGAGGGCGGGGAAAAGATGAGTCTGTTGGAATGGAAGACAGCTAAACAGCCCTTCGCTATTCTGCATCGAGATGGGTTCAGTTTAGGCAGATCAACAGAATGGCTGTCCATTCTGTTTATGCAGAGGCATATTATTAGTTACTCCTATTAATTAAGATGTCGTTCACACATAAAATATATTCATATACATGTCACCGATCATGTCTTCATAATACTACATCTCATCATACCAGAATGGACAGCCAACAAAATCAGCATTCATATAAATCTCATGATTCAACAAGTCAGTTTCTCATTCATACGATTGGATACATAACATGCACTGGTAAATGACTAGTAATAGCACATTAACTTAGTATATTTTACTATATTCTGCTGAGTTCTAGAGACACTTGAAACCACACATTTAGGACACTTTACTACATTCCGTTGAGTTCTAGTGACACTTGAAACCACAAACTGCAGTACGAATAGTACGACTTAAAACCATCTAGCACCACACCTACATTTATTCTGAGGTCTGAGACAGTTCCAGAGGGACAGATAACACGGGAATGAAATGCATTGCCTTGTTGATATCAGAAGCAAGGAACCCACCACAGCCTGGGCGCTTCAACTGTGAACAGACATACAGTGAGATGTGAGAATAATTACAAGGTTTAAGTCAACCAGAGTAGTAATATACCGCTAGCTGATATTTGTCCAGCTGCATATTGGCAGAACCTCAGACTTGTCGTCTACCACCGCGCCTCCACAGGCGGCACCACAGATGGCGCACTGTTAAGTTACACAATTGGGTCAGAAATATAGTAATACTACCTGTAGAAACACAAGATCCGTCCTCAAGGTCATCTCCACGCGGACAGTGAGACCACACACACTAGAGATAGATTATAAGAACAAATTTAGTAGTGTACTGTTTTTCTACATAGAAGTAGTTGTGAACATATTGAAAGCATGCCATTTTATATTATGTGCCTTGGGATACATGCACATCAGCCTCCAAACAGTTAGCACAATAATCATGATCCCAATTGTGACTGGCCAAACTATCCATGGGCTCACATCAGAACGTCCAATAGTGACGAGACTTCCCATGCAGACAATGTATAAGAGCTCCATCAACAGATACCCAACTGCAAAGCTAAGGATCTGCGGCTTCTTTTTTACAGCCATGGACAAAGCGAGACCAGCAAATCCAGCAACAAACACCGAGAATGGCATGGACACCAAATACGTGCCAATGGTCGAATGGATGGCAGCGGGATCTGTTGGGTCTTGCCCATGGACCGAACTCAGCACATTCATAGTTGTCATACCAACCAAAAGTGCTGTAGAGAGTGGCTGCAGAAACTCGATAGTGCTCTAGGAGAAACCACTAATCAGAATCTAGACCACGGTCTAAGTTTCGTGTTGTTACAACAAAAAAAAAATAGTACCTCGTGGTTCAGCAGGGGGAAGAGGGGTTCCTCTTCTTCCTGGGGCCCTCTAGGACGGCAATCCCCTTCCTATACAGTTAGTTGCATATAATACTTAATACTGGTACTATAGTATTCATATTCAGCAAAGACAAACTCCTATAGTAGTAAAATAAAACTCCAAAACATATATGGCATGCAACCGTTTCTAAGTGCAAACAAAAGCACGGAAACAGGGCTAGCGGTCGTTCCGCCCCTGGTGGCAGTGTGCCCATCTCTATTGCTGTGGTCAAAAGCCCAACACAACAGCTTCCGCCCAGCAAGAATCAGCAGCCAAAAACATGAAAACAACTTCTGCGAAGCAGGAACCAGCGATAAAAAATCTCAAAGTAACAGCCAGATCGCGCTTGATCTTGGCCTTGATCTGATGATTATCACACCGCACAGGCACAGAAACACAACCAAAATAACGCGCCTTGCAAAATAGAATGGACAGCCAACAAAATCAGCATTCATATAAATCTCATGTTTAGGCAGAGGCATACTGTTAGTTACTCCTATTGATCAAGATGTCGTTCACAGATAAAATATATTCATATATACATGTCACCAATCACGGTTTCATAATACTACATCTCAGCATAACAGAATGGACAGCCAACAAAATCAGCATTCATATAAATCTCATGATTCAACAAGGCAGTTTTTCATTCATACGACTGGATACATAACATGCACTGGTGAACGACTAGTAATAGCACATTAACTTAGTACATTTTACTACATTCTGCTAAGTTCTACAGACACTTGAAACCACACATTTAGGATACTTTACTACATTCCGTTGAGTTCTAGTGACACTTGAAACCACAAACTGCAGTACGAATAGAACAACTTAAAACCATCTAGCACCACACCTACACTTATTCTGAGGTCTGAGACAGTTCCAGAGGGACAGATAACACAGGAATGAAATGCATTGCCTTGTTGATATCAGAAGCAAGGAACCCACCACAGCCTGGGCGCTTCAACTGTGAACACACATGCAGTGAGATGTGAAAATAATTGCAAGGTTTAACTCAACCAGAGTAGTAGTATATCCAACAAAAACGTTATGCCACTAGCTGATATTTGTCCAGCTGCATATTGGCAGAACCTCAAACTTGCCGTCTACCACCGCGCCTCCACAGGCGGCGCCACAGATGGCGCACTGTTAAGTTACACAATTGGGTCAGAGAATTACTGTACGTGTGAAATAAAAGAAATGTTCATGAGCGTAGAAAATACTTCTACCTTTAGAAGCAGCAGACCCGCCCTCGAGGTCGTCTACACGCAGGCAACAACACTGACACCGCAGGCGGCCGTGGCGCACTAGGTTATACAATTAGGTCAGAGAATTACTGTGCGTCTGAAATACTGTTTAAGAAATATTCACTAGCCTAAGAAATACAGTACTACTACCTGTAGAAACACAAGATCCGTCCTCAAGGTCCTCTCCACGCGGACAGTGAGACCACACACACTAGAGATAGATTATAGGAACAAATTTAGTAGTCGTACTATTTTTCTACATAGAAGTACTTGTGAACATATTGAAAGCATGCCATTTTATATTATGTACCTTGGGATACGAGCACATCAGCCTCCAAACAGTTAGCACAATAATCATGATCCCAATTGTGACTGGCCAAACTATCCATGGGCTCACGTCAGAACGTCCAATAGTGACGTGACTTCCCATGCAGACAATGTATCAGAGCTCCATCAACAGATACCCAACTGCAAAGCTAAGGATCTGCGGCTTCTTTTTTACAGCCATGGACAAAGCGAGACCAGCAAATCCAGCAACAAACACCAAGTATGGCATGGACACCAAATACGTGCGAATGGTCGAATGGATGGCAGCGGGATCTGTCGGGTCTTGCCCATGGACCGAACTCAGCACATTCATAGTTGTCATACCAACCAAAAGTGTTGTAGAGAGTGGCTGCAGAAACTCGATAGTGCTCTAGGAGAAACCAGTAATCAAAATCTAGACCACGGTCTAAGTTTCGTGTTGTTACAACAAAAAAAAATAGTACCTCGTGGTTCAGCAGGGGGAAGAGGGGTTCCTCTTCTTCCTGGGGCCCTCTAGGACGGCAATCCCCTTCCTATACAGTTAGTTGCATATAATACTTAATACTTGTACTATAGTATTCGGATTCAGCAAAGACAAACTCCTATAGTAGTAAAATAAAACTCCAAAACATCTGTGGCATGCAACCGTTTCTAAGTGCAAACAAAAGCACAGAAACAGGGCTAGCGGGCGTTCCGCCCCTGGTGGCAGTGTGCCCATCTCTATTGCGCTGGTCAGAAGCCCAACACAACAGCTTCCGCCCAGCAAGAATCAGCAGCCAAAAACATGAAAACAACTCCTGCGAAGCAGGAACCAGCGATAAAAAATCTCAAAGTAACAGCCAGATCGCGCTTGATCGTGGCCTTGATCTGATGATTATCACACCGCACAGGCACAGAAACACAACCAAAATAACACGCCTTGCAAAACAGAATGGACAGCCAACAAAATCAGCATTCATATAAATCTCATGTTTAGGCAGAGGCATACTGTTACTTACTCCTATTGATCAAGATGTCGTTCACAGATAAAATATATTCATATATACATGTCACCAATCACGATTTCATAATACTACATCTCAGCATAACAGAATGGACAGTCAACAAAATCAGCATTCATATAAATCTCATGATTCAACAAGGCAGTTTTTCATTCATACGACTGGATACATAACATGCACTGGTAAACGACTAGTAATAGCACATTAACTTAGTACATTTTACTACATTCTGGTAAGTTCTAGAGACACTTGAAACCACACGTTTAGGACACTTTACTACATTCCGTTGAGTTATAGTGACACTTGAAACCACAAACTGCAGTACGAATAGAACTACTTAAAACCATCTAGCACCACACCTACACTTATTCTGAGGTCTGAGACAGTTCCAGAGGGACAGATAACACGGGAATGAAATGCATTGCCTTGTTGATATCAGAAGCAAGGAACCCACCACAGCCTGGGCGCTTCAACTGTGAACAGACATGCAGTGAGATGTGAGAATAATTGCAAGGTTTAACTCAACCAGAGTAGTAGTATATCCAACAAAACATTATGCCACTTACTGATATTTGTCCAGCTGCATATTGGCAGAACCTCAAACTTGCCGTCTACCACCGCGCCTCCACAGGCGGCGCCACAGATGGCGCACTGTTAAGTTACACAATTGGGTCAGAGAATTACTGTACGTGTGAAATAAAAGAAATGTTCATGAGCGTAGAAAATACTTCTACCTTTAGAAGCAGCAGACCCGCCCTCAAGGTCGTCTACACGCAGGCAACAACACTGACACCGCAGGCGGCCGTGGCGCACTAGGTTATACAATTAGGTCAGAGAATTACTGTGCGTCTGAAATACTGTTTAAGAAATATTCACTAGCCTAAGAAATACAGTACTACTACCTGTAGAAACACAAGATCCGTCCTCAAGGTCCTCTCCACACGGACAGTGAGACCACACACACTAGAGATAGATTATAGGAACAAATTTAGTAGTCGTACTATTTTTCTACATAGAAGTACTTGTGAACATATTGAAAGCATGCCATTTTATATTATGTACCTTGGGATACGTGCACATCAGCCTCCAAACAGTTAGCACAATAATCATGATCCCAATTGTAACTGGCCAAACTATCCATGGGCTCACATCAGAACGTCCAATAGTGACGAGACTTCCCATGCAGACAATGTATAAGAGCTCCATCAACAGATACCCAACTGCAAAGCTAAGGATCTGCGGCTTCCTTTTTACAGCCATGGACAAAGCGAGACCAGCAAATCCAGCAACAAACACCGAGAATGGCATGGACACCAAATACGTGCGAATGGTCGAATGGATGGCAGCGGGATCTGCAGGGTTTTGCCCATGGACCGAACTCAGCACATTCATATTTTTCGTACCAACCAAAAGTGCTGTAGAGAGTGGCTGCAGAAACTCGATAGTGCTCTAGGAGAAACCACTAATCAGAATCTAGACCACGGTCTAAGTTTCGTGTTGTTACAACAAAAAAAAAATAGTACCTCGTGGTTCAGCAGGGGGAAGAGGGGTTCCTCTTCTTCCTGGGGCCCTCTAGGACGGCAATCCCCTTCCTATACAGTTAGTTGCATATAATACTTAATACTGGTACTATAGTATTCAGATTCAGCAAAGACAAACTCCTATAGTAGTAAAATAAAACTCCACAACATCTGTGGCATGCAACCGTTTCTAAGTGCAAACAAAAGCACGGAAATAGGGCTAGCGGGCGTTCCGCCCCTGGTGGCAGTGTGCCCATCTCTATTGCGCTAGTCAGAAGCCCAACACAACAGCTTCCGCCCAGCAAGAATCAGCAGCCAAAAACATGAAAACAACTTCTGCGAAGCAGGACCAGCGATAAAAAATCTCAAAGTAACAGCCAGATCGCGCTTGATCGTGGCCTTGATCTGATGATTATCACACCGCACAGGCACAGAAACACAACCCAAATAACGCGCCTTGCAAAACAGAATGGACAGCCAACAAAATCAGCATTCATATAAATCTCATGTTTAGACAGAGGCATACTGTTAGTTACTCCTATTGATCAAGATGTCGTTCACACATAAAATATATTCATATATACATGTCACCAATCACGGTTTCATAATACTACATCTCAGCATAACAGAATGGACAGCCAACAAAATCAGCATTCATATAAATCTCATGATTCAACAAGGCAGTTTTTCATTCATACGACTGGATACATAACATGCACTGGTAAACGACTAGTAATAACACATTAACTTAGTACATTTTACTACATTCTGCTGAGTTCTAGAGACACTTGAAACCACACATTTAGGACACTTTACTACATTCCGTTGAGTTCTAGTGACACTTGAAACCACAAACTGCAGTACGAATAGAACAACTTAAAACCATCTAGCACCACACCTACACTTATTCTGAGGTCTGAGATAGTTCCAGAGGGACAGATAACACAGGAATGAAATGCATTGCCTTGTTGATATCAGAAGCAAGGAACCCACCACAGCCTGGGCGCTTCAACTGTGAACAGACATGCAGTGAGATGTGAGAATAATTGCAAGGTTTAACTCAACCAGAGTAGTAGTATATCCAACAAAACGTTATGCCACTAACTGATATTTGTCCAGCTGCATATTGGCAGAGCCTCAAACTTGCCGTCTACCACCGCGCCTCCACAGGCGGCGGCACAGATGGCGCACTGTTAAGTTACACAATTGGGTCAGAGAATTACTGTACATGTGAAATAAAAGAAATGTTCACGAGCGTAGAAAATACTTCTACGTTTAGAAGCAGCAGACCCGCCCTCAAGGTCGTCTACACGCAGGCAACAACACTGACACCGCAGGTGGCCGTGGCGCACTAGGTTATACAATTGGGTCAGAGAATTACTGTGCGTCTGAAATACTGTTTAAGAAATATTCACTAGCCTAAGAAATACAGTACTACTACCTGTAGAAACACAAGATCCGTCCTCAAGGTCATCTCCACGCGGACAATGAGACCACACACACTAGAGATAGATTATAGGAACAAATTTAGTAGTGTACTGTTTTTCTACATAGAAGTACTTGTGAACATATTGAAAGCATGCCATTTTATATTATGTACCTTGGGATACGTGCACATCAGCCTCCAAACAGTTAGCACAATAATCATGATCCCAATTGTAACTGGCCAAACTATCCATGGGCTCACATCAGAACGTCCAATAGTGACGAGACTTCCCATGCAGACAATGTATAAGAGCTCCATCAACAGATACCCAACTGCAAAGCTAAGGATCTGCGGCTTCCTTTTTACAGCCATGGACAAAGCGAGACCAGCAAATCCAGCAACAAACACCGAGAATGGCATGGACACCAAATACGTGCGAATGGTCGAATGGATGGCAGCGGGATCTGCAGGGTTTTGCCCATGGACCGAACTCAGCACATTCATAGTTGTCGTACCAACCAAAAGTGCTGTAGAGAGTGGCTGCAGAAACTCGATAGTGCTCTAGGAGAAACCACTAATCAGAATCTAGACCACGGTCTAAGTTTCGTGTTGTTACAACAAAAAAAAAATAGTACCTCGTGGTTCAGCAGGGGGAAGAGGGGTTCCTCTTCTTCCTGGGGCCCTCTAGGACGGCAATCCCCTTCCTATACAGTTAGTTGCATATAATACTTAATACTGTTACTATAGTATTCAGATTCAGCAAAGACAAACTCCTATAGTAGTAAAATAAAACTCCAAAACATCTGTGGCATGCAACCGTTTCTAAGTGCAAACAAAAGCACGGAAACAGGGCTAGCGGGCGTTCCGCCCCTGGTGGCAGTGTGCCCATCTCTATTGCGCTGGTCAGAAGCCCAACACAACAGCTTCCGCCCAGCAAGAATCAGCAGCCAAAAACATGAAAACAACTTCTGCGAAGCAGGAACCAGCGACAAAAAATCTCAAAGTAACAGCCAGATCGCGCTTGATCGTGGCCTTGATCTGATGATTATCACACCGCACAGGCACAACACGGCCAAAATAACGTGCCTTGCGGCACGTGCACGTACATAGATATTTTTTGGCGGTGTGCGATAATGATGACAAATACATAGATTATCACCGCGTGCATGGGCAAGTCAAAGAGAACCTGACGCTAAACAATAGTAGAAAAAACAAGCGAGAAAAGAGAAGAAAAAAACGAAGACAATTGAAACCAACAGAAAGAGAGAGGAAGGAAGAAGCCACCTGAATCATGGCCACGATGAAAAAGAAAAAAACGACGAAATGCAGCGAGCCAGGCAAGCCAGCCCACCGTAGTGGGACGGGTGGGGGTCCTTATATAGACGTTCTGATTTGCATAAACAACCCTATCTAAGTATGTTTTCTCAAAAAAAAAAGAATTTGTATAAGATTTTCTGCCCTCCAACCAGCCCCATCCTCTCTCTCTTAACCTATTCTCCTTTGTAGCAGGCCGTACGGCTGCGCGTCCCGTTGCTTAGTTGCGGCTTGCACTGCCTATACCTGATGTTGTCGACTAGTGCCGCGTCACGTTTGTGTATGGTGACTCTTTTAAAAAAAAAATTGATCGTTGTGTTTGGTAACTTTGGGTGCCTGGACACTAACGTGTGGGCCTAGCTGCATGGCACATACTACGGATCAGCGATACAAATACACAATGTCCATCACTTCGGAGTTCAAAGACACAAAAAAAAACGTACATCACCTGATAGGTTGCGCCGACTGGGAGTAATAATCGCTGGTGCTCATTATTTCAGCAAGATTCAAACTAATACTAAAAGATTAAAATATCTTTAATTAACAGAGTGTCTACATTTCCAGATCACTGCAGTGATTTTTTTTTAAACAAAAAGTAGTACTTCATATTCACGTACCCAACGTTCCATATTCCATCAATCATTCTTATACGATCCCTAATCTCAGCTGTATAAGCTTATAGTAAAATGCAAAATGAGATGTAATAAAGGGTCTGGTCCAAAATTCAAACGGATTTGAAGTCGGAAAGCACGAACGAATCTGCATGCATGCAGTCGCCTCGATGCCTCCCTCCCTCCCCTCTTTTGTGCTAGCTGGCGCTTGCGTCGGCCCGGCTGTGACGTTGGCGTCGAATGCCTCTCTTTTTCCTCGGAGCTAGCCGGTTTGGCTTTGGCCTGGCCAGGCCCCGCGCAAGAGCTCTCGCCCTTGCCTGCAAGAGCACGACTGCAAGGCGCAAGCCGTCGTGTTCGTCGACGCGCAAACGCGCGAGCATGCTCCTCTCCAACCCACAGACCATGCCAGTCGTCGTTGCGTTCTGACTCCACCCGTTCTCCAGCCCGCGGAGCACCGTATGACCGAGACGGCGTGAACGCTGAGCCAGTGTGCGCGTGAGCTCACAGGTGTCTCGTGGGCCCCTCCAAGTCTCTCTCCCCAGTTGTGTTCTGAATTTCTGGTTCCCTCGCTTTTTCCTCGCACTCGGCCAGTACGGTACGGGTGGGCGCGCGCTGGCTTCGGCCTCGGATGCCCTCCTCGACATGGCGCGCAAATTGAACCGCATCTCCGCAAGCAGCGCACACACCTCGTTGGTCACACGCGTCCCCAGAGCGCGAGGCGTTCGTGGGCCACGGTGGCATGCTTGGCACGCACGAACCATGTGTTTTGTCGCCGCGCAAACTACGACGTGTTAGCCTCTACCGATCGAAACAAAGCTGTGCGCTGACCGCTCCACGGCGCCAGAGACCACGCCGTTCATCCGTTCCGCTGGTGCGTCCAATCCAACGGCCTTTGCGCGAGAGGACGGGCCCGGGCGCAAGTTCTGCTCGGCCACGTCACCGCAACAGATGCCGGGCGTTCATTGCGCGCGCGCGACACCTCCGGTCCGGTCCGTCGGTGATCCGTGCCAGTGCCAGGGCATCGACCGCGCGCGCGATTGTGCCGCTCCAGCCTAAAGTAGCAAACAGAAAGCACGACTCGAACCAACCTACTTGCATTGGCTACTTCCTGCCTGCATCTGCATGCATGCCGTCCTCTTTTCCACGAAGCGCGCGCGCGCAAGAAGGACAGGTGTGCCAGCCCGCCTGCAGTTTTCTGTCGCCAGATTTCTGGTCCCCTAGCGCCCTCGACTTGGCGCGCACGCAACACCGAAGGGCACACAGCGCGCGCTCTGCGGAAAAATATTCTGTGCGGACCGTCACCCGATTGCTGCCGCGTGGATGCTGCTGCCATCCGGCGCTCGCGCGTCCATCCCGGTTCCTGCACATGGATTCGCAGCGCTCAGCTCAGCCACGGCTCGTTTCATTCACAGCTCACGTTGCGTTGCGTCTGCTTGCTCCAGCGCTCGGCTCAGGTCGGTTGCGCCATTGCCGCCGAATGCCGATGGCCTCCGGGCGACCGCGTCGCAGAACGTCGAGTTTTCGCCGCACGAGCTGAACTGCCCATCCCTGTTTTTCGACCTGCAACTTCCCTTCCCTTCTGCTCGGCCACATATCACCGCCGTCAGATGACAGACACACGACGGGCGTTCATAGCGACACCTCTCCAGCCGGTCCGGTGTGGGTGTGGTGATGATATATATGCCAGGGCTCGATGATTGTGAGCCAGTTTTTATTTTGTTTAACAAAAACTCGAGTCTCGATTACCCGAAATCAACCGTCCTCCCTTCCCTTCCTCGCGCGCCCAAGCCCAAGTATGCCACAGCCCTGCTGTCTCGTGGGACCGTCCGCAGTTTTTGTCGCTAGTTTTCTTTCTGGTTCGCAACTGACACAGCGCTCCGCCTCTGCCCTGGTGGGACAGCTCGGCGTCCTTTCTTGGTGTGCATGTGCACGATCAACCGCAACGGGCAAACGGCGTTGGTGTGGCTCCGGTCCGCGCGCGCACCGCTGTGTTACCGACGACGTCGACCGTCGTCCGTCAAGGCATCAGAAGCGAGGATACACGAACAAAACTAGCTTAGATCATGCGTTGTAAAACTTTAAATAAATTTAAATCGAAAATTTATTATAAATGATGGAAAGAGAAAATAGAATATGAATCTTTAAAAGTAGAGGGATCTTAACACGAATCTATATGTTAAATTTTGTAAAAAGAACGACAATAAGGACGAAGTTTGAATAAATTTGACTAAAATACAACGGCTAAATAGAATTTAGAACATTTTGTTAAGAAATTAAAAAAATGAAAACTATAAAAGTTGTTAGAACAATTGATGTCTAGGACTAAAACATCCGAATCATTATGATGGAATATATAGAAATTAAAATTTTAAATTAGAAAAATTAATTTCAAAAAATTAAAAAAATAGGTATTGTGGGATCTCATTTTGTTAGATTAATTGTAAGAAACACGATGCTTAAAACGAATTTAAAAACAGTGACACGGATTAGTAGAAAAACTAATTTTAAAATGATGCATGTCATCACCCGAAAAAACCTAAAGGTAGCAATCCTACGCCGGTTACACTCTTTAATATATATATTCCACCCCATGGAGGCACGGACTACTTGTTTCTACTCTCTCTCTCTCTCTTTTGCGGATAGTTGTTTCTAGCATGTGCCGTAAAAATGCAAGCGTGGACTGCTCAAGCATGAACAACCCATTCTGATTTGAGGCTTGTCTGAGCATGAAAGACTGCAATCACTACCAGAGAAGTTACTGAAAACTCAACTTAAACCAACAAAAAATGCTGCACACGCCACGATCAGAATATCTATCAATCCCACACGTTATATTATATACTAGCATAGGGGGGCTCCCTGCGCCAGTTTTGTCTATACATTTTTTTTGTGTGGGGAGGAATAGGGGCGCTCCCTTCGTTAGTTTTGTCTATAATTCTAGTTTAAAACTAAAATATATTTGTTCTTCTAACTGTTAAAATTTAAGCATGAAATAATTTAGTAATCTCCAACAGAGAGCAGGCATTTCTGTGTCGCTACACAGAAATTTGTGCATTGAGCAAATAAATTACCGGGAATTGAGCAGCATACATTTGATGAACCACTCCAACTTCACAAATTTACTTGCACTCAGATAACGACACACTAGTATGGCGGATGAATAACGACACACGGATAAATTTACTTGCCAAACTGCTTGCCAATTTCAGAACATCTCTTCTTTGAACTACTCAAGCATATGGACAACCAATTTTGATTTGAGAACTAACTGAGCATGAAAGAGATGCCCCCACTACCAGAAATTACTGAAACCTGAACTCAAATCAACAAATGCTCCACAAGAACCGACCTAGTTTCTACGCATTATTCTCACACCAACCCCAAGATCAGAAAACAAGGGAACAACAAACCAGCCACATTGTTCACCCGATCTTCCTTTACCATGTAAAACAGGGCATTTAAGATTCTCATCATCATTCATCAGCAAGGAAAAGCGTTTGAAAACAGGAATAGATTAAGCAAAAAGGAATTGTTCTCATCGGCCGCACTGATTCAGTTCTTGTCTGACTCACTTCACCCAGGCAAGTGATCGATCAAGACATGGACGCCCAGAAAACTAGCAACGCGACCTGAGTGAGACGCACCAACATACTGCAGAGTGCAGAGGATAACAACTACTGAACCAACGAACAAAGTTCTTCCGACTCCATCAAGTACCAGATCGATCGCGGGTAAAGATGCAACACAACTACGATGAGTGCACTACTACTGCAACCTACTACTGCCGAAGCAAGATCTCGAAGGTACAACTGCTGCTGCTAAGTACGAACTGAAGTCAGGCGCCGGCGATGGTTGGCAGCCGGCTGGGGCGCGGTGAGGCGAGGGTCACTCGAAGATGATGATGATGGCCAGGGTGAAGATGAACCAGTACGCGATGCGAGTGGCAGGCGGCTTCTCGGAGACGGAGTTCCTTGGCGCCGGAGGCGTGGGTGCGGCGGCCGGCACCTGGGAGGGGGCGGCGGCCGGGAGGTTGGGGACGGCCTTGCCCTGGGGCTGCTGCTGGGGCGGCGGTGACGGCTTCACGGTCGCCGGTGGCGGAGGGGCCTCGCCTGCGCAGGAACAATAAACCATACAAGCGTCATTCATTAACCTCAACTAATCAACACGACAGCAAAATTAAGCGGATGCGAGACAGGAGCAGAGCAGGTTCATACGCGATGGTTGCCTGTGTCGGGGTCCGGCCGGGGGTGGCGGGGCGATGACTGGGACGGCAGGGGGTGAGGGACCTGCATTGCAATTTGCAAGAGCCGTGAACGGCGTTAGTTCTGTGCATCCGTAATTCAAATACAACGTTCTTACACAATTCAAATAAAAGCATCGTTCAGTAATTAATATGCAAGAAGTAAAAAAAGGAGAGAGAGAGAGAGAGATCAGAAGATATTTATAGCAAGGACGGTATCGTCATTCTGACAAGATAAGCTTGTACCGCGCGCAGCTGCTATTTCGTGAGTGCCAAGAAAGCAAACAGGCTAGTGCCCGTTCCGCTGCTGTTGTACGAACAGGCTAGCCCTCGTTGCGCTGGTCAGAAGCCCAACAACTTCCGCGCAGCAGGAACGAACAGACAGAACACCGAAAAACAGGTAGCGGTGAAAACGGAAAGCCAGCGTTCTAACCGCGCTCATGAGCAGATTCCATTTAGCAAAATCAACATTAATGCCCATGAGAAGTCTCAAATCAGATTTGGCACAGTGGGAGATCGATCTCTGCGATTCGATAAGGACAAACACCAAAAGAGGTTAGCCACTGCATGGGCTAGTCAAAGAGGCGCAGAGACTATGCCAAAGAAAACAGGATTGCCTTTGCAGGCAAAGGCCTGTTCCACGACATAAACAGAAATCGGCACAGCAAAACACAGGAAAAGCCTCATCACATGAACGTGGAGCGAAAGGAGGCCAGCTAGCAGAGAGCCAAGTACGAACAGGTGCTACACATTCGTAGAGCGACAACGAAATGGGGTATACCAATTCACAAGGTTCGGCTTCTTCATGAGAAGAAGACAAGCACAGAGGGTAAATTGCACCGAGATGCAGAGCTAACGCTGATCAAAATCTGGGCACGGCAAAAAGGACACAGCACGGGAAACTCTATCAAGCGCGCATAAAGAAAACCCCACAGATCGCAACCTATACGCATCAAAATCAGAACCGAAAACATATGGAGTCGCAGCACGCGCGCGGATTCATGAGGCAACTTGCCAAATAAGCGCTAATGCGGCGCTTTGTGGCGCTCGTGCGGCACCAAAATGCAACACAGTTAGATACATAAAAGATCAAAAACCCTGCGGCGAAACCTACGGTTATACGAGCTCGTCGCCACTGGTAAGGCGAGAACGCGAAAGAGAACACAATCGCAAAAAAACTCGAACACTGGGAGCATCGACAAGCCACAACAGGATCCGAACCAGAGAGAGAGAGAGAGAGAGAGAGAGAGAGAGAGAGCTCTGTCTTACCTTGGCAGGCTGCGGCGAGGTGGGCGCCTCCGGTGCGCAGGCCTCCGCAGGCGGTGTAGAGCGTGAGGAGGTGGGTGGCGTTGAGGCGGGCGAGGACGAGCTGCGGCTGGGCGGCGACGCGGCAGAGGCAGGGGACGCCGCCGCCAAGGTCGACGGAGGCGACGATCGGCTCGCAGCAGGGCGCCGTGGGCATGTCGGGCGCGCAGAAGAGGGCTATCTGGGTGGCGAGGGTGGTGGGCTCGCACGCCGCCTGCGCGTCGGCCCCCGTGGTCGCCGCGGCCGCTCCGCCGACGAGGCCGAGCAGCAGCAGAAACAGCAGGACGAGGCGCTCCATCATGGGTGGGATCTCTCTCGCTCGCTTCCTACTGCTGCTACGCTAGGGTTAAGCGCTCTTTGTGGAGTGGCGTGCTGTGAATGGAAGGCTCTGGTGGAGATGATGGTGGGAGTTGCGAAGGGGTCGGTTATATATCCAGGGCGGAGGCGCCAAGGTGAGCCGGGTTGGGCCGGGTTGGCGCGCACTGAAGACACAGATGGGAGTCAGGGAATGTGCCCGTAGGATGGGCTGAGTATTGAGCCTGTGCCCATTCCCGTCCTTTTTTTTTTGATAAAACTCCCGTCCTTGAAGTCCTGAACTATTCTCTTGTGCTGCTTAGGGAGCAGATTTTTTTACACTGTTTTCTCAACATAAATATGGAGAAGAAAACCTCCTTATGCGAATTATGTGGAAAGGAGGCCAACAAATTTATAATTGGTTTACCGGTTCGTTCAGTTAAGAGACATCTGTTTATAGGACACTGAAGAATCGCACTTATTTTGTAGGGTACTAGATTAAAGATTTTTATCTGTAAAACATTGAAGTTGTATTACTAGTGCTACAGACAAATCTGCATTATCATGATGTCTATGAGATAAAAAATTCTTTATTTAATTACATGTTAGGTCAGTTACTTGTGGATTGCAAAAAAAAAAGTTCAGTGTGATTTTACTA
Source organism: Oropetium thomaeum (assembly GCA_001182835.1). Classification (NCBI taxonomy): domain Eukaryota; kingdom Viridiplantae; phylum Streptophyta; class Magnoliopsida; order Poales; family Poaceae; genus Oropetium; species Oropetium thomaeum. The sequence goes on along the minus strand of LFJQ01000075.1, from coordinate 696,817 downwards.
AAAAAAAAGTTCAGTATCGCTTTGAATTTCATTTTTATTTTGTTTTTCTCGACTGAAATGGTTAGCTTGCCCGCTTGCACGTGTGCCTCGCCGCCGCGCCCGTTCCCTCACTCTGCCATGGCTTTGCACGTCCGGCGCTCGCCCCTGCACCCCGCCCAACGCCTCAACCTCTGAACGACTGAGAACCTCCCACTCCCACCTGCGCGCCGTCCTATTGCGTTCCCACTCCCACGGACGCTGCAGCGTCCATGCACACGCGCCACTCCAGCCTCACCCGCGCGCGCCATGCAGCAGGCTACGTTTCTCGCAAGGCGCACCAAGCGCTCCACGCGGCGCCCGCTCCCGATCATAGTCGGTCCACCGCCGCCGGCTTGCTGCCTGTGGAGTGCGCCGCGGGTGTTGAGCATCTTCGGTGGATGCTTGGCTCGAGCCTCCTGCCTGGCGCGCTCGAGCTCACGGCGGCGGTCAAGTCGGCCGCGGCGCTCTCTGACGGCGCCTCGCTAGGGAGGTGCCTCCACGGTCTCGCAGTCAAGGCAGGACTGGCGGGGAACGTGGCGATAGCGAAGGCGATCATGGACGCGTACGGGAGGTCCGGGGCGCTCGCGTACGCCCGCCTCATGTTCGATGAAATGGCGCGCCCTGACGCGGTGTGCTGGAACATCCTGATCACGGCGTGCTCCCGCGCTGGACGTTTTGATGACGCGTTTGGCATGTTCCGGTCGATGCTCGCGTTGGGCTGTAGCGAGAGCATGCCAACTGCTGTGACGGTGGCTGTAGTTGTTCCGATGTGTGCGAAGTTGAGGCAATTGTGGGCTGGCAGGAGCGTACATGGCTATGTCATCAAGACCGGATTGGAGTCAGATACTCTCTGTGGAAATGCACTGGTATCAATGTACGCAAAGTGTGGTGGAAGCACAGCACTGGATGATGCACATGGAACATTTTCTTCAATTCGATGTAAGGATGTTGTTTCATGGAATTCAATCATAGCAGGATGCATAGAAAATGGTCTGGTCGAGGAAGCACTTGCACTTTTTGGCCAAATGATCTCACAGGGCGTTCTTCCGAATTATTCAACAGTGGTTAATATCCTTCCTGTGTGTTCATTCATGGAATACGGGAGTTATTATGGGAAAGAAGTGCATGGTTTCGTGGTTCGGCATGGATTGGAAATGGATATATCTGTTTGTAATGCACTGATGATACATTATTCCAAACTGTCTGAAATGAGGGTTGCAGAATTAATATTTACAGGTATGAGTAGGAAGGATCTTGTTACATGGAACACCATTATTGCAGGATATGTGATGAACAGGTATCACTGTAGGGCAATAGATCTGTTTCAGGGTCTTCTTTCTACAGGAATTGCACCTGATTCAGTTTCTTTTATCGGTCTGCTCAGTGCTTGTGCTCAAGTATGTGATGTGAGGACGGGGATGAGGGTTCACGGTTATATCTTTCGAAGGCCACCACTTCTTCAGGAAACATCCTTAATGAATGCTCTTGTTACTTTCTACAGCCAGTGTGACAGGTTTGATGATGCTTTCCTTGTCTTCACTGATATTCTGAACAAGGACTTGATATCTTGGAATGCAATTCTTTCTGCTTGTGCTATCAGTGAGAAATATGTCAAGCATTTCTTTGTACTGTTAGGTGAAATTGGTCGACAAGGGAATCAATGGGATTCAGTCACAGTTTTAAATGTTATACGTGCGTGTGCCCTCTCCGGGGTTAAGATGGTTCGTGAAGCTCATTGTTATTCCTTGCGAGTCGGTTATATAGCTGAAACTTCAGTTGCAAATGCCTTTCTGGATGCGTACGCTAAGTGTGGCTACCTGCAAGATGCAAGCCTATTATTCAGAAACCTCGGGGGGCGGAACATTGCAACAGACAATACAATGATAAGTTGCTACCTGAAGAATAACTGTGTAGAAGATGCTGAGGTGATCTTCAACCAAATGGTGGAGAAAGATCTGACTTCATGGAATCTTATGATCCAATTGTATTCACAGAATCATATGGATAATCAAGCCTTCACCCTGTTTAATCAGTTGCAATCCGAAGCGGTAAAACCCAACACTGTCAGCCTTACTAGTATTCTTCAGGTTTGCATCCATTTGTGTTCTGTACATCTTGTGAAACAGTGTCATGGTTACATGCTCAGAACGTCCCTAGAAGATGCCCACCTTGAAGCAGCTCTTATCGATGCATACTCGAAGTGTGGGAGCATAAGCAATGCATACAGTTTATTTCAAATCAGCCCTAAAAAGGACATTGTCACATTCACTGCCATGATAGGATGTTATGCAATGCATGGAATGGCTGAAGAGGCAGTTCAACTCTTCTCTAAAATGCTTACGCTTGACATTAGACCAGACCATGTAGCTCTGACAACATTGCTGTCAGCATGCAGTCATGCAGGGCTGGTTAATGCAGGAATCAAAATTTTCAAGTCCATTAGGGAGATTCATGGAGTTGAACCGACCGCAGAACACTACACATGCATGGTTGACATTCTTGCTCGCTGTGGACGTCTCCAAGATGCATACAGCTTTGCCTTGGATATGCCCTCTCATGCAGTCAACGCCAATGCATGGGGCTCCTTGCTAAGCGCATGCAAGGTTCATGGAGAGATTGAAATCGGCCAACTTGCAGCTGATCACTTGTTCTCGATTGAGGTGGGGGACATTGGGAATTACGTTATTATGTCAAACATCTATGCTGCGGATGAGAAATGGGATGGTGTTGAGCATATCAGGAAACTGATAAAATCCAAGGACATGAAGAAACCTGCAGGATGCAGCTGGATTGAGATCGAGAATACCAGACATTTGTTCATAGCCAGTGATGTTAAGCACCGAGACAGGTTTTCTATCTACAATATGCTGGGAAGTTTGTATCAGCAAATAAAATACACAGATACAAATTGTTGGGACAATTATGCAGTCTAACTGATCTTAGAGTTGCCGAAATTAGAAGTGGGATGTGATTGGAAGCTTTCTTCACTTTTACTGTCCAGGACTTCCACCTGCCTGCAAACCAGTGAAGGTTGTGCATAAATGTTGAACATTTTTCTGCTGTCGATAGGCCTTATGATGTCTCTTCAGGAAGGTTGGGGGTTCTGAGCAAGAGAAGAATAGATACTAGTCCAAACTGAAAGAACTGAATCCAACATACTAGTTGACTTCGGAGCTTGTCAATTGACTCAATCCTGGTCCCTAGTCAATGCACAGAATCTTCATTCTCTTGCCTGGATTGAATTATGCTTCATATTAAGTTGATGTAAGTGTTCCTCCTTTAGCTATATGCAAGAGTATCATTGCAGTTTAATGTAGTACTCCTATAATCTGTATTACACCTCTTTTCATGTTGTGGCTCACTTTTATGTAATTCTTTTTTTTTTTCTTTTTGATAGGGGATCACTTTTATTTCAATCTTGTATTTATGTATCATTAGTTGTGCTAGCTAATTCATCCTATTAGGACAGACAAGACTGAGTTTATGCATGCTTATTGATTTACATGGATCTAGAGGCAATTCTGTTTGGCTTTCTCTGTTGTCGCTGAAATGTAAAAATCTTATTCATGTGGACTGCTACAGCTTTATGCTAAATTCTGCAATTCATGGCTTTGGGTTCACGTTTTCCAGTTAGCCTACATATTTTAGTAGGGTAACTTATATAAGTCATTTGTCATATGAGCAAGCTTTATCTCTTGTGTAATGTATAAAATAATACCAAATTAATATACACTCGTTTTCCTTGCAGAACAGGTTGGTTTAGATTATTTTGAGCATCAGCAATTGGCTTGAGGCTGGATGACACAACTTATCCATTGGGACAAAGTTCTTAGATGGAATTTGAAGGTAACAAGTCTCTCTAAATTGTATAGCTTTTCACCTGCAATAGAAAGTGACAACCGATGCGTTCACTTTATCTATATAAGTGCATACCATAATACCGAAGAATTGTTTCCTTTATGACAGGTTTAGCTAACAGTTTTGATATCACCTGTATGTCAGCTCTGTCATTATGATCTCTGTGGGCCGATTCCGACTGAAATTCTGAAGATCAAAATGTTGACTGATCTGGATTATAACTATGTTTTGGTCTTAATATTAACACTGATTGCTGTCTGTTTTATTGTTCGTCTTCTACTTCTAGATGCCAGGTTCAGTTAATCCAATATGGCTGCAACCATGTCAACCATTTTTACGAAGTAAACATGTAGAGTCAATGACATGCCACGGTTCAGAAAGATGAACCTCGTAGGCCGTCTCTGGAAGTATGGTCCCACCAACCAGTGAGAAAGATGGCTCGTCCTGTGTACCGGGCAACAGAACAGAGGAACCCGTCTCTGGAAGTATGGTCCCATCAGCCAGTGAGAGAGATGGCTCCTATTTCGTACGCGCCACGGACACGACAGATTTACCGCGCACGCGTCTTCCTTGAAACAACACCTCTCTTCGGGCTCCTCTCTAGCTCGCTGCCGTCCACAAAACGGATTCGGCGGCGGGACAGGTCACCAACCACCAGACGAAGCCTCTGTTCGGGTTCGGCCGTACTACTATAATAGCCTCCTCAGCGACCCACGCAAACTGTTTCGTCGTCGCGCCGCTCGAAAAAGAAAAGATTCCCTTTGCTCGCCGGAATCCGCCTCTGCCGCCGTTGATGGATCTCGGAAGGACCAAATCCAACGCCGCCGCCGCCGTGTCCCTGACCCACGAAGTGAACAAGCACCCATCCCGCACGCTGTGGTTCCGCGAGCTCTGGGTCAACGCCTCCAAATAACGGCTTTCACAGAGGTATCCTCTTTCGTCTCGATTCTGTTGAAGGAAAGCAATATTGGATCGCGGTGAAATAAGAATTTCTGGGGATGGATTGGATGTTCTGTTCGATCTAATTTCGACGGCTCGGTGTTACGCCGGCTTGGTTGCTGTTTGGCTTCAAGATCGTTTGAACTACTTCACCATTTGTTCGATTGTTCTGCAGCATACTATGATTATTTGATAATGAAACTTATAACTACTTCGCTATTTGTTCTGCACCATGCCATGATTATTTGATAAAGAAACTTTTAGCAAAATTACTGGAGCTTGTTCCTCTGGAAAAGTAATTTTGGTGATTTGTCACATTCCAATCTTTTGATGCTTTACCTCATTATAGGAGAGCAGTGGTGGATTTCTCTATTGATTGGGGGGAAATAAAGCAAAGAGGAACCGGCGTCCTTTTGACAGCAATATCAGCATTGTGGCTTCCTCAGTTTAAACTGAATAAGGCTGTTGAATAAGAGGAACTGTCAAAATGTATAGGCAGAAGGTCCCAAACTCTGGGTGGGCTGCATTTGATCGCAGGTGGCGTGGCAAGGATGGTAGAGGGGATGAAACTGATGTTAGCTCATTTCCACCTCTCTCAGATTCTAAAGCTCCCATGTCTTCTAGCAGTTCTGTTACGGAAAATAGGGTGAATCCAAAGCCTTTTGTATCAGTGGTTCACCCTTCTGCTGATTTTGCACCAGTTGGTAGTGGAAGGAGAAATAAACAGTCGCCTATTCATGTAGGTGATGTTAATTCTGGTGGCAGCTCTGCTTCTGATAATAAGATTCAGCAGTTGAAGGATGCTCATGGTTGGGCTGACAGTAATTTAATCGAGGATGTATTAGCTGCTGTGAATGATGATGTCGGCCAAGCATCTGATTTGTTAAAAGCTATGCTCCCTCCCGACATGCTGACAGGAGAGAGCAAAGCTGCTGACCAATCTTCTGCTGAGATGAATAAAGAAAATGCTACAGTGGATAATAGACATCCAGATAGGTCACAGTTGTTGCCTATGCCAATGAATTTATCCTCCATACCCATGGAGCCTGAATTGGAGGAGCCTGGTGACGATTATTTAAACCACCGAAAAGATGCATTGAAAATGATGAGGTATGCTCACAATCCTTGTTTAATGGTCTGGATTTTGGGAATCTCATGCTTTAGCATTATATTTGCATTCGGTTGTGTGTACTAGTCTTGGCTCTTTTGTTATGCCTGTTTTAGTTACTTGTGGCCTTCTGTATTACTCAGAGTTTGCTTAGAGCAATATACTTCTTCAGCACCCTTCCCCCCCTGAAAAATTGATCAGTTAATACGAAGACATCAAACATATTAGGAATAGACATTTCCATTAAAGGAGCCTGGAATACACTCAAATCATTTACTTCATTCTTATAGAATGAGGTTTTCGCATGTTTGTTGTGATAACTGAAATTCAACTTTCTTTTGTTTTGTTTTGCCCTCAAGTCAAATAATGGACTAATTGCCTAATTGCCTTTTCGTCACAGGGCTGCCACAAGGCATTCTCAGGCATCTAGCAATGCATTCTTAAGAGGTGATCATTCTGCTGCCAGGGAACTTTCTCTCAAAGCTCAGGAAGAACGGGCCGCAGCTGAAAAGCTGAATAATAAGGCAGCAGAAGAAATATTTCGCCTGAGGAATAGAAATAATGACATATGGAAGATAGACATGCATGGTTTACATGCATCAGAAGCTGTAGCAGTATTGGAGAGGCATCTCAACATGATAGAGTTCCAGCCACCTGTAACTAGTGTAGCTTCATTTGATCAATCAGCTAAGTTTGAAGCTGCATGTTCTGAATATACGACTGGTTCAGACATTGAATTTGCCAGTGACAAAGTGGTGTTACGCCGGCCTAAGCAGGCCATTTTACATGTGATCACAGGTAACATTTTCTTCCTCTAAGTTATTATTGTGGAGAGTTGATGGTGACATATCAAGCTTTAATATTTTATTTTCATAATGCAATTAACAGGTATTGGCAATCACAGCAAAGGACAGGCTTCATTACCGGTTGCGGTTAGGGGTTTCCTCATCGAAAATGGGTAAGTGTCAGTGCACAATGCAGTATTGTTCCCAAGAATGACTGATTCTGATGGCTTCGCACTTGCAGGTATCGATTTGATGAACTGAGGCCTGGTGTTTTTGCTGTGCGTCCAAAATTCCGCCGCCGTTGAACTTGTGAAGATTGTCGAATTTGACAAGAGTATTGACTGTTATAATGGCACAACGGCAGATTTTAAGAAATTCTTTGTTGGAAAACTTATATGTATTTAATGGTTTCGTTCCTACTTCAATTGTCATTCCGTGCACATCTAAGAAGGGATGTACTTATAAAGCAGTTCTAATTCTTAATTCTATATACGGAAGTGTACTGGTTTATTGGCGTGCCACATATCCATGACCGAGGTTTTATCCTGGGTACCTCTAAGTTCGCTACCTTCTATTCTTGACAACAAAACATTACGCTGCCAATGGATACAGCTGCCAGATAACCCTCAATATCCAGTCTAAAACGGGATTTTTTGCCAACTATCTGTCCTCTTCCTCTTGCTTTGTTCGTTGGTCTTGGTCTTGAGTTCCAGTTCATGCCTGTCTGAGATAAAAAGGTGGTCCAGGCATGAATTGACAAGTAGTATAATTTAAAATACTTCCCCCATATTTTCAATGTTGACACTGTTTAGTACAATTTTCCACTAATCAACATCAAAAAATTAAAATCCAGAGGGAGTAGACATAGATTTGAAGGAACCAAGATCAAAATAAAAGAAAATCAAAATGAAAGGGTAGAGAAGATAAAAGAACAAGCAGCACTTCATCGCTAGCGAAATTGCCACGTGGCACCATCCTTCACGGCACATCCCTCATTCCGCTCTGTGGCCTCCGGTGTCCGGGCGCAAAGAGCAGTTGGTGGCTGGCCCGCCTGCCACCTCTAGCTAGAGACATCCCGTAGTTCGTTTGGGGGGTCCGATGTCAGTGTCACGCCGCTTCCTTCCGAAACTCTTGCTTGCGCCTCCTCCCCTCGACTAGGAGTGAGCCGCGAGCCGGAGTACGGGCGGCTCTGGCTATGGCCTCGCCGGCGGCGACGCTGCGGCACCCTTCCCCCACCATCCTTGCCTCGGCTCCTCACCGCGGTCTCCGACGAGGCCGCCAAGTGAGTGCCCAATCCCATTCGTTCCCTTAGCTGGTCCGATTCGATGCCTTATATTGGTGATTCGACGGTGGAATCGTCCCGCAGCGATACATCCGGGGGGTCCCGGCCTGTACCCCCAATTCTGAGAAACGATGGATACTGTTTAAGGGAACTTGTTTAATCTTGAAACTTTCTCTGACGTGAAATAATTTTTAGTTGAATCACTATGAGTGTTAAATTAGTGCGTTGGGTGGAAACAATGTTTGGATCAATTCTGCGTAGTGATGGGGCTGTTTATGTTTTCTACCCCTATCAGTATTTCATGATTTCTGTATATAGCATGATATGCCTCATTATGTCTCATATCTGCAATTCTGCATAGATGTAACATTTTGGCTATGTTTTAAACAGGAGAGAAATGGGTCATATTACACACAGTGAGTTGCTTGACAGAATCTTTTGCATGTTATACTTGAAACTGCAGACTGCACTGACTATTCCTGAATATGTGTAGTCTGACGTGACGTATACTCTGGCATCTGCTTAGTTTGTTTTCTTTGCCTTTGATGTTCTGTATACTTTCAGTTCATCTCGATGCTAATTTTATTCTCAGGTGCACTTTTCTTAGTTACATCCACAATGGTTTACAGGGACATTCACTTTCAAACCTAGCTGCTTCGCGGCTTAAGGTTAATGCCCTTTTTGGGTGGCCTAGGAAAGACACGACAACACGTGACTTGATCCTTCCTGCTGAATCGTATACACTCACAGGGTCGATGTCAGAGGTGTTTTGTGTTTCTTGATTAACTCTTTCTTTCAGGCAATTTGTAGCTAATTCTAGATTCCATAATAACTCATTTGTTTCAGGTAGGTACAAAACCACGTGAGGTGTCTATTTCAGTTGCGTCTTCTATCATGGACATTCCTGCCGGGGATTGGGATGCATGTGCTTGTGATCCAACTGATCCTGAAAAGTTCAACCCTTTTCTTACACATGCATTTTTCTCGAGTTTAGAAGAATCAGGTTCTGCAGTGAAGGTAACAGCATCACATTTTGGTTTCTTTCCAAGAACGAAAACTTCACAATGGATAGTTTACAGTTGGTACCATTTTGTATTGACCAGTATGTGGATGCATGAAAGAATTGGGGTGTGTGTGCGCGTGTGTTTTATTTAGATTTTCTTTTTTTTGCTCATTTACTTGTTCAAAATCATTTCAATCTTATTTGTCGAGTACTCAAGCTCGATTAAAAAGATTTGCAATGTTGTGGACAATGCTAGTTGCTATATTTTTCCCACGTTTAAGTGCCAGCAGAACAGCAAACAAGATTTGTCCTGCAACATCACCACTCACCAGGCATATGAGACATCATAATTTATATGCTCTCCTTCACTGTGGAGTTTAGTGTTACTCCCCACATGCTTAGATGTTAGATGTGATGTATAATAGAACAGTTACTCTCACCATGACCTTTTACCCCCATGGCTATGCACTTCTTATCTTTTCATCCTCATTGAGACTAATCTCCTTGACTGATTTCAGGAAACAGGTTGGTTACCTTTTCATGTCATCGCACGGGATGAGAATAAAAGTATTGTAGGTGTTGTTCCGCTTTACCTTAAAAGGTTTAACATCATTAAAAGAATATTACCTCATGCTTTCCTATGTGCTATGTACACGGTACAATGTACTTCTTTCATCGTTTTCACAGGCTGAGCAAGCACAATTTGAACTTGCAGCCATTCGAGGGGAGAGTTCGTATTTGATCAGTCATGGGCAGAAGCTTACTACAGCTATGGCCTCGAATACTATCCAAAGCTACAGTCTTGTGTCCCCTTCACTCCAGTAACTGGTCAAAGAATATTAGTTCGAAATGCACCATACCAGGATCAAATTTTTGATGCATTGGTCAAAGCTTTGAAGAGTCTGACTACCAAGGTATCAAATCAAAGTTTTAACTTCTTTTTTATTAATTTTGTGAATGCCAAATAATTTTACCAAATAAGTTATAACATATATGCACTGCTGCGCGTCAATTTGGTCTTGTCTAAGCTCTTTGCATCAAGTGATAATATATTAAGTCTTCACTACCAAATAAGTTATCTTCTAGGTCTCACCAGTAACCACATCTTAGCGCTTGTATGATATTTATTCTTTGTCATTCTCTTTTTTACTTACATTAGCAAAATATATGGTAATATATTAAGTCTGTATCATTGCATTAGAAGAATTTTGCCGTCTTCTTGAAGCTATAAAGTTTACAGAACAATGCTAGGTTATTACTGAATTTATCTGTCAGTGATAGGTCAATCCCGAAGTAATAGGGGTTGTAAAGTTCTGGCTCAATGTTAGATTATTGTATGTACAAAGTAGCAATAGCTTTTAATTTCCTGTTGGATTCTTTGTTAATCGCTTTTGTATAGCTTTGGACATAACCTTTTTCTATATGAAACCAATTAAGTACTTATCGGTCCCTGGTGCATTTCAGATGAATGTGTCATCATTACACATTACTTTTCCGTCCGAATGTGAGTTCAGCAAAATGAAGGAAAATGGGTTGTTGCAGAGAATTGGGTTGCAATACCACTGGAGAAATCGAAATTACAAAAGGTATGCTAATGTAACATTGGACCCTTAGCATTTCCGTCTGGATGATTCAGTGCTTGAAGGTGGTTTCCTTGTTATATTATATTGTACACTGTCCAATGTCCCCACTTGGATGAACATAACGTTCCATCATGTGACATTATCCTTTTTTTTCTCTGTTCTTTTTCAGTAATCTTGCATATTTCCTGAAAGATCGTGATGCTATATTATTGATATATTCGCTAATCATTTTTCAGTGTTGACATAGTTTGATATGAGTTTTGATTAGACATTCTTTGAGAGTTCTGACAAAATTACTGCATACACTCTTCAGTTCTTCCTTTACGAGTACCAAAATGCCAATAGAATATTCTGTAATCATTGTCAGTGTTGACATAGTTTGATATGAGTTTGGTTAGGCATTCTTTGAGAGCGATGACAAAATTACTGCATGTTCAGTTCTTCCGTTACGAGTACCAAAATGCCATTAGAATATTGAATCGGTAAATTTAGGAAAGAGAATACGGTTCACCTTAGCAAAAAAAAAAAAAATTATTCAGATAAAAGCATAGCAAGAGGATGCCAACTGCCCGATACAGGGAACTTACTATCTCGTGTATTTTCTGAAGAAGTCATTGCCCTCATTGCTTGTAATACAACACTACTTATTGTTTTCTTTATTTATAATTATTTTCAGTTTTGATGAATTTCTTATGGATTTAAAGCAGCCCAAACGGAAGAACATCAGACAAGAACGAAAAAAGGTTTACCTTCTTTTGGATTTTTCATGAAAATGTAATTTCAAATTTATGCTTATCTTTATGTAACTTTCCAGATTCCTGCTCAAAACTTAAAAATGAAGAGACTTCGTGGAGATGACATAAAGGTAAAATCATGGAGACTCTTTATGATACTCTATATTTTTTTCCTTACATAATCAGATTCTTTCACAAGCATCCAATTGTCTCTAGTATTACTTTCTGAAACTACATTTGTGTTAGTTATAATTGTATATCCTAGTAGCTTATCATGATTTTATTCCCTTGCATTGCAGAGCAGCCATTGGGACACCTTCTTTAAATTCTACCGTAACACAACAGATAATCAGTTTGGTTCTGCGTTGCCCTTGCCTTTTAATTTTCATTTGTACATACATCATACAATTCTCTTGTGACCTTCTGTGATCTGATCTCATCACATATGCCATAGTCCAACAACATTCATGATTAGTTCACTGTATCACATGAAAGCTTTGTTAGAAGAACAGAATATACTCCTGCTATTGGCTATTAAGAACAAAATATACTCGTGCTATTTTCTCTTCACTTGTATGCAACCTTTTGTGGTCCATAAGATACTTATTGGCCTCTTTCAGATTTGCAGCACTTTGCTTGGTAATATTTGCCTGTGTGTTTTTCTCATAGCATCCTTTTTTTGGCAGCTGGGGTAGGCCATACTTGACAAGGGAATTTTTTCACCTGTTGGGGGAAAAGATGGGGGACAAGGTAATGCTTATTGTTGCTGAAAAAGATGATGAACTTGTGGCTGGAGCTCTAAACCTTATTGGAGGTGATACATTGTTTGGTCGCTTATGGGGATGCCTGCCAAATGCATATTTCCCCAATTTGCATTTCGAAGCTTGTTATTATCAGGTAACATGCACATCTGAGGAGCTGTATAATCGATACCAATGTCATTACTTGCTTTGCTTACAGAATATTCAATTTTCCAGGCAATTGAAGCAGCCATAGAGTTAAACTTGAGTAAGGTCGAAGCAGGTGCTCAAGGAGAGCACAAGATTCAGCGTGGTTACCTCCCAGTGACAACTTACAGCTGCCATTACTTTTCAGATCCTGGTTTTGGGGCAGCAATTGGAAATTTTCTTGCGCGAGAGACCGCTCAGGTATTTTCAATAAATAATTTCAGCAAGTTTATAGACATTGTTCCAAAAGTCTGTGCTGCGAAGTGCCTCTGTGACATTTTGTTCTACTTTTATGTATGCCTGACAAGAATCTTTTTTCTGATCTGCATTTACAACTCTGCCATATGAATCCATAGTATCTGTAGTTAATAATGTACTTGGACCATCTAATGCCAGACTCATTGCAGATTAAGTACTGTATATCTTGCATCCTTAAATCACTTGGTTTCCTGTTTTCAATTCGGTGATTCCATTGTTGTGGCCTCCCATTATGATGGCTGAAGTACGTCTCTGCTGTGAAGATTCAGTGCGCTTGAATGTTAGCAATGCGTGCAGCATCTTCATTACCAATAAAGTTGTATGTTGCTTTAACCTACAATGCTCACCTCTTTGTCTCTTCTTTCACTATGCACTGCAGTGAGTTCGGTACCCTTCATCACCCATACCTTTTGAAGCTAAATGCTAATCAATGTGCACTGGTGCTCTTACACTGATTAACAGTTGATGCTTGTGTCACGAAAAGTGGACATCTTCTTGTCACTTTTTTTTTGTAATCCAATTAACACTTCTTTTGTATAAATAACAGGTTAAGCATGTTATTAAGGTGCTGCATGATTCGGGCCCATACAAGGAGGATATTTTGAAAGAATTTGCACCTCAGGAAGACTGATGAAAGGACCTGCTCCTTTGCATATTGTATCATAGAACTAGAATCGTGTAGGACTTGCTCCTTTGCATATTTTTAGCAATAGTAACACGGCCGACACCATCACTTCAAGGAACTGATATTGCTGAAGGCTACGAATACAACATGTGTACATTGTTAAGAATGTAAATATTTGACATTTAATAGTATTAACAAGTCTGAAATGATAGCCTTGAAAGGTCATATCTGAACTCAAATGCTTTCCAGGACGCGGCTACACGGCCCTAGCTTCTGCATAATCTGACCGTGGAGTTGGAAGGTATATGCGTCTCCTTTTTTTCCATCAGAAGAATCTGATTCCACATTTTAGTCAACTTATGTTGCTCTTTTTTTTTTTGTTTCTCTAATGGGATCTCAACTAGTAAGGTGAGCAGTCCCATCAGCCCAAGAAGAAAGGCATGAAAAGACACTCCAGAAGTCAGCATCAGCATATCAGCCAAGATCCGGGCCAAAAACGACGGCGGATAACGGTGCCTCAGATTACGCATTGCATTCTATACAAGGATACAAGGGGGTTCTTCGTCCTTTCTCCCCGTCACCAATCAAAAGGCCAAGAACCAACGCCCAACTCACAAAGCCATGTTAGAATCTCAAAGCAAGCAATCTACTACCTAAATGCTAAAAATCTCCTCCACCGTCCAGGAAGGGACACAGGTTGAGGGGTCTCTGCTTGGAAACGCCTTTACCAGCTTCCTCCTACCCTGCCCTGAAGAGGCCTGAACCGCAATCTGCTCAGGCGCACCACCATAGCAGCGACAATGAGCAGCCGCGCGACGACCATCTGTGCAGCAGCTCGGCCAGGCACAGCACGGCGTACAGCAGCAGTACGAGCTTCAAGAGGAGCGGGAAGTAGTGCGAGAGCTCGACGCTTGACGAATGCAGAACCTGAAATAAAAGAGAACAAGAATAATCACAGCCGATCAGCATTGCACCAAAGATTTTTTTTTTTCGGTATGCTTGTGCGGTGATGCAATGCAACGGCAGGGACTTGCCATGGCGACTCCGGTGAAGTGTGCTCTCCTCCCTGACGGCAACGCGGCGGCAACGGCGGCGTGGTCGGAGGGCGGCAGCGGCTTCCTCTTGGTCACGGCGGCATCGCACGGAGCGGAGCAGCCCTGCTTCGGCTTGGCGAGGGAGCAGTTTCTGAGGCGCTGCACGTCCTTGCTCTGCAGGGGCTTCACGATGTAGTCCTCGGCACCAGCGCTCAAGCACCTGTGCGCGCAGGGTAAAAAAAACGTTAATAAGATCCTCGTTACATACTGCGTGCCGCGTGCGAGATTACGTTAATCGTGTTGCACGGTTCAAAGCTCAAGGTTCTCCGTGAATGCACAACACAAGGTTCTCAGTGTCGTACTGGACTGCGGATTGATGAATGGCTTGCTTATCAGTGCGATGTTAGTGAAGGTATTAACACACTTAGTACTGTCGGACTGTGGTGTGAAGCAGGCGTTCAGAGCAAGCGAAGGCAGCTTTACTTCTTCTTTTTTTAAAAAAAATAATAACTGCATCAATTTTTGACAAAAACTGATAGTCGAAGGGGTAGAGAGAAAAAAGAGTCACCTGCTTATCCGCTGGGGCTCGTCTTCTGATGACATGACGATCACCGGTATCGGCTTCAGGGGGTTCAGCGCCTGAAAGCAAGCATCCACGGAAATGAGGCCACGCCGCAGGCCGCACATGCCATAAAGAAATTGAGGCGGTTTATACCGGCAGGTGATTGATTAGATTAAGATTACCTTGATGGCCTTGAGGAGGTCGTAGCCAGTCATCTCGGGCATGCAGTAGTCCGTGAGCACCATGTCGATGGGCTGCTGTTCCTGCAAAACGTCACAGCCCTGATTTGTTTAAACAAAACCGTTCTGAACGCACAGAAACTCATGCCAATATGTTTAGACAAAAAGGCTGGGTGAATAAAAAAAGGAGAGAGAGAGACAAAGGGATGATGGTCCATTGGAGTCTGAACTGTTGCACAGACCTCTGTGTCCCCCCTAGTATGTGTCAAGCTTTTTCATGGCATGGCAGAGGCCACATCATCGTTAACTACACTAACCTAAGCAGGTCTCAAGCATGGCATTCGGTTACCATTAGCTCTAGAACTGTAGCAGACAGCCGGGTCCCTTTTTTATTTTCCTTTGCCGCCATGAAAAGCGGCGACCTTTTCCTTCCAAAAGAGAGGAGAAACAGAAGCGCTCACGCGCGCATGCGCACACGCAGCCCCGCGCGCCGTACGGTACGGCGCGTCGCCGACAGGTGGCGCAGGTGCCCATGCCGCCGGCGTGGCGTGGCGTAGGCAGCACGGGATGCCGCCGGGTTCGGTTGCTGAGAATTGCAGGCAAGCAAAAAACTGCATTCTCCGTGTTCGCGGCAGCACAGCAACGAATGGATTGAAGTACAGTAGGGAGTGATATGGCTGGTGGGGAGAAATTTTTTTGTTTTGTTTTCTTTACCTTGCCGTCCTTGAGTCCGAGCAACTCCATCGCCTTCTTCGCGCTGTCGACGGCGATGACTGTACGAAAATTGAGCTGGTTAGAAGAGTCATAGCGGCATGGAAGGATTGAGCAATTCAAACTAAGAACTAAGAAGAAGGACCGGTCAAAACATTGAAACGTACTGCCATGCTACCATTTACCGGATCCTGGAGCAGACTCGATGACATGAATAAGCATGATAACGAATAAGAACCAGAAGCAGAACAATTCAAACAGAAGAAAAACGAGGATGTAAAACGAAAGAGGTAAGACTGCAGGCTGCAGTCGCTGGAACATGGAACGCAGCTGAATCAGAGGAAACGGATGGCACGAGCAGGGCTGAAGAATCGAGAGAGAGAGAGAGAGAGAGAGAGAGAGAGAGAGAGAGAGAGAGAGAGAGAGAGAGAGAGCTGACCGTGGAATGAGCCGGCGCAGGAGTTGCTGTTGAGCAGCAGCTGCACTACCTTCCTGTCGACGGGGGAGTCGTCCACCAGCAGCACCCTCATCACCCCCTCTTCCACCTCCAGGCCTGCTCCGCAGTCCATCTCCGTCGTATCAGCGTCTCTCTGCTTCCCTCCTCTGTTGTAGCGCTGCTCTCTCTCTCTCTCACCGCCACAGGCGCGACAGCAGGCAAAAGTTTCTTTTCTTCTACTCGTGGTAAGAACGACGGGTGGCAGCTCTTATAAGCGGTAGTAGTACCGCCATGAAAGGCTCGGTTCAGCTCAGGAAGAGGAAGAGGAGGCGGAGGAGGGCAAGTGTCAGCAGCAGCAGCAGGCGTGAGCCAGTAGTACTGAGCTCGAGAGACAGTGATGAAGAAGAGGAGGCCAACTAGGCCAGTGCGCGCTGGCGTCGGGCCCCACCGGGTCGCTCGCGAGGCACGGGGAGTTGCTTTTCCTCTAGATTTTGCTGTCGGGGAATCTCTCCACACTCTCCTCTTCAGTTCTTCCTTTTTCCTTCTTTTTCCCCTCCCTTCTTCCTTCCCGCTTTTTCATTTTCTGAAGGAGTACCATCACCACACCAGTCACCACCACCACCATTTTCGTTTCGTTTTTTTTCCTTTTCTCTCTCCCTGTGCTGTGAGTCTGTGACTTTCTGCACTACTAGCACCAGCCACCAGGGATGTGGATGTGGGATCGCCGTAAAGAGGAGCCACACAAAACTCGGTTGGTTACTCGTAACCGTCAAGGTTGCCGGGATGTGATTAAGAAAAAGTGGCCAGCTGGGCTATTAGCTCGAATTGAACTGATTTTATTTGATTCGATCGCGGCGGGCGGACGGGCCGGTTTCTTTTTCTTTTTTCTTGAGGCAGG
The DNA here is from genome assembly GCA_001182835.1 of Oropetium thomaeum. NCBI lineage: Eukaryota > Viridiplantae > Streptophyta > Magnoliopsida > Poales > Poaceae > Oropetium > Oropetium thomaeum. The sequence goes on along the minus strand of LFJQ01000075.1, from coordinate 679,857 downwards.
GTGGCAATGCAAGATATGGGGAGGATTGAAAAAGGCAGCACGTGGATCCGATCCCTGCTTCCAAACAAAAGTTAAAAAAGTGTTTCGGTTGCGCTGCCATTGTTGATATGCTAGAGTTAAGAGTACGTGTAATAACGTTTCCAGTGCAAGCGTTGCGCCTCGGTTCCGTCCGGGATAGCTTAGCTGAAAAGGATTAGACCTTTAATAACTTTAACCCCCGTTTATATACACTAGTATATAGTGCCGTCCATTTTTTGTGACCTCGCGAGATCTCACCAGATCGTTAGTTACTACTAGTATATGGCAATTTGTTCGTACGTGCAAGCAGAGTCTACAACATTTTGAAACGGCACAAACTGCTCCCTGCCTTTCTTGATAACGGACAACAACAATCAACTGTCTTTGTTTCAAAAAGTCTACATGCAATTTACTTGGAGAGCCCTGCGGTCAACTTGATGCGGCTCCGTCGACGCAGGTTTTGCTTTGGCCAAGCATATTTGCGTTTCGATTACTCCCCTACTACGGTTTTTCATCGTCAACATTACACCAACACATAGTATGTTCTCGTAAACAGACCTCAAAATTTAATGGAGGCGGCAGCAGAGGTATATCCATACCAATACCCACAGCATAACCAGCAGGACCAGTGACAATCAATATTCGGATTACGGAGAGAGAGCTCAGAGAGGCGCATCATGAGCATGAGCCTCCCCGCCACTTAATTTGGCTCGTTCCCCTTGTTTCTACCCGACCATTTCCTGTTCCTGCTCTCAGTGCAATGCAATGCAAAGCGCCCTGCTTGCTTGCCCCTGTGCTGCTTTTCTTTTTTTCAATTGAGTTCGCGATCGAGTCCTGTTCCGCATTCATTCTGTTCCGTTGCCGTCTCGGTCGGGTCGGTGGTAGTATAGTGGTGGTGTAGCATCCTGTACCCTGTACCGCGTTCCAAATCGGATCGCGTACTAAGTAGGGCGACCAAAATCTGGTCGTGATTGCTACTACGAGATACGGTACCGCATCGTGGTTGTGCGGTACAGAAAGAAGCGCACGGAAAAGTGGAGCATCCCGTGGGACGGTGGTGATGACTTCATTTAAATTAAGCCGTGATGTTTGAATACACTGATCTTTCGATTATTTTTTTTTCTAGTACTAGTACGTGCGGCCGTACGTGCCGTTTGGTTTGGTCGATGACCTCTAGTTCTAGTAGTAGCTTGATGAAACAAAGCTCTTAGTAGTACTTAACAGGTTGCCGTTCGGTTGATGTAGTACTACCGTTCACTCGAGCTACAAAGCCGACACATGTACACGTACGTACGTCTCGTGGGACTAGTAGTACTACAGTACTCTCTTCCTATACCAGACAAAACTACGCAGCGGCGCGATTAATCAATTACAGTACTGCTCCATAAGACGAGTGACGAGTCGTCGTCAGCACTGAGACCACCCAGCACCACAAGATCTGATATGCTGCAGAGGCAGAGACGAGTACGGCGGCGCTCACGCTTGGCGCTGTGCCCTGCTGCAGGCCGCGGGCCGCCCGTCTCGACGGACTCTCGGCGCTGGCTGGAGATATTCCTCCAGGAAGGAAGCGAAAGCGAGGATTCTATCCGAACAGAAATGAAGTGCAACGACATGGCACCGGATAGGACTAGGAGGAGAAAGGCGCTCCGGCCGGCGGCCGGCCGGCGTGGGGGTGGGGTGGGGGGGTGTTTGACCGGAAGCGCACGGCCGCTTGCGCGGAACGCGAATCCGTGTGCGGTTGCGGATCGCGGCGCAGGTGCGGTGCCGCGGCAGCAGCGCCGGACAATTTTGTTTGCTGCGGCATTCAAGACGGATCACGAGACGAGGATCCGCGCGTCTGCGGTTTTGCCAGGCGATTAATATCCATCCATCCATCCATTGTAGAGTGTAGTCTTGTCTGTGATGACGCAAGCCCGCCGCTGCTCCTCCATTAACCTCCTCCTCCTCCTCCCCCTCCGTGACGTACGTACGTGAGGGGTGGGGGACGCCCTCGTTGAGTTCGCGCGTTGCACTTTCTTTTGGTCGCTCCAGTCCAGTCCAGATCTTCGCCCACCTCGTGCTCGTGCCGGGCGGAGGAGGACCAGCGCCAGCGGAGACTGGGAACGCTCGTCTTGACACCCCCTCCCCCCCCTTTTGCCTCCCCCTGCTCTGGTATTGACCGGGGTATAGTATATCCATTTTTGTACGCCCCACCCGTGCCGCGTGCACAACACATAAAGTAATTGATGGAGAGTAGTTGGTCCTTATTTTGCCTTTCTTTTTTCTTAAAAAAAAATGAGTTCGTCCATATCTCATTGAAATCTGTGGCCTGTTCAAGTGGTCTCCGTTCTAAACTTCTCCTTTGTTTGTGTGTCACAACTTGCTATACTTGTACTACCCAAAAGAAAAGAAGCGAGTAGTACTGGTTGCCCAAAGCCGCAACCAGCATCATGCTATTTCCTGCGCTGCGCGTCCATGAATGAGCTGATGACGCACGCAGAATCATAAAAAAGGAGCTGATCGATCCTCTCTGTGCACCTTTTCTTTCCCCCATCGATACGGTTCCCCCAAAAAGGCCCGCCCCCTGACCCCACAGAGCATGTCAAAGCCCACATCTCTCATCAAAACTAATGAAGCACAACAGTGCATCCTCCACAGGAACCAAAAGTTGATCGATCTCCCCCCGTAAAGCTGGCACCATAAAAAACCTCTGCTTTACTAGTATTACTACGAGCGATCGATCGATCCCACGGCCGCTTGACCTGTACTCATACGCAGCAGGCCAGCAGCGCTTTACTACAGATCTTCAAGAACGTAGTCCTCCTCCTCTTTTGACAGGTGGTTTGATTCCGGATCAATCGCGGCAATTACTCACCGTATCTAATTTCTTGCGTGCGCGTCACACAAAACCCAGTGGCCTTTTTCTCTTTATCATCAGAAGCATGAATGAAATGCTGCAGTGGCCAATGGCGGTGCCCGAACATGGATGGGATGGGAGAGGAGGCGACGACGACGACGATGAGGGCGGGCGTGCCTGACCTGACAAAGCAAGCTCTATCAGAGACTTCAAACTCCATCACTAAAAGCAATGGCATGCTCCACATCAATAATAATGCCAGTTCCCTGCTCGAGTGTCGTTTGAACTTGGCATGAAGTGCAATGGTGCACTGCACTGCACTGCGGCATGCCTAGGGGATTTTGGTGGCACCAGTCCACCACAGGGCAAGATCCGCCCGCGGATTACACCCAGATTAATTGGCGGTACGACGTACAGATTCTTCGGTGGCCAAGCATGCACTCGTACTAGGAGTAACTAGTACTAAGTAGTAGTACTAGGCACAGCAGGATTTGTTCGATCAGAGTCCCATCATCAATCAGAAAATCCTGAGAAAATGACCGCGGATCCTAGCTTTGACAGGATAGGAGAGTGGAGGTGAAGGACGAGATACAGGGGAAATCGTAGCGCCAGCGGAACAGAACTAAAGGCCAGTAGTAGTAGCGCCAACTCACTGTTTTCTCCTCGGATGCAAAAGCTCTACTGCTACACACATGTCCCAGGAGTCAATTGGGTTCACCCACGAGGCCACGACCGTGACTTGATCAAGGACAAACGCTCCCCTTGATTTCTCGTGTCGGTATCATCTGAACTGTGAAGATGTGTCCTTGTTGCCAAAGACGTGCTAGTACAGTGTTAGTGTTACGCTCGCCGAACCAATCGTGCTTAATTAAGCAGGAGAAGTGGGGAACGGAGAAGCGAACAAAACCCAAATCTGTGAGGTGATCGCGCCGGGCGTTGCTAGGGTGTGTTTGTTTCCTTGGATTGGATTGAATAGTCTTGGACGGAACGATCCAATTCAGCGTTTGTTTCATTGTCAAAGTTGGATAGGTCTGTCCAGAGGAGAGAATATGTCTTATAGATGCTGGATGACTGTGTTCGGCAAAATTGACCGGATGGGTCTGTCCAGCCTGCAGGCCGCGCAAGCATGAGCACCCGTCTCAATGTGTTTGATGACTGATTTTTTTTTCTCAGTTAACTAACTCAATCAAACACGTTGCAACACGTAGATAGTGAAAAGAAAGAGAAAAGAGAAGCTGATGTGCGGGTCAGGCAGCAAAAGGCAAGTTTTAAACTTGGCATAAAAGGTTGAAATCTATAGAAAATTCATTAGCTATACTTTTTTTTTGCCAAAAAGGTATGTTGATGTAAATCTTTTAAAGTTCCTAAGAACAAAAATATATATTCACCGAACTATAATATCTTACTTATCATTCATATCCATACAAACAAACAAACAACTTGGACCATCCAATCCATCTTTCATCCAACCAATCAAATAAAACAACTGGATGATCCAATATATCCAACCAAACATATAACTTAGATCATTCACTTAAAAAAAAATAAATACTCCTATCCAATCCAACTTCGCTTTCAAACCAAACACACCCTTACTGGGGCGGCTGCAGCTAGCTGAAACGGCGGGAGGATCCCAGGGAGATCCTGGACGACCCGGATGGCCTGGTGCGGTGGTGGTGACCCGGCCCGCCGGGCGCAGCAGGTAGCCAGGCGTCGTGCTCCGTGATGGCCTGCCTGCTTATGATGGATGGCAGGTGCGTGGCGCTTGCCTGCTTGCTCATTTTGTTTGTGGCGTTAACGGACAACGGTGTGTAGCTCGCATCGCACCGCGTGACAGTTCCTCGGCGTATCACGGGACGAGGAAGGAGACCGTGCCGAAACGAAGGCGAAGCCGGAGCCGGAGCAAGCAGCAGTGCAGTGCAGTGCAGCACAGCACGGAGTACGTACGTGGTACAGTACATGTGGCACAGAGCACCCGATGCCGTCGTGCGGGTCCCTTGACCTGACCGGCGACTCGCTCGCGCCGTACGAACGGGTTCCACTCTCGCCTCGCGTGGGCGTGGCCCACACAAACCTGCCTGCGTCCCGACGTTACGTTCGTCGCGCGCACGGCCAAACCCATCCATAACGCTCGGCCTAGCCACGGGCAGGAGGAAGAGGAGGGTCTGTGCGCGCGCGGCGACTAGTCGACTACCGACGGGCGACGGCTACCTGGAAGGAAAGGCGTGCCACGTTATCTATCGTCCCCGCATTGAAGCGCCGCACCGCACCGCAAGTTGCCCGCCCCAGCACAGCACGGCACGGCACGGCACGGCCCGGGTCGTGATCCTGTAGCGCTGTCTACGTCCGTGGAGGAGAAGCGGCCGGCCGACCGACCGATGCACAGACGAGCGACGAGGGGACGAGCCGCGCGGGCGTGCGGGTTCGGGTTCGTACTCTACTACGCAGTACTCGATCTACCCGGGCAGCGCGCGGAAGAGGCAGCGAGGCCGGATCGCGAGGGGATCCCGAGGTCAGCCAGCAAGCAGATCCGTTTCTCGATGGAACTGAACTGATGTAGCGGCAGCTTTGTTCTTCCCCGTCCACGCCCGGTCTGCCGTGCCGCGCTGCTGGGTCTGCTCACCACCTGCATCAGGCATCAGCGTTGCTTCTCATCCTCTCTCGACCCCATCTTCTTTTTTTTTTTGCGGGTGATATTTTTTTTTTCCCCTTCAACCACAGACTGCTCAAGTACTAGCAATAATCCGGGTACGTACCGACCGTGCGTTTGCCGGCGTGGAATGGCCGACCCCGACCCAAGTACGAGCTCCCTGCCCACAGGAGGCCGTGGTGCACGAACGCGCGCCCCGGACGCGCCAGCTGCGTGTGACGGACGACTTCCCGAATCGGTTCCACGTACAGTACACGACGCGGTCGCGACGACAGCCGACGACGGAGCTTGCAATGCAGATGGAGCAGCTAGCCTAGCTCGGAACGGAACGGAACGCGTGCGGCGTCGCTTACTAAAACGCAGCAGCTTTCCACCGATCACAACCTCTTTCGTCTGGGTCTCTGAGCTCTCCACGTACGTACGAGATCTTCTCGGCAGTCGGCACGCCAGACCGGCTCGCCTTTCCACCACGTCACTTTATCCTTTCCCAGCCAGCAGCGATCGATCGATCGCCGGCCGGATCCTGCGACTGCGAGGCGATCAATGAAGGGCGCAGTGGTACTGGTACGGCGCTGCGGGCTGCCGCACGTGTTGACGAACATGGCTGCGCCGCGCCGCTGTACCACCCATCCCCGATCCACGAAATTATGAAGCGCAGTTTGACCTGACCGTACGTGTAGGCCTCTCCTCTCCTAGTAACTTTCTGCTTCTGCTGCTGCTGATGGTCCTATAAAAAGTGTCTTTCAAAATTCTGTACCAGTATATACTTTGTTGAGGGTCAATACCGGTGATGACCGGTATTACCGGCCCTCCGACTGCTTTACGTATAAAGCAGCGAGCGACCTCCGTCTTGCCCGACCTCTATGCCACGACGCGCGTACAGTGGCTCGGGCCCACAGACAGGTCCGCCTCGCCCGACCCCCCCCCGACCGGGGTCGGATCATCCGCCACTCGACTCAGGCGCCCGATCTCACCATGACGGAGTCGGGAGCTCGTGCCAGAGTCCGCCTCGCCCGACCCCAGGGGTCGGGCGATCGCTCCCTCCCGACCCTCAGGGGTCGGGAGCGCCACCTACCGCAACAAAGGCGATTGGCACTGAGTGGTTGAGTGATAAAAGCTCAACGACTCCCGTGGCTACCGAAGCCCCCCGTACAAGTGGGCGGTAACCGCCCACGTCGCACAGTGAGGGCAAGGCCGTCACTATGCGAACGACCCCCGTCAAAGCCCATCCCTTCTATCGGGACGGGACGGCCACGATTGACATTCTGACCAGGTATGGAAGCAACGGCGACTGGTCCTTCTCTCCTCCAACCCCTCGTCGGAGGACGCTCCAACATGCTGAAAAGACTTCCCTCGTTGACGGCCATCCCTGTGGCGCCACCGACCAGAGAAGCACCGTCATGTCTGCGACGTCATCCACAGCGGCCGGCACAGAGTCTGAGGCGTCAACAGCGTGGCCTACAGGACGCACGGCCATGCCGTCGCCCACTCCCTCGCGCCGACCCTCTGTACGCCCACCTCCCTCCTTGCAGTATAAAAGGGGGAGGCGGGAGAACGACGCGAGCAAGCTGAACATTAGACCACACGTAGAACACCAGAGACTTGGGAGCTCGTCCCTCTCTCGCCCGTTTGTAACCCCCTACTACAAACCGTCGCGAGTAACACGAACAGCCTCATCGAACTGGACGTAGGGCACGTTGCCCGAACCAGTATAAATCCTTGTGTCCTCTCGCGAACCATCCGAACCAAAACACGCACTCCACGATACTAATTACTCGTCGGCCACAACGAACGCCGACAGTTGGCGCGCCAGGTAGGGGTTCTTTGTGCGTGTTTTCGTCAAACCCCTCTCTTTGTTCGGATGGCTAGCCGCGCAAGCACCTGGGTTCCCGGCACACACGTGCGTTTCGGGAGCCTCGATTTCGTCGCCATCTCCGATGGCGCTTTGGCACTGGCCGGTGCAGCGGCACCACCGGTTGCCTCGCTTGACCCCGGGCGTGCGTCGCCTCTCGATGGCACGATGTCCCGGGCGTCAACGCTCCCAGCTCCATGCACCACGAACAACGAGTTCGTGGCTATGGTGGGCTGCGCGTCCGAGACTTTCTTCGACCTCCTCGATGGAGCGTCGAGCGAAGGCTCCGACGCGGGGTGCAGTGAGGGGAGTCGCCACCCCTCACGAGAGTGCCTCATGATACGAGCAGAAGATCTTCCCGCTGCGGAGGGCGAACGCCCTGCGGAGCCTTCTGGCCCGCAGGACGGGACCCCACCCCGTGACGTGCAGTCAGAACGACTGCGCGCACGGAGGGAGGAACTCCTGGAGGTCCAGCGTCAGCTGGATCAGGAGCGTGCGGCGATTGATCACGAGCTCGCTCAGAGCGAGTCCAGTGAACACACCCGCACTGACGCTCGCGACTTACGAGTCGCAAGTCGTGACGATGGCCGCCCGCGCTTCCCACGGGCGAGCCAGAACCTGGCCGCGGCGGCGGCATTGCTCAGGGGCCTCCCTGAGCCTGTCACGCCGGAAGCCCGACGCGCCCAGCGCGAGGCTGAGGCGCTACTTGAGCGCGCGGCAGTGCAGCAAGCTGAGAGCTCGCTGTCGCGTCTGCGTGGACAACGTGCCCAGAACACGTCTGTCCACCAGACTCTCCCAGCAGCGGATGGCACGGCGAAAGCCTCCGTCCGCGGTCGTCTGGGGACGAACAGGGACGCCCGCGCCACCCTGGATGCGCGGCGGCGCCGCCTGGAATTCGACGATGGCACCTCCCGATCGCGTCATCCGCGTCGAGGGGGACGCTACGACAACGATGAGGATCGAAGCCCTAGCCCGGACGCTCCGGGGCCGAGGGTCTTCAGTCCTCACATTCGGAGCGCGCCATTTCCGCGGCGCTTCCGACCCCCGGCCAACGTGCCAAAGTACGCGGGGGAAACCAACCCTGGCCTGTGGCTCGAGGACTATCGCCTTGCATGCCGGGCTGGGGGCGCGGAGGATGACGATTTCATCATCCGCAACTTGCCACTGTATCTGGCCGATTCGGCCAGGACGTGGCTCGAGCATCTCCCCGCCAACCAGATCACTTGCTGGTCTGACCTCAAGGAGGTTTTCGTTGGAAACTTCCAGGGGACTTACAACCGCCCAGGAAACCCCTGGGACCTCAAGAACTGCCGGCAGAAACCGGGAGAGTCGCTCCGGGATTACATCCGGCGCTTCTCCCGGCAATGCAATGAGCTGCCCGACATCGGTGACGCCGATGTCATCGGCGCATTCTTGTCCGGGACGACCTGTCGCTCCCTAGTTCACGAACTAGGGCGCAAGAGTCCCCGGACCGCCAGAGAGTTGCTGGACATCGCGACCAGCTTTGCCTCTGGCGAGGAGGCGGTGGGTGCGATCTTCGATCGCGCCCAAGACGCCAAAGGTAAGCGGGTCGAGACAGCCGGCGGAGGCTCCTCCGACCCCCCGAGCAAGAAAAAGAAGAAGAACCGGCCGCGTCCGTCCGGAGAACGGATGGTCGCTGCCGCGGATCGCAAGGGTGCCAAGGCACCCACGGAGGACACCCCGGACCACTTCGAAAAGAAGTGGAACGGGCCGTGCCCCAACCACGCCTTCCCAGTGAAACACTTATACAAAGAGTGTTCGCTGATGAAGAAGTTCCTGGCCGAGGAGGCCAAGAAGGGCAAGCCGAAAGGCAAGCCCAGACAGGCTCCCGATGACACCAGCAACGACGTCGACGCCGCCGACGGCGACGACAACTTCTCGGAGACGGACGGCTGCCTTATGATCGTCTCTGGGCCGGCGCCACACGGTGGCCGACGTCGGGCCAAGCTGGAGCGCCGTGAGGTGTTCGCAGCTGAGCCCGCCGTCCCGTCGTTCCTCAAGTGGTCGGAGTCTCCGATCACGTTCGACCGGTCAGACCACCCCAGCCACGTACCGCAACCAGGCAAGTACCCGTTGGTGATAGACCCTATCATCGGCACCGTCACTTTCGGGACTCCGTCCAATTTCAGAACGGAGGCTCTCACCTTCGAGGTGGTAGGATTCCACGGATCCTACCACGCCATACTGGGACGGCCATGCTACGCCAAGTTCATGGCCGTACCCAATTACACCTACCTCAAGCTCAAAATGCCTGGGCCGAAGGGGGTGATCACCGTCGGGACGTCCTTCCAGCATGCCTACCAATGCGAGGCGGAGACTGGTGAGCTCGCCTCTGCCACCGTGGCGACGGAGGAGCTCGCCGTCATCCGTCAGCAAGTCACCGAGGACGCCCCCGACTCCAACCGCAGCGCTGGGTCCTTTGAGCCCGCGGAGCGCGTCAAAGAGATCCAGCTCCGCCCCGACAACGCCGACGGCAAGACGGCGAAGATCGGGACTTCTCCCTCCCCAAAATAGGAAAGCGTGCTCGTCGACTTCCTCCGCGCGAACATCGACATCTTCGCGTGGAAACCCTCGGACATGCCAGGCATTCCGAGAGAAGTCGCCGAGCATGCCTTGCACACCAGGCCGGGTTCTCGCCCGGTCAAGCAACGCCTGCGCCGCTTTGACGAAGAGAAGCGCAGAGCGATCGGGGAAGAGATCGCCAAACTCCTGGTAGCCGGCTTCATCAAGGAAGTGTATCACCCCGACTGGTTAGCCAACCCCGTTCTTGTACGAAAAAAGAGCGGGAAATGGAGAATGTGCGTTGACTATACCAGTCTCAACAAAGCGTGTCCAAAGGATCCGTTTCCTTTGCCACGAATCGATCAGATAGTCGACTCAACCGCGGGGTGCGAAACCCTATGCTTCCTTGATGCGTACTCCGGGTACCATCAAATCCCGATGAAGGAGTCCGACCAGCTCGCGACGTCCTTCATCACGCCGTTCGGCTCGTACTGCTACGTCACGATGCCGTTCGGACTGAAGAATGCAGGCGCTACGTATCAGCGCTGCATGATCAGAACCTTCGACGAGCTCATCGGAGACATCGTCGAAGCCTATGTGGACGACATCGTAGTCAAGTCCAAGAAGACCGACCAGCTCGTCGACGACCTGGAACGCGTCTTCACCAAGCTCCGAGCAAACGGCATCAAACTCAACCCCGAAAAATGAGTTTTCGGGGTCCCGAGGGGGATGCTGCTCGGATTCATCGTCTCCGAGCGTGGCATCGAAGCCAACCCGGAGAAGATCGAAGCCATCAACCGGATGGGTCCGATCCAGAACTTGAAGGGAGTGCAACGCGTGACCGGGTGCTTGGCGGCGCTAAGCCGTTTTATCTCACGCCTCGGAGAGCGCGTTCACCCGCTTTACCAGCTCCTGAAGAAATCCGACCGATTTCAATGGACACCCGAGGCACAGGAGGCTCTCGATAGGATAAAAGTTATCCTGTCCAAGCCACCGGTCCTGGTGCCCCCGACCCCGAAAGAGCCACTCCTACTCTACCTCGCCGCGACGACTCAGGTCGTCAGCGCTGCTTTGGTCGTAGAGCGAAGGGAGGAGGGCCACGCCCTCAAGGTTCAACGCCCCGTCTACTTCGTGAGCGAAGTCTTGTCTGACACAAAGACTCGGTATCTCCAGATACTGAAAATTCTTTACGGCGTCGTCCTCGCCAAGAGAAAGCTCAGACACTACTTCGAGTCGCACCCGGTAACGGTGGTCACCTCTTCCCCCTTGCGTGAGGTCGTCGAAAACCGCGACGCAACGAGGAAGGCCGCGAAATGGGCTCTCGAGCTCATGGGCGAGGGAATCACGTACGCCCCTCGTACAGCGATCAAGTCCCAGGCCTTGGCCGACTTCGTGGTGGAGTGGACCGAGGTCCAGCTCCCCACTGCCCCCGTCGACCAAGAGTACTGGGTCCTCTACTTCGACGGCTCGTTGATGCGCGCAGGAGCAGGGGTCGGACTCGTCCTCGTCTCCCCCATGGGGGTACGCATGAGGTATGCAATCCGACTCCAGTTTCCCGCCTCCAACAACATGGCGGAATACGAAGCGCTCATCAATGGGCTCAAGATCGCCGACGAGTTGGGGATCCGACGTCTCGAAGTTCGAGGCGACTCCCAACTCGTCGTCGACCAAGTCATGAAGGAGTCAAGCTGCCACAGCGATGTCATGGACGCGTACTGCCAAGAGGTACGCAAGCTCGAACACAAGTTCTTCGGTCTCGAACTCAAGCATGTCCCGAGGCGGCAGAACGAGGAAGCTGACTCCCTCGCGAAAATGGCGGCGGGTCGGGATCAGATCCCGCCAGGGGTCTTCTCCCACGACCAAAGCCAACCGTCGATCCGACTCAAAGACCCAAAAGGGGTCGGCAACGAGTCGACCCCAGGCGAAAAGGTCGGATCGACTCCCGCACCTCCAGGACCCGACGTTATGGAGATAGACGAGGCACCCGCATCAGGGTCGGGCCCTCCGAACGATTGGAGGACCCCATACCTCGACTGCCTCGTCCGAGGAGAACTCCCCACAGACAGGACAGAAGCTCGACGCATCGCGCGTCGAGCCAAGTCCTTTGTCATTATCAATGGGGAACTCTACAAAAGAAGCCTCACCAAGATTTTGCAGCGCTGCATCCCGACTGAACAGGGAAAGCTGCTGCTGCAAGACATCCACGGTGGGGTCTGCGGACACCACGCGGCGCACAAGACCTTGGTCGGGAACGCCTTCCGACAAGGATTCTACTGGCCAACAGCCGTCAACGACGCTGCGCATATCGTGCGCACCTGCCAAGGCTGCCAGTTCTACGCCCGGCAGACCCACCTGCCGGCACAGGCGCTGCAGAACATCCCCGTCACATGGCCATTCGCGGTCTGGGGACTCGACCTGGTCGGACCACTCAAGAAAGCACCCGGGGGCTACACCCATCTTTTGGTGGCCGTCGACAAGTTCACCAAATGGATCGAAGCCCGACCGGTTGCAAGGATCCGACCAGAAGAAGCGGTCGAATTCTTCCTCGACATCATTCACCGCTTTGGAGTACCAAACTCCATCATCACGGATAACGGTACGCAGTTCACAGGAAAGCGATTCCTTAAATTCTGCGACGACTACCATATCCGTGTCGATTGGGCAGCCGTAGCGCACCCCCGGACGAACGGGCAGGTCGAGCGCGCAAACGGTATGATTTTGCAGGGATTGAAGCCTCGGATCTACAACCGCCTGAAGCAATTCAGCGGTCGGTGGGCAGCCGAGCTCCCTGCCGTACTCTGGAGCCTGCGGACGACCCCTAGTCGGGCCACGGGGTTTACCCCTTTCTTCATGGTATACGGCTCCGAAGCCGTCCTACCAACCGATCTCGACTACGGTGCTCCGAGGGTGAAGGCGTACGACGACCAAGGGAACCAGACGTCCCTCGAAGACGCGATGGATCAGCTCGACGAGGCCCGAGACGTGGCGCTCCTCTGATCCGCCAAGTACCAGCAAGCACTACGCCGGTACCATAGAAGGAACTTGCGGGAACGAGCGTTCAACGTCGGCGACCTCGTCCTTCGTCGCGTCACCAGCAGCCAAGGACGACACAAGTTATCGTCGCCGTGGGAGGGGCCTTACATCGTCGCCAAGGTTCTCCGACCCGGCACCTACAAGCTGCAGACCGCGGACGGACAAGAGTTCAACAACGCCTGGAACATCGAACAGCTACGTCGTTTCTATCCCTAAAACTCGTAGCTTGTCCGTTTTCCACACCCCCCGAGCAGCGTCCGACCCCTGCTGCACAGGGGTCCAACCACGCTCGGGGGCTCAACACCTGTAAGGTGCGCGCATGTATTCCATGTGCGATACGTGCGCGGCCCGACCCTCGCATGTTTTCCAAAAACTTGTGCAAAAACAAGTAAGTCAAAGATAGGAAAGCTTGAGATCGAACTGGTCGGACCGCGAAAGTGCTAACGAGCCCACGGTGGCTATGGCCACAACGCTCACCAGTCAAGCTAACGATCGATCCTATCCGCGACTTACGTTTTGCACCGAGCCTCGGCCCCCCACCTAACGTTTAAGACTCAGAGAAGATAGGTCGCGGATAGGAGAAACACGAAGTCGAGTCGGTCGGACTGCGAAACGCCTACCGCCTGCGAAAGGCTACGGCAACGTCGCTCACCGGCAAAAAACTAAGTGTCGATCCTGTCTACGACCTACGATTCTTTGGGGACACATAAACGGACGAGTGAGGGACTGAGCGCTTTTTCACGCAAGTGATAAGGAAAAGGGCCGCCGAGGTCAAAATCACTTGTGATACAAAAACTTGTTTTTACAAGCTGTCCGGGCGCTTCGGCCTCGGACACCCTAGATACATACTAACTAATCTACTCCTACTCTTCGGGGGCGGGGGTCCGCTCCTGCTTTGGAGTCGGGGGCCTCTCGTGCTCCGGGGTCGGGGGGCGATCCTCCTCCTCTATCCTCGCCGCCAGAGCGTGTGCCAAGGGGGCGACTTCATCTTCAATCTCGTCCAGCTCCGCGTCGGTGTACCCGGGCGCGAACCCCTGACTCATTAAGTCCAGCGCGATGCTGGAATAATGAGACCGGGCGATAGCGAACGCCCGGTGGACGCCTCGGCGGAGTGCCTCCCTTGACGCCTCCCGTGCGCGCTCCTCCACCTGCTCCGTGAGCGCTGCACACATCGTCCGATGGTCAGACCACGCCGCCTAAGGAAAAGAAAGCTAAAAAGAGCAAAGGAGAAAGGGTACCACATACCCGCCACCGCCTTTTGAAGCTTCTTCACCGCTGTCCGGGCGTCGGACAGCTCCGCTCCCAGGTCGGCGGCCACGCCCTCGGCCTCCACCCTCGCCTCCCTCTCCTTCCGAAGCACCGCCCGAAGCCCGCCCACCTGCTGGCTCCTCTCCACCGCCACCACGGTGACGGCATTGCGAGCCTGGTGGGCGGACTCCAGCTCCTCCCTCAAAACGCGGGCCTCCTCCTCCGCCCCCCGGAGTCGGCCGACCGCGGACTCCTCCCGGGTCTGGGCATCCGCCGCCGCGCCGCGAGCAGCGATAAGCTGCCGCTCGAGTGCCTGGCGCCTCCTGAGACCCCTCGAGAGGCGATGTCGGAGTGACGCCGCGATGTTGTCCAACGCGACCATCTCCGAAAGCTCCTCTTGGAGGGCCTGGTCTACGGACCCCACCGCGGCGCCCCCCGACGCCGACCCCTCGGCCACGGGGGCCGTTGGTACCACGGCGGCCGCAGGCCCGCTGGTGCCCGCGCCCTCTGGCGCCTCCCGCGGCGCCACCACCATCGCCTCCGCCCGCACCTGCTCCGCCGCCGCCACCTCCTGCTCCGCGGGCCGCGCCGCCTCGACGGCCGTCGCCACCGCGCGCGGGGGCTCCACCGCCCTGGCCTCACCAGCCGCCGATGACTCCGCGTCACCGGCCCTTGGCGCACCGGCGGACGGGCGCTGCGCAAGCGCCTTCTTGGGCGCCGTGGCCAACGCCAGGGCCATCCCTCCGACCCTGCACAACGAGCGAGCGGCGGTGAGCAGGACACTTAAAGAAAAGAAAGAAAGAATCAAAACTACTTACCCTATGGCCATCGCCCGACGACGCTTGGGGGTCGGATCCGACTGCCCCTCCGAAGGGCGGGGGCGCTTCTCGCTCGCCCGCGCTGCCGCCGGCTCCCCCGGGGCAGCCGTGGGCGCCGCCCTCCCGCTCGGGGGCGTGCCGGCCGACGGCCCCGCCGGCGTCGGCGTCCTTGGCGCCGCTCCCGCTGTCGCGGACCCCGCGGCGGGCATGGCCGGGGCGCGACTCGGCGTCGCCTCCGACCTCCGAGGCTCAGACCTCGGTGGCTCCTTCTGTGGGCGCGTCGCAGCCGGACCCCGGGGGCCCGACCCCGAGGCCTCCGGCCTCCGAGCCTCGGGCCTCCTCTCTTCCACCGGCGGGCGCGACCCGCTCGGCCCCCGAGGCTCCGACCTCGGGGGCTCCAATGTCAGCACTTGGGCCGGCGGGCGCGACCCGCTCGGCCCCTGACCCCCCGGACGGGGGCCGACCTCCTCCTCCTCCTCCTCCTCGTCGTCATCGTCGTCGTCGTCGCTCTCCTCCTCCTCCGACCCCTGGCGGCGACTGCGCCTCTGGAGCTTCGCCGCCTTCTTCGCCTTCGCGGCGTCCTTCCTCCGCTTCTGCTCTTCGGCGGCGAGGCGGTTCGCCTCCCTGGCCGCGGCATCCTCCGGGACGGGGACGAGGGATCGGCGGAAGACCAGGCCCTCCTGGCACACATCAAAATAGTCAATATCGACTCTAGAAAAGAAAAAAGACGATCTACAAGCTAAGGATGGGGAGAACTTACAATTTGGACGCTCCCGGGCCACGGAAGGGCCCGAGGATGGTCGTCCAAGTCGACGTCGGCCTCCTCCGGGGGGAGGGTCTCCTTCAGGCGTTGCTTGAGCTCCGACTCGGAGGGGGGAGCTCCCGCCATCACCGACCCCTCCGCGTCCACGCCGGGCCCCATCTGGTCCAGACGGAGCGGGCGGGCCACCAGCGGAAGGACGTGGCGGGCGTGGTACTCCGCGATGACCCCAGCACCGCGCACGCCCGCCTCCTTCAGCTGCGCGATGGCCGCGAGAAGGCCATCCAGCATCGTCTGCTCCCTCTTCGGAGGACCCCATCGCCAGGACTCGGGCGCCACCGGGAAGACCCGCCCCGTGAACTCCCGCAGGGGACCGGCGGTGTCGTTCTTGAGATAGAACCATTGGCCGTGCCAGCCCCTGTGGGAAGTCCTCAGCTTCACCGAAACATAGTCGGCGGAGCGGTTGCCGCGAAGGTGGATGCCGGCGCACCCGATCGGCGCCGGCCCACGCTCCGCCTTCAGCAAGCTGACGGCGAAGAAATGCCGCCAGAGGTCGAAATGGGGCTCCATCCCCAAGAATCCTTCGCACAACGCCACGAAGAGGGCGATGTGCTGGATCCCGTTGGGGTTGAGGTGCTGCAGCTCGATGTTGTAGTAGTGTAGCAGCCCCCGGAAGAACCGATGCGCGGGGACGCCGAACCCGCGCTCATGGAACGGCGCGAACGAAACGATGTAACCATCCGGCGGGGATGGCAGCGTCTCGTCGCCCGGCACCAGCCACTCTGCCACCGCCGTGCGCGCGCGGAGGAGGCCGCGCCTGTGAGAGACCCGACCAATTTATATTCAAGTTTACCAAGTTGACTCGCGGCCCACGCATGGTGTGCGAGAACTCAACCCGATAAAAGAGAATATAGACCCGGCAGTCCCCCGACATGCTTCTCAAGCAATGCCCAAGATCCGAGCACGTCGGCAACGTCACATGTGATTCATCACAAAGGTCACATTAATTAATAACATTAATTTAAATTATTCTTACATAACAAGGTTCAACATAAGTCTTGAAACTAAAAGAAATCAGAGAGCGGAAGCGATTCTAAGGAAGACGATAGTCGCAGCGGTTGCAATGAGAAAACAGCAAAAGATTGCGATGCCCAGCCCACGAACATCGCACATCACGATCACTCGAAAGTCTTGACTATGCCTCGCCCTCGCCGGCATCGGCGGGGACAAAGTAGCCGAAGACCAACTCATCCTCACCTGCAAAAACTTAAACAACTAACGTTGAGTACGAAGGTACTCGCAAGTCTTACCCTGTGGTGGGAATTAGTTCCCGACTCCAAGGATAATGCAATGAGGCTGTAGCAAGGTAAATAAGGTGTAGGAACGGACTCAATTGCTTAAAGCAGAAACTAAGCATATATGAATAAGCATAAAGTAAAAGGACTCTGCGGGCATGAACTTCTAATAAACCCAATCCCCAAGTATCATGTAACCATAAACCATGTATATGCCAACATCCATGTTCCATCCGAACCATGGATACCAATAACCATATTCCAATTCCATCAATAATATCCCAATTTCCATCATGTTATGAGACAACTCTACGATATTATCCAAAGGACACTGAGCTTTGATCATAACCGAGACCGCGGCGGATTCGAACCGATTTTACACCCTGCAGGGGAGTCCAACTGTACCCACACGACTGAGGACCATGCGGCTCATGCAACCCGCTAAAGTTACACAAGGGGGTACTCATGTCAACCTTTTTCACACTCGTGCCCACACGGTTGGAAAATCCACACGGTGCCGAGTACCACGGCCTCGCAGGCACACGTGAGTCCCTCGTCGAGTGTCACGGCCTCGCAGGCACCCATGACTCCCTCGTTCCACACACCGTGCAGTCATCGGCCAAACGTTGGTATGCAGTGAGATACTCAGCTTATCTTACCATTATATCGGACATGTGGTATGAACGGAAAGTGCTCAGGCCAAGAATAACACGGCCGGTTCCTAGGTCAACCCAGACGGGGCCTACGGCACACAAGACCTCCATGTCTTGCTGCACTCCTGTCCCACCGTCCAGATTTCAGCTTTTAACACTTTTCAACTTTTACCAACATATGAACTCGCCACAAGTCCATAAGTAATCAAGTTGGTTCCTATACGTGCGAGTGGGGCTTACCACTCGACTTCTACCGTGTTATCTAAGCATGGCTAAGCATTTCGCGACTCAAACAAAGACACTCTACCCAGGTTGACAAGGTGACGTATTCAATACCAAGGAGGGGTACATGCAACAATAATAGGCTTTCCCGACTTTATCACTATGCCCGACTTTATGCATTCCTATACGTAAGCATTCATATTAATCATTAAGTAAATTACTTAGGGTAGCAATATGAGGTGCTTGCCTTCAACAGCAGCGGTGTTGACTTCCTCAGCAGCTTGGTCAACCTCTGGTGCTTCTCCCGCAGCAGCACCCGCGTCACTCTCTGGCGGATCGTAAGCTATAAAGCAAAAATGCGTCGATATGAGATGCATGCCATGATGCCATGATGCCCAAATGATGCAATATGATGCAGAGAGGTAGCTACTGAGTTTATGAACACAATGCAAAAAGAACGAAGGCATTCGGAGTTCTACAGCTCAAGTTATGACCTAAACAGTTTTACCGATTCCGGTTACGGGTTTCCCGGTTCCCGGTTCCGATATCGGGTGGTACACGAATGTCGTTTTTGGGAAAATTCCCAAAACACATCACATGTACTGGCTTTACTAAGTGGCTTGGGTTACTATGAGACTAAGTTTGAGTGGTTTTGACTCGCGTTAACAGGAACACGAGCCCTCCGATGGTCGTTGCCTGTTTACGACATCGGGAATACCGTAACGGTGCCGTAAAAGTCGTAACGACTTTTCCGGTGAAATTCGAAGTTAAGTTACAGGCATGGGACTATTTTTAGCTTAAAGT
Source organism: Oropetium thomaeum (assembly GCA_001182835.1). NCBI lineage: Eukaryota > Viridiplantae > Streptophyta > Magnoliopsida > Poales > Poaceae > Oropetium > Oropetium thomaeum. Next base: position 661,145 of record LFJQ01000075.1, on the reverse strand, counting down.
AGGATCTAAACTAAGACTTTTGGCTCTGGTTTGGGGTCAAGTTGAGCTTCTATGAATTTACTAAAAATCTAACAATGTTCTGTTTTCCAAACTTATAAAATCAGAAACATGTATTTAAACTTATTCAAAAATCATGAAACTTTACAGAGATACTTCTGAGAATCTAAACTAAAGTTTTTGTTAAAGGTCTTGGGCTTTTGGGTGACTTTCCTAATGTACTTTAGACAGAGGTAATTAATCTAGGGTTTGGGGATATTATCAATGACATGCATGCACAATGTTCATGAAAAATTCTGGTAAAAATACAGGAGATGCATCATGCCAAGATAAAATTATGGTACAAAAATCAACCCTAGAAACCTTCTGGAACTTCAATTAAAAAATCAACAACAGAAATAATACACTGAATTATTAAAGAAATTCCAGGGACAATTTTGAAAAAGTGCTTTAACAGAAAATTAACTCATAATTCAAGGATTCAATTAAAATTAGGTTTGGCATTTTTAGATTTTTCCATGATTACCTACACCCTATGCATCTTCTGGTTAATTAAAAGGAAAATAAGAAATTCAATGGAACAGTGTTTCAGAACAGGGGAGCGGCTGAAGCGGTGGCTCCGGTTGGAATCTCGCCGGAGGAGGGGGGTTAGGAGGGGATTGAAAGGTCGTGGAGCATCACCTTGATCTAAGGAACTGATTTGATGAAGATTTGGGCCACGGGGAAAGGCGCAAGGTGGTTGGCGACGTGAGCCCTGAAGCTCTGTCAATGGCGGCCGACGGGTGGCGTGGGACGAACTTCCTCAACGGCGGTTATCTGGGGCCAATGGCTCATCAAATAGATGTACCATGGTGAGAGGAACATGCTGGAAGAAGGAATCGAAAAGTTGAGCTACCTCGGTGACGGAATTTGAAAAGAAGTGGCCGCCGGCGCTGTTGTCGGCCGAGGAGCAGTGCGGCGGCGTTCTGGTGAAATTAGGGCACGGCTGATGAATTCGGTGTTCGGAGAGGTTCAGTGGGTCATGGGGAACTTGATTGACACGGTGGTGTGACTTGGGAGCGATTGGGTCGAGCTGTCGACGGTGAGGTGCTCGGGCGGCAATGGTGTGGTGGCGCACTGGCTAGGGCAGAACAGAGAAGGAGAAAAGAAGGAAGGGAGAGCTAGTGCTTTAGCTTTGTACTCGAGGAGGAGGAGCCAAGGGAGGTAGAGAGTGCAGTGGCGCTGTTGATTGGTGCAGAGGGGCGGTCGGCCGGCGGTTGGGCGATGGAGGCGGTGCTCCTGCAGTGGAGATGGCGTGCGGCAGAGGGCAAAGCAATGGCGCACCAGAGAGAGAAGGAGAGAGAGGAGGAATGGAGATGGAGCAGTGAAGGAGGTGAAGATCTTGGAGAGATTCACTGCCGATGGAGTGAAGTCGCGGCGCGGGGATTGGCCGGAGCGGCCGGTGCGGTGGTTGGCTGCGCGGCAAGGGTCGGGCGAGCACTGTTCACGGTCAGCGTTTTGTCAAAATCGATTTTTCAATTCCTCCTTCCAGATTCAATTGAAAGACCTAGCTCCCGAGCTCAATAATTTTTGAAACTTTTTGTGCAAGCTAAATGATTTATTTGGAACAACTTTTATTAAAGGAAGGTTCACTGAAACAGCTTCTAAAGGTCTGTGAATTTTCAATTAGGTTCAAATTTGTTGGAATTTTAAAGGGGTCTAAACTTTTACCAAAAATTTTCATAAAATCTCCAAAATTCTATTTTAATGTATAGTTAATTGTTATGCAAAAACATTGGGGTAGTTTTATTAAGAAAACCAAGGTCTTCTTGAAAGTCGATTAGGGTTTGCGAAGACGGCGAAAACTCGAAACCCTGACCCAAGTTCGAAACAGGAAAAGGTCGAAGTCAAATGATTGAATCAGTGAGCTCAATTCAAAAGAATAAAAGATTGCAACTTTTGGGATGTGACAGACCACCCCCCTTAAAAGAATCTCGTCCCGAGATTAAAGGTTAAGAAGGGTGGCGAAAGGAATATCAATGATAAGGAATGCTAAGAAGCGAATGTGAAGAAAACAGCGAGGGGACTTACGGCTCTGTGAAAAGCTCCGGGTAGTCCTCCTGCATTTTATCCTCACGTTCCCACGTTGCTTCTTCTTCGGTGTGTCGGCTCCAATGCACTTTCACCATCGGGATCGCACGATTGCGCAATTTGCGTTCCGAACGCGCAAGGATGCGTAGAGGATACTCCACATAAGAGAGGTCGGGGCGGACTTCGACATGCTCCATGGAGATAGCCTCGGTCGGAACACGGAGACACTTCTTCAATTGAGATATGTGGAAGACGTTGTAAACGTTACCAAGAGAGGATGGCAACTCTAGCTCATATGCCACGTTACCACGTCTTGCAAGGATTTTGAAGGGACCAATGTAGCGTGGGGCTAACTTCCCTTTCACTTGGAATCTTTTCGTGCCTCGGAGTGGTGAAACTTTGAGGTAAACATAATCTCCAACTTTGAAGAAAAGTTCTACCCGACGACGATCGGCGTAGCTCTTTTGGCGAGATTGAGCAACTCGGAGATGTTCCTGAATTTGGCGTACTTGAGCTTCAGCATCGCGAACCAAATCAGGACCAAAGAAAGGTCGTTCCCCGGATTCAGACCAGTTCAACGGGGTTCTACAACTTCTTCCATAGAGTGCTTCAAATGGGGACATTTGGAGGCTAGCCTGGTAGCTATTGTTGTAAGAGAACTCCGCAAACGGTAAGCAAAGTTCCCATTTCTTGCCATAGGTTAGCACACAAGCTCTCAACATGTCCTCAAGAATTTGATTGACCCGTTCGGTTTGTCCTCCCGTTTGCGGGTGGTAAGCCGAACTATGAATAAGCTGGGTGTCCAACGCTTGATGAAGGCTTTTCCAAAACCGAGAGACGAACTGGGTGCCTCGGTCTGAAATAATTGTCTTAGGAACACCATGAAGACACACAATGCGAGTGAGGTACAACTCGGCATATTCCTTGAAAGAATAGGTGGTCTTGACGGGAAGGAAATGTGCAGATTTTGTTAACCGGTCAACGATTACCCAAATGGAATCATAACCACCCGAAGTCTTAGGCAAGCCAACAATGAAATCCATGCCAATATCCTCCCATTTCCAAGATGGAATAGGCAATGGTTGCAGTGTGCCCGCGGGTTTTAAGTGGATAGCTTTCACTCGCTGACATACGTCACACTTGGAGACGTACTGAGCAATTTCCCGCTTCATGCGAGTCCACCAGAATTTGGTCTTCAAGTCTTGGTACATCTTTGTGCTCCCTGGGTGTATGGACAGCAAGGAATCATGAGCTTCATTGAGAATTTTCATCTTCAGCTCATCGACTTTTGGCACCACAAGGCGTTTTCCAAACCATAACACGCCTTGCTCATCGAGAGAAAAACATCTGGCTTTACCCGATTTTATTTTCTCACGGATACGAGCCATTCCTTTGTCGTTCTTCTGGGCTTCCTTGATCTGATCCAAAAGTGTGGATTTTATTTCAAGGTTGGCAAGGAAACCTTCTTCCACCATTTGTAGACCAAGCTTCCGAAAATCCTCACATAGGGAGCGATTTCGGGTCTTCCCGATTAGGCAATTGCAATGGCTTTTGCGACTCAACGCGTCAGCCACGACGTTAGCCTTTCCGGGGTGGTAATGCACCTCTAGCTTGTAGTCCTTGATCAACTCAAGCCATCTTCTTTGCCTCATATTCAAATCAGCTTGGGTGAATATGTATTTGAGGCTCTTGTGATCGGTATAGATATTGCAAGTCTTGCCAAGGAGATAATGTCGCCAGATTTTCAAAGCATGGACAACGGCGGCAAGCTCAAGATCATGAGTAGGATAATTCTCCTCATGCGACCTCAATTGGCGAGAAGCATAGGCAATGACTCTCCCGTCTTGCATAAGCACACATCCGAGTCCAACACGAGAGGCGTCGCAAAAGACATCAAAACTCTTGTGGATGTCGGGTTGCGCAAGAACGGGCGCTGTGGTAAGCAACGTCTTCAATGTCTGGAAAGCTTGCTCGCAATGGGCGGACCAAAGAAATTTTTCTCCTTTGCACAACAACCTGGTCATTGGCTTGGCAATCTTGGAGAAATCCTTGATAAACCGACGATAGTAACCCGCAAGTCCAAGGAAACTGCGGATTTCCTTCACATTGGTTGGTGGAGACCAATCAAGCACTTCTTGCACCTTGGTGGGATCTACGGCAACACCATTTTCAGAAATGACGTGCCCAAGAAAAGCAACTTCGTGCAGCCAAAATTCGCACTTGCTGAATTTGGCGTAAAGACGGTGTTCACGAAGCTTCCCGAGTACAATTCGGAGGTGAACAGCATGATCTGCTTCCGTCTTGGAGAAAACAAGAATATCATCAATGAAGATCACCACACATACATCGAGTTCCTCCATGAAAATAGAGTTCATCAAGTACATGAAGTAGGCAGGGGCATTTGTGAGACCAAAGGACATGACAAGGTACTCGTACAAACCGTAACGAGTAGAAAAGGCAGTTTTTGGAATGTCCTCTTCTCTGATTTTTATTTGATGGTAGCCCAGCCTTAAATCAATTTTGGTGAAACAACGAGCGCCAGAAAGCTGATCGAAAAGGATATCGATCCGCGGAAGTGGATATTTGTTTTTGATGGTAACGGCGTTCAAGGGACGATAATCGACACACATGCGCAATGTGCCGTCTTTCTTCTTCACAAAGATAGCGGGACAACCCCAAGGAGAAGAACTTGGACGAATAAAGCCTTTGTCGAGGAGATCTTTCAACTGTTTCTTCATTTCAGCCAACTCCTCAGAAGACATTGGATACGGTCGTTTTGAAATAGGAGCCGTTCCTGGTTCGAGTTCGATGGCAAACTCAACAGCCCGGTCGGGCGGCATACCCGGTAAATCATCAGGGAAAACATCCGGATATTCGCACACAACAGGGATGGAGGAAAGCTCAGAACTAGTCGCACCTTTCAAATGGTACAACCCGGAATTATCACCTTCGAGGTGTAGCGAAAAACGATCGCCGGTTGGGCCTTTCAGAGAAACAACTCTGGAAGCCACGTGGATGACGGCATCGTGAGAAATCATCCAATTCATCCCAAGAATGATATCTAACCCCTGAAGATCTAGGAGTAAGAGATTGGCTTGCAAGGTAACACCGCTGACTGGGGTCAACGATGTCGGAACCATGGAGTCTACGTGGATTTTGGCTCCGGGGGATTCTATGAGATAGGGTGTACGGGTAGGGAATATCTTTAAGTTATATTGGGTAGCGTACTCTCGTCTAATAAAGGAATGAGATGCACCAGAATCAAAAAGAACTTTGGTAGGACGAGAGTCGATGGATAACAAGGCGATGCATTTTATGACAACAAGGACGCGTCATAATCAGGAATGTATGTTTTGCTGGAACACTATCGGTGACACGAAGGCAGCAATTGTTGCTACAACACGACAATCATGGTGTATCGATCAACATACACCGATGTTCAGATTGGATGAGCTCACTAAACTCGAACACGAAACTCAAAATAATCAACAAAAGTTTTCAAAGTTGAACAAGTCGTTTCAAAGGCGAAACAAACTTGTTCCTTTTTGTTGTTAAAAACCAGTCAACAAAAAGATGACCAAAACCCAACTAGCAATTTGCAACTTCAAACCAAGAAAAGAGATGATCGATGCATGCAATGATATGCAAACATGCTCCGTACTAACGATTCTCACACGGATGCATAAACACTCTCCCCAAACACAACAACACTACTGAAAATAAACACACAACGTCAACATGGGCGATTTTGAAGAGAAAAGGAGGGGTTTGGATAAAACAAGCGCCCTAACACAATTGGGTGGCTGCCAAGACCCGCTAGACTACTCTAACGTCCCATCTATCAAGGAGGGCAGCAATGCAGGGTGCATTCCTAGTTCTAAAAACCAAAACAAGTTAAGAAAGGTGAGGGCCTAAAACAGCAACTACTATAACTTTTAGTTGGTTTTAGTGACCTTAAGACACAACTACCCACCCCGTGTTGCTAAGCAAAATTTTAGGGTGTATTTGTGAACCATAGCTCTGATACCAGCGCTTGTGAGAGACCCGACCAATTTATATTCAAGTTTACCAAGTTGACTCGCGGCCCACGCATGGTGTGCGAGAACTCAACCCGATAAAAGAGAATATAGACCCGGCAGTCCCCCGACATGCTTCTCAAGCAATGCCCAAGATCCGAGCACGTCGGCAACGTCACATGTGATTCATCACAAAGGTCACATTAATTAATAACATTAATTTAAATTATTCTTACATAACAAGGTTCAACATAAGTCTTGAAACTAAAAGAAATCAGAGAGCGGAAGCGATTCTAAGGAAGACGATAGTCGCAGCGGTTGCAATGAGAAAACAGCAAAAGATTGCGATGCCCAGCCCACGAACATCGCACATCACGATCACTCGAAAGTCTTGACTATGCCTCGCCCTCGCCGGCATCGGCGGGGACAAAGTAGCCGAAGACCAACTCATCCTCACCTGCAAAAACTTAAACAACAAACGTTGAGTACGAAGGTACTCGCAAGTCTTACCCTGTGGTGGGAATTAGTTCCCGACTCCAAGGATAATGCAATGAGGCTGTAGCAAGGTAAATAAGGTGTAGGAACGGACTCAATTGCTTAAAGCAGAAACTAAGCATATATGAATAAGCATAAAGTAAAAGGACTCTGCGGGCATGAACTTCTAATAAACCCAATCCCCAAGTATCATGTAACCATAAACCATGTATATGCCAACATCCATGTTCCATCCGAACCATGGATACCAATAACCATATTCCAATTCCATCAATAATATCCCAATTTCCATCATGTTATGAGACAACTCTACGATATTATCCAAAGGACACTGAGCTTTGATCATAACCGAGACCGCGGCGGATTCGAACCGATTTTACACCCTGCAGGGGAGTCCAACTGTACCCACACGACTGAGGACCATGCGGCTCATGCAACCCGCTAAAGTTACACAAGGGGGTACTCATGTCAACCTTTTTCACACTCGTGCCCACACGGTTGGAAAATCCACACGGTGCCGAGTACCACGGCCTCGCAGGCACACGTGAGTCCCTCGTCGAGTGTCACGGCCTCGCAGGCACCCATGACTCCCTCGTTCCACACACCGTGCAGTCATCGGCCAAACGTTGGTATGCAGTGAGATACTCAGCTTATCTTACCATTATATCGGACATGTGGTATGAACGGAAAGTGCTCAGGCCAAGAATAACACGGCCGGTTCCTAGGTCAACCCAGACGGGGCCTACGGCACACAAGACCTCCATGTCTTGCTGCACTCCTGTCCCACCGTCCAGATTTCAGCTTTTAACACTTTTCAACTTTTACCAACATATGAACTCGCCACAAGTCCATAAGTAATCAAGTTGGTTCCTATACGTGCGAGTGGGGCTTACCACTCGACTTCTACCGTGTTATCTAAGCATGGCTAAGCATTTCGCGACTCAAACAAAGACACTCTACCCAGGTTGACAAGGTGACGTATTCAATACCAAGGAGGGGTACATGCAACAATAATAGGCTTTCCCGACTTTATCACTATGCCCGACTTTATGCATTCCTATACGTAAGCATTCATATTAATCATTAAGTAAATTACTTAGGGTAGCAATATGAGGTGCTTGCCTTCAACAGCAGCGGTGTTGACTTCCTCAGCAGCTTGGTCAACCTCTGGTGCTTCTCCCGCAGCAGCACCCGCGTCACTCTCTGGCGGATCGTAAGCTATAAAGCAAAAATGCGTCGATATGAGATGCATGCCATGATGCCATGATGCCCAAATGATGCAATATGATGCAGAGAGGTAGCTACTGAGTTTATGAACACAATGCAAAAAGAACGAAGGCATTCGGAGTTCTACAGCTCAAGTTATGACCTAAACAGTTTTACCGATTCCGGTTACGGGTTTCCCGGTTCCCGGTTCCGATATCGGGTGGTACACGAATGTCGTTTTTGGGAAAATTCCCAAAACACATCACATGTACTGGCTTTACTAAGTGGCTTGGGTTACTATGAGACTAAGTTTGAGTGGTTTTGACTCGCGTTAACAGGAACACGAGCCCTCCGATGGTCGTTGCCTGTTTACGACATCGGGAATACCGTAACGGTGCCGTAAAAGTCGTAACGACTTTTCCGGTGAAATTCGAAGTTAAGTTACAGGCATGGGACTATTTTTAGCTTAAAGTAGGATCTAAACTAAGACTTTTGGCTCTGGTTTGGGGTCAAGTTGAGCTTCTATGAATTTACTAAAAATCTAACAATGTTCTGTTTTCCAAACTTATAAAATCAGAAACATGTATTTAAACTTATTCAAAAATCATGAAACTTTACAGAGATACTTCTGAGAATCTAAACTAAAGTTTTTGTTAAAGGTCTTGGGCTTTTGGGTGACTTTCCTAATGTACTTTAGACAGAGGTAATTAATCTAGGGTTTGGGGATATTATCAATGACATGCATGCACAATGTTCATGAAAAATTCTGGTAAAAATACAGGAGATGCATCATGCCAAGATAAAATTATGGTACAAAAATCAACCCTAGAAACCTTCTGGAACTTCAATTAAAAAATCAACAACAGAAATAATACACTGAATTATTAAAGAAATTCCAGGGACAATTTTGAAAAAGTGCTTTAACAGAAAATTAACTCATAATTCAAGGATTCAATTAAAATTAGGTTTGGCATTTTTAGATTTTTCCATGATTACCTACACCCTATGCATCTTCTGGTTAATTAAAAGGAAAATAAGAAATTCAATGGAACAGTGTTTCAGAACAGGGGAGCGGCTGAAGCGGTGGCTCCGGTTGGAATCTCGCCGGAGGAGGGGGGTTAGGAGGGGATTGAAAGGTCGTGGAGCATCACCTTGATCTAAGGAACTGATTTGATGAAGATTTGGGCCACGGGGAAAGGCGCAAGGTGGTTGGCGACGTGAGCCCTGAAGCTCTGTCAATGGCGGCCGACGGGTGGCGTGGGACGAACTTCCTCAACGGCGGTTATCTGGGGCCAATGGCTCATCAAATAGATGTACCATGGTGAGAGGAACATGCTGGAAGAAGGAATCGAAAAGTTGAGCTACCTCGGTGACGGAATTTGAAAAGAAGTGGCCGCCGGCGCTGTTGTCGGCCGAGGAGCAGTGCGGCGGCGTTCTGGTGAAATTAGGGCACGGCTGATGAATTCGGTGTTCGGAGAGGTTCAGTGGGTCATGGGGAACTTGATTGACACGGTGGTGTGACTTGGGAGCGATTGGGTCGAGCTGTCGACGGTGAGGTGCTCGGGCGGCAATGGTGTGGTGGCGCACTGGCTAGGGCAGAACAGAGAAGGAGAAAAGAAGGAAGGGAGAGCTAGTGCTTTAGCTTTGTACTCGAGGAGGAGGAGCCAAGGGAGGTAGAGAGTGCAGTGGCGCTGTTGATTGGTGCAGAGGGGCGGTCGGCCGGCGGTTGGGCGATGGAGGCGGTGCTCCTGCAGTGGAGATGGCGTGCGGCAGAGGGCAAAGCAATGGCGCACCAGAGAGAGAAGGAGAGAGAGGAGGAATGGAGATGGAGCAGTGAAGGAGGTGAAGATCTTGGAGAGATTCACTGCCGATGGAGTGAAGTCGCGGCGCGGGGATTGGCCGGAGCGGCCGGTGCGGTGGTTGGCTGCGCGGCAAGGGTCGGGCGAGCACTGTTCACGGTCAGCGTTTTGTCAAAATCGATTTTTCAATTCCTCCTTCCAGATTCAATTGAAAGACCTAGCTCCCGAGCTCAATAATTTTTGAAACTTTTTGTGCAAGCTAAATGATTTATTTGGAACAACTTTTATTAAAGGAAGGTTCACTGAAACAGCTTCTAAAGGTCTGTGAATTTTCAATTAGGTTCAAATTTGTTGGAATTTTAAAGGGGTCTAAACTTTTACCAAAAATTTTCATAAAATCTCCAAAATTCTATTTTAATGTATAGTTAATTGTTATGCAAAAACATTGGGGTAGTTTTATTAAGAAAACCAAGGTCTTCTTGAAAGTCGATTAGGGTTTGCGAAGACGGCGAAAACTCGAAACCCTGACCCAAGTTCGAAACAGGAAAAGGTCGAAGTCAAATGATTGAATCAGTGAGCTCAATTCAAAAGAATAAAAGATTGCAACTTTTGGGATGTGACAGCGCCTCACCAGGCCCTCTAGGCGGATGCTCCGCACGTCGGACTTCCCCCAAGACGCCATCGAAGATGAGCGAAGTGAGTGGCTGTGGGGGACTCGGGAGTGGCGAGGACAAAGGAAGGCGAAAGGGCTTGGGAGGAAAGTGCGCAAGACAGCGGAAGCTCGAGGAGGCAGAAAGCGTAAGTGCAACAGACGAAGCCCGCGGGTCCGTTTATATAGGCTCGGCCGAGACGACGACGCCCGCGGCGCGCCCCCTCGAGCAGCGCGCCCCATTCACGCCCGCGCCAGGTGAGGCAGGTAAACGTCTCGTCACGTTTTATTGCTCACGCCTGCAGGCTCCGCCGGATCGAGCGCCACCGCACGCCGCCGAGCGACGGTTCGACTTATCGGGCCAGGCCCGCCCAGGTAAGGAAAATACATGGGCTGAAACATGCCCCGACGGCCCAAAGAGTTCGAAGGCTGGCCCAGCGAATGGGTTCGACAGCCGCTCGGGGCAAAAACAGAGTGAGGGGTGAAGAGTGATGGGTCCGCTAGCGGCCAGTACCCCCAGGCGGCCGACCGCCCAGGGGCATCACGATTCGCGTTCGAGTCCCGGTCCGATCCGACCCACGGGTATCTCCCCGCAGAGAGGCAACGAGCCCTCAGGAGCCTATCGAACGGCATCTGAGAACCACGTGGGACGGCGACTAGGAATATTGGGGCCAACCGCCAGCCGGTTCGGCTGGGATCCCCCCGAAGGGATCCCGGGGCTCCACTTGAACTTACCCGTTAGCAGCTCGATGAGCGTCACGCCTCGGCCATCGAGGTAAGGCGTGGCTCGGCTCAACCTCCTCGTCCGGCGGACGGACGCGCTGGAGGCACGATACAAAGACGAACCGAACCCCCGGCCGGTCACTGCGACGAGCAGAGGACTCGGGGACGGAATCGCAAAAAGAGATCCAACGCGGGGTCGCAGAACCTTAAGTCCCAAGGATGAGTTCGCTCTCGCGAACGAAAATTCCTTCTCCCGACCTGAGCGACGCCCGGCCCCTGAGGGGGCCAGGCCTCGCTCGGGGGCTACACCTGCAAGGTGCGCGCTCGCGCGCGCCCCTTACAGTATAAACGAAAGATCACCACGATCGCTCTTCCTCCCGACTTAAGCGACGCCTGATCCCGAGAAAGGATCAGACCTCGCTCGGGGGCTACACCTGTAAGGTGCGCGCTCGCGCGCCCCTCACCGGTGGAAACACTTCTACAACCACCTCCGATTAAAGCGACGCCCGACCCCTCTTATGTGGAGGGTCGGACCTCACTCGGGGGCTACTGTTGAGGGTCAATACCGGTGATGACCAGTATTACCGGCCCTCCGACTGTTTTACGTATAAAGCAGCGAGCGACCTCCGTCTCGCCCGACCTCTATGCCACGACGCGCGTACAGTGGCTCGGGCCCACAGACAGGTCCGCCTCGCCCGACCCCCCCGACCGGGGTCGGATCATCCGCCACTCGACTCAGGCGCCCGACCTCACCATGACGGGGTCGGGAGCTCGTGCCAGAGTCCGCCTCGCCCGACCCCAGGGGTCGGGCGATCGCTCCCTCCCGACCCTCAGGGGTCGGGAGCGCCACCTACCGCAACAAAGGCGATTGGCACTGAGTGGTTGAGTGATAAAAGCTCAACGACTCCCGTGGCTACCGAAGCCCCCCGTACAAGTGGGCGGTAACCGCCCACGTCGCACAGTGAGGGCAAGGCCGTCACTATGCGAACGACCCCCGTCAAAGCCCATCCCTTCTATCGGGACGGGACGGCCACGATTGACATTCTGACCAGGTATGGAAGCAACGGCGACTGGTCCTTCTCTCCTCCAACCCCTCGTCGGAGGACGCTCCACCATGCTGAAAAGACTTCCCTCGTTGACGGCCATCCCTGTGGCGCCACCGACCAGAGAAGCACCGTCATATATGCGACGTCATCCACAGCGACCGGCACAGAGTCTGAGGCGTCAACAGCGTGGCCTACAGGACGCACGGCCATGCCGTCGCCCACTCCCTCGCGCCGACCCTCTGTACGCCCACCTCCCTCCTTGCAGTATAAAAGGGGGAGGCGGGAGAACGACGCGAGCAAGCTGAACATTAGACCACACGTAGAACACCAGAGACTTGGGAGCTCGTCCCTCTCACGCCCGTTTGTAACCCCCTACTACAAACCGTCGCGAGTAACACGAACAGCCTCATCGAACTGGACGTAGGGCACGTTGCCCGAACCAGTATAAATCCTTGTGTCCTCTCGCGAACCATCCGAACCAAAACACGCACTCCACGATACTAATTACTCGTCGGCCACAACGAACGCCGACATACTTCCTCCTTTTCAAAATAGAGTTTGTTTAGTATAAGGACATGATCTTTAAAATATAACTTTGATTTTTATTTTTATAAAAATATTTATTTAAAAGTGATGCATGTATACTTTTTTTAAAGTATATTTCAAGATAAATCTATTGATATGATTTTTATAATTTAAACCTTAATAAATAAAAATTATTTATTGTTTATATTTCTAATATTTGATCAATATTTTGTCCAAAACAAACTCTATTTTTAAACGGATGGAGTACTATAAGTACGCCGTGATACACCACTCGGTAAATTTCTGTCTCGTGCCACTTTTACAATGAAACCTGGAAGGAAGAGTATGGGTGAAACCTCTTTGTTTTGTTTCTAAAATAGTACAGTACGTAACCAAGCACGGCACAGCATCTCGACGCTGATTACAAAGCTTTTATATTACTGATGATTAATGGTAGCACATGCCAGCTTCTAGTCTCTCTTTTTTGGTTCTCTCTCTCGTTTCATGGCTGGATATGGCGGATCTGAGCATCAATGGAGTGGTATCTCTTGCAGTAGTATGCATCAAGGAAAGGTACTCCTACTCTTTATGCATCATTGAACTATCACGACGAGCATGCAGTCAAGGTTTCAAGGTCTACGACAAGAAAATTCCAAGGATCTTCTTCGTGTGATCGCCCTGCCCTTGCGTAGTTGCGTCGACGGCAAGGCAAGCAAAGCAACGCATGCCTGGTTGCGTTTGTGTTGTGTAGCCAATTGGAGTAGGGACTCATGGTGGCGCGGCCTCTCACTCTCAGACAACACGATGGCCTACCTGTATGTATTCGCTACTGAGTCTCACATGGCCACATGGGGCTTGTTGCCTTGGTTGGAACCGAACCGGGGGCCATCCCTGCTGACCGGGCGTGCAAAGAATAGATAGAACCATTACCAAAAGCGCAAAAGGTGAAAACACTCTACCGGAGTAAGTGTTCCACTTTTTTTTTTTTTTTTTTACAAGTGAGACAGCACATGCTGGAATATATACGGGCAGCATTATGGTGCCTGTCGCGTCACTGCTTACCCTTTCTGTTCAATGTCCGGCGTGGGGATGGGGCTTAATGCTGACATGTGGGTCAGGATATGGTTGGTGGGGTGGGACCAGAATATGCTGCCAGGGCCCAGAGGTCGCTGTGCTAAGATCCCGGCGAATTTCCGCGGATCTTGCAAGATCACGAGGGCATGTGACAGCAACAAATAGTACGATGTCTTTTTGCTAAGATGCGGACAGAATTGTGTCGAAAGAAAAAAAAAAAAGGTGCAGACACACAATCTGTTAGCCCTGCATTGACTATTGTGGTTTTCACTTTTCAGTAGCAAAATCTGTCTTCTGCATAATAAACGGAATACAGTAGTATGAGAGAGATTTTATTTCGCACAATCACTCTAATCGAATGCTGACTGGCAAATCAAGCTACAGTATATACTTACAACAATAGGCTGTGGCCTGATCATATTGTTCAAAAATGTTAAGAACGTGACAGCAAAAATTCCATTTGGATGCTGATTGGAAAATCAGCTCTTTACAGGAAAAGAGAGAGACAGTAAATGATTTTATTGAGACAAGTAAACATACAATCATCGCAACTTCCGTTTCACAAAGCTAGCTACAGGGCAACCGCGAGCAAAACATGGTAGGAGTACTGAATGTCTCCTCAATGCGACTTGTGGATGTTTGGGAACAGCCCAAGAATGTGCTCCGGCATCAAGTCGTGCCTCGTGAGGATTCCAACAATGGGAGGTCTCTGCAATTAAACGAGAACTAAATTATATATCTATACACAGTTTGTGGATGGAAAAAAAAACTACTGTCATGTAGTAAAACACCTTGACCGGTACTGCAGTCATTGATCAGAAGAGTAAGATGTGGAGAAAGAGTGCTCACCCCTGGGGTCTTCGGCACAACCAGCAGGTGCCTTAATCCTAGTGCCCGGAAAAGGATCGCAGCCTTTGCAAGTGACATGTTCTCGACCACCGTGTATGGTGATGTATTTGTAACTGGATGCAGATCCACATACATATCCAATTCCTCGTCAGTGAAGTCCAGGTCCTCAATCTTCAGACCTTTCCCCGACCCAGGCTTCGCAAAATCAAATGCACCAAATCTGTGCAGCACGAAGCTACCGCTGGTTTTCACCTTCTCTTTCATAAAAGTCTTGCCGCTCAGCAAAACTAGCAAATGTGACCTAAGCACGAGCCCAACAAGCTCTGGAGCTTCTGATAGAGGTGGCTCATCAACCACGGGAAACCCATTGTGGCCTGTGATCCTTAAAGCCTGGACGATGTTCCCCACTCTTTCAACGCCTGAAAAAGATATCAGCGGTCCAGACACAACATCACCAGCAACCAAGTTCCTCATGTACGGTTCAGCATGAGCCTCCAGGAATGGCAGACCTTTCATCACAACAATCTGATCATAGACCCCCTTGTTAAAGCAATCTGCTATAGTTTTCGATATCAGGAGAACGAGCATGACCAATGGGAGCATGAGGAGATCATTGGTGAGCTCTAGAAGGATCACACAGACTGAGACTGTCATCCTCATCGTTCCACCGAGGAATGACGCCGCACCAAGAAGAGCGAAAAGTCCAGGATCAAGGTCGGATAAGGGACCAAGAAGTGTCCCTATTATACGACCATATGAAGCCCCAGCAAGTATGACAGGTATAAATAGACCAGACGGAACGGCAATACCGTATGTAACAAGGCCAAGGCAGTAGACAGCAACAAAGAAGATGAAAAGAGTGGACATGCGGAACTCATTCTCGGTGCCATAGCTGAACAGATTGCGGATGGCATCGTCATTTGTGTTGAAGAAGAGTGATGCAAGACCATTGTAATGACCGGGCGGGCACTGAAAATTCTTATAATTCCCAGATCGGCCAATAGTGGGGCACTGCTCCACAGCATCAGCAGGGCACGGAGTGCATGGATTAAGCCAAGGGAGCCCATAGGAGCATGTTGACGTGATAATCGATATTGTGATGGTGAGAAGGATCTTGTATGGAGCACCTCTCCTGCAGACAGAAGTCAGATAAAATAATGTGAGGGCTGCATTTTTAAGTTAAATTTAAGTAAACATATGTATGGTCTTGAGTAATACTCATTGATGAAACTGTAGGCTCGGAGAATCCTATCCAAGAGAAAGTTGAACAGGCCTCCAAAGATCCCACCAATAACTCCAAGGAGAACAATTGCAATGATATCTTGGGTACTGTATGTGGGGACAGTTGAGCTGAGATCAAACATAATCAACCCTCCTTGACCAAAGAGACCACATTTTCCGCTACGACAGAACTCGATCAGGCTTCTTAACACTACAGCAACAACGGCTGTTGTAAAGAATGTTCTCCACAGAAGAGCACTCCGCCACCTGAAAAATGAGGTAGAGCGCTACTGTCATGGAAAAAACTGGAAACAGTTGCAACCAAATCCATCAGATTTCAACCAGGCATCAGAGTAGTGACGACAAAGTGCAAACCATGATTTCATTTATAAATCTGAATGTCACTCTTATATTATATTGTTAAGCTTATAAATAAGATTTGGGCTATTGCAGTTATCAATCAAATAAAACAAATGTTGGAGGCACTATTACTATGATTCCCAAGCAGCATGACAAAGACTATAGGAGGTAGTAAGACGAATTACCATGATGCTGCTTCTTCAAGAGCAAAGAGTACACCACCAACAGGTGCACGGAATGCTGCTGCTACTCCGGCAGCAGACCCACAAGTAATCAAATCCCGCCTGTCCCTATCGTTCTTGAAATATCTCAGCCAGTTCCATGTAAGATGGTACTTGCGAGAACCACCCTGACCAAGCAAGTTGGCAATGCATGCTCCTGTATGTACCATGGGACCTTCCTTTCCGAGCACAAATCCAGCTGAAACTCCAAGTATTGAACCAAAAATCTGCAGAGTAATAAAAAAACATTTTTAGAATCAGACATCATGACCATGAATAAATTATCACCTTTATTTACCATACAATTATTCAAACAGTACACATGCCTAAACATCACAAAATGGATAAAGTTTCAGAAAGTAATAAGCTCCCTTTGGCAACATAAAAAAACCTTAATCAAACGAACAGTGACACTAATTTTTCCAAAATTGCTAAAAGACATTACAATCATTATAATGAGAACGTTAGCACAATTATGCCCCCCCAAAAAAAAAAAAAGAAATGTTGTATATGCAGCTTTAATGGGACTGTCTCTGTACAATAGTGCCTGGTAGTACTAAAAATGATGAAGGGGCTCAATGAAACAAAATCTGTAGAGCACTTGAGTACAAGATACTGATAGTGGACATCTTTGTAGTTCAATTAGACAATCTAGGGGGAAAACTTCAATAGATATCAGAAATTCCTAGGGATTGAGAAGGCAAACATGATTTCGGCAAGGAATAAAAAGGTCCTATTGGAAGTGGGCATTATCTGAGCTAGACCTTACCTTCACAAATAGTGTGCTGGGAGCTAATATAGAATACGCATCAATTCCGTTGAGGTACGCTTTGACTTCAGGAATACCAGACCCAGCAGCAGCTGGTGCTATGTAAGCGCATATTGCAGCAGCTGCTGCTGCTAAGACTAAATTGCAACCTCCATATGCCAGAAATGCGGTGAAGTACCTGCACTGGAGGCAACAAACCATCGGCATTTCACATTATTCCATTGACGTAA
This sequence comes from Oropetium thomaeum, assembly GCA_001182835.1. NCBI lineage: Eukaryota > Viridiplantae > Streptophyta > Magnoliopsida > Poales > Poaceae > Oropetium > Oropetium thomaeum. The sequence goes on along the minus strand of LFJQ01000075.1, from coordinate 643,895 downwards.
AAAATGTGCAACGAGTCGGATTATGACAAGTAGCAGAACAACAAGGGGGAATTAACTAAAAGGTGCTGCAAAATGGCAACACCATCGGAGTGAAGCTTTACCTCTGCTGAAGCATTAGGTCACTTGTGAGCAGCAGCTTGAATCCAGCAATATTTTCAACAGCAAGATTGTTGAAGAAGCCAACAAGTGCAGTGAACATGCCGATAAGAAGAACTAGGGTCCATTTCATAACAATGTACTGGAATATCTGCTTCTTCTTTCTTGATCGCCAATCTTGCTTGAAAAGGTCATTTTCCACAATTCTGGAACAAGCAGTGAAATTTTCTTCAGAATTAGTAACATAATGAAGACTGTTAAGTGTGAAGTCTGCAATCCACATGCTTTATATTCCTTTACACCTTCTCATTTTATGTTATTTTTTTGAAAGGATACAGCTTCTCAACCTGGCTACTTTCAATGCTCAATCCAATTAAAACTTATAAATTCACTAACTTTGTAGCTATACTGCAAAGTTGAAACACGTTCCTTTATGTGTTATCCAGCCTGCATAATTTCAGCAGCAACTGGTATGATACATGGTTCAGCCTTCAGAGCACAAAAGTATTTCAGTTTCTTTTTTCTTCCACCCATCATACTGTGTACCGATTTTTCATGCAATACTATCAAGTGGACATAAGCATCATCAACAGGACAGTCACCACTAGTGTATGAATTGTTTACAGACTTCAATGACGAAAAGACGAAGATCCTTGAAAAATTAAACTAATAAAATAGTTCGACCGTGGAGATCACCATTATACAGAAACAGTAATCATGAATCTATTTTTTTTTCTGGAATGAACCCGAAGAGTTCTCGAGGAGACGAGAATACCAACACAAGGCAGAGCAGAGGAAAGGGTTAGGGGGGCGTGCGTACTCGTAGTCAAGGCTTTCGACGGGGCAGACGTTGGCACCGACGATGGCAATCTGCGAGGTGGTGTTCATCGTGCGCTTCCGCAGCAGCAACGGCTCTCGCGGGCCGTCGTCGTCGTACCGCAGCAGCGCGTTGGCGGCCGCGCCGCGCCACGCGCCGTCGGTGCTCTCGATGTCGTGGTTGAAGCTGCCGCCGCGCTCCGGCTGCGCGGGCGGCGAGCTGTCGCCGTCCATTTTCTTTTTTGCCGTCCGAGCTCTGCCTGCCTACTCCTAGACCTCCGAGCGCGCCGCCTCTGACGCAGCTGCTCTGCCTCCTCCTGGACCTCTGCGCTCTGCCTGCACTTTATGATGTGGCGGAGAAAACGGAAAGAAATGGTAGGTGAATGTTTTAGACGAAAAAAAAAAGGGAAATGGGTAAATGCAATGAATAAAGCGCGGTGCAAAATAAGAAGACAGAAATGGCATTGCTTAAAAAATGTAAAAATTGCAAAAGAAAAATCAGCAGAATTTTATTGCATCACATTTTTTGCGTTTTTGCTGCCCTAATATGGGGAGGGGGGGGGGGATCCAGTCTCATGGATTTATTAGTCAAAATTTGAATTGAACCATAATCTAGACTGATCTTTTTTTTTCTTTTTCAAATGTCCATTTCATAGCGTTCATTCACGTTGATCTATTTGTAGCTCTATATTCTCGATCCTACCGTGCAAGTCATTCCGATTCTGTTGTCCTCAGCAACATGTAGAGAAGCAATCATTCGGTGCACCGAACCAACAAATTGATAAACTGGCCCAAGAATCAGCTCCGCCTCTTGTTTGAGATACAGTAATAAACTTATACTGTAACACTAGAAAAAAAAATGATTTGGACTTGCATCCACGCAACCAGCAACAATCAGAGAGACTAGAGTATGCTGGGTCGGCCCGCCCCCAGCCTGCCACGTACGGCCACTTGTCACAGTTTCGGTGGCCCGCCGTAACCAGCGCGACCGACCTTGCCGACGAGACGCCGTGAGCGCTCCGTTCCAGTCGCATACTGTACCCCACACCGTTTACCAATCCGACCTGGCCGTCCTTATCAACTTCACTTCACCGTTCCATTCCCGCCACATTTTTTTTTTTTTTGTGTGTGTGTGTGTTTCTTGGGGGCGCACTCGAATTCAGGTGCTCTCTGGAAACTATACTACTACAGTAGAAAGTGGGAAAAAAGAAGACCGTATGGCCGATATTGTCAGTCGAGAGTTGAGAGGCTGCATCTTCTTCACAGATGTGGGGGGACAAAAAACGTGTGCGAAAAACCGAGCAGAGCATGGTTTGGTGGATCGGATCAGATCACCAACCCCAATAGGACCTGCTGGATTGGTGGATCCGACCAAGGTTTGCAAAACCACCCTGGTTGTCGTGGTTTCCGGTGAAACCGGTCTGATCCGGTTTTTTTGTTCCTCGGTTTTTAGTTTAAAATTTTAAAAATTCTAAAAAATTGAAAAAATTTGTTAAAAAAGAAAAATTATCGATAAATCGATAAAATCGGACGGCTTACCGATAAAACCAAACAGTTTATCGTTTTACTTTGAAAGTTCATATTTTTAAAATTTTTATAAATCAGAAAAACCAAACGATTTATCAATACCAAACTGTTCAAACTCACTTGAATTTATTTTTTAAATCTGTCTGGCTTTTTTATTTTTAATTTTTGTGGTTTTTGATTAAACCGATAACGTCTGGTTTTTACGAGTCACACGGTTTTGTAAACCCTGGATCCGACCAAAGCATCAGATCAGATTGGAGCTTTCATTATTTCTCCAGGGGATGCGGCAACTCTGCAGGCCTCGGATCGGGAAACCTCTGTCCCGTTTGCCGGCGTTAGTTAGAGGACGCCGATGAAAACCGTACTGGTCCTATATACTAATCTAATCTTATCTTATCATGTGTAGACTTCCCATGGTTCAGGTAGAACACGGCAAGTAACATCGCGTTCGTCTGGATTTCTCATCCACTTCTCGGTTCCCCACACATGACAACATCGCGTGGCGGCTCCGGCGCGGTCAGCTTCCGTAGCAGTAATCCACTCCGTGAACCCACCCACGTGGAAAGGAAAAGAGATTCCCGCGGCCCCGGGACAAATAATAAGTCCATCGCACCAGCGCCCCTCTTGCTCGCCAGTTGCCGCCAATGCCATGACCGTCATGGCTCCATTATTTACCAATCCTGATCCTACTACGGTACTAGTAGTTTTCTACAATTAACTAGTAGCGTAATAATGTACTCCAATGAGCAAATCGGCTGGTAGTCTTTGCTATGGGACGCACGTCGTCGTCTTCCTCACTGGCAGGGGTAAGACAGACAAGAGGACGGGAGAGCTGCCGACGCAAAAGGCATATACTAGTACCGCGAACAATTATTGGCAGTACCTACAATATCTATTACAGTACGATAAACGAGATTACTACTACAGTAGTAGTGTTTATTTATCATAGCCTAGCGATCGAGATTGCTAGTACAGTGCAAATTGATGTGGAGAAATGGTGGAATTTGCACTCGCCCAATTCGCTGTTGTTGTCCTCTATAAAATATGTTGTGTGCAGTAGTGCTCCGTATGACGTTTCGCCATCAGGTTCACATGAAGCTCTCCGCGCATAAAGGAAATCAACCCAATTTCCTTGGGGGGCCCGTGATGTACAGTGGAAACAGGGAACCCACACGATTGTCACTGCCAATGGACTGTTGGCACGTCGGATCGGATGTTCAGCTCTCTCCGTTCCTCCCTCGCTTGCTTGCTGTCGCTGGCACTAATCTGATCTCGAGCGCAAAAAAATGGTCCAGTAAGAAAATGAAAGGAATGGCGGTACATTCACTGAGTAACATTTTTTTGAACAGCGGTGCACTAGTACTAGTATCGCTAAAGTCTACGGCATCTAGTAGTAAAATATTCCGAAACTTCTAGAAGCAGAGGAGCACGCGAACGCGAAGCAACCTAAAGGCACATCAGGCGCAGCGAACGACACGGTGACGCGAATCGATCGAACCGAACGGCGACGCGCAGAGAGAAGAGAAGAGAGAGAGAGAGAGAAAGAGCGCGCACCTCTCGTCTACAAGCACCGACGCGAAGGACGAACCGACGGCGCCGCCAGGAAACCAACGGCGACCAACGCGCGTGCCTCTTGGTGATCCTTGCTCGCCAAGCCAACGGCGAGCAAGGCTCCGCTCCGGGGACCGGCGACCGGCGCCTCCGATCGAGCTCCTCTTGATGGCACGAACGCGCGCCGGCCGGGCGCCGCGGGGAAGAGGGAGAGGATCAGAGTCAGAGGAGGAAGAAGGATGGCGAGAGAAACGGGAAGGCTTTAAATGACGGGTTCGAGCTCGCGTCTCGTCAGTCTCGTCTCGATCCTCCTCGCGGGCCCGGACCACGACGACGAACCCCAGTGGCTAGTGGTGAGGAGGCCACGCCCGCGACTCACGCAGACCGCCGGATCTGGATCCGACGGCAGCACCTGGCCCAGGATCTTCCGCCTCCGTTAGCCCGTCAGTTAAACGTGGGACCAGTCGGAACCGGGACACGTCGACCGCGCCGGTGGGCCTTGCCAGGTGGACTCCCACACACGTTTGATTTCCCTCGCTTTATTTGTTTTTTTTATTTATTTACCCTCGCCGCTTATCCGTTCAGTTTTGTCGTTGTTTGTGATCCATGACGCACTGGCCGCGCTTGGCCTCCTCGCAGATCAGAATCCGTTCGTCCTGTTCCTTGTAGAGCCTCTTATTACTGGCCGATCGACTCATCACCCAGCTGAGAGTTGATGATTTGTACGTGCATCACGTGATCGACGCCGATGCAACAACAAGCGGCTAGTGTGCACGCTCCTCGGGGAGGCCTCAACTGGCACGTCCGCGTTGGCAGACACCGACGGGTCTTTGATTGAGCTTGAGCGAACGAGAAAGAATCGAGAGCAAGTTGGGGATAATGGAGATCGAGCAGTGCACACTTGCGGGTCCAGAACGACGCATGTTACGTTACTCACGTTTCCAGCGCGGAAGCTGCTGGCCTGGCAAAGCTTACGTAACGTTCGAGGTAGTACTGTCAGCACTGAACCAAAATCATTTTCAATGCCATATGTATACATGGTGAATGGTGATCGCTGCGCTTTCCCATGTGGCAGGCATCCAAAGATTTCTCTCCGGGGATCCGAGAGAAACATCCAAAGACTGCCTGGGTCATGCCCTCTCATGGCCAAGTTCGTTGCAAGTAAACACGTCCGCTGCCTTCGACGATCCATCATCCATACTAGCACTATACTTTTTGTTTTCTGTGCATCGCCTCGGAAATAATGAGAGAACGAAATTAGGCAGGCAGTGGAACGTGTGGTACAAGAGCTGTATATACTTACTACACATGTCGACACTTGATGAAACGAAACCGAGCGCTATTTCGATCAAAATCCTCTTCACCTCTTTCTTTTTTTTTTTTTTGGTTGACCAAGTCTCACTCAATACTGTTGTTGCTTTAACCGGAGTAGGATTTTTCAGGGCTTGCTCGTGCCCGGCCTGTCTCTTCATCTGTACTAGTATTGTGCTTTCGCCTTTCGGTGCGAGTAGTAGAAAGTGATCCTTCACCGCCTCACCGGCCAGCTCGGTGCAGCAGAAGTGTCAGGCACGATCTCTCCATTCTTCTACCAACAACCGGAAGGGTGTGGCGCGTCCTGGCATCCGTGTTACATCATGTACACACGAATACACGATGCGATCCACAACGCTTGACTGAACTTTTTCAGATACACTTTTGACAAAGCCTTCACGTGTTAACATGCACGGTGCACCTGCTCGAACTGCTCAACTGCAGTCTTCCTTTTTTCCCCCCCATTTTCCCATTTTGAAGAATGCGTCTCAATCTTTTCGTTGCAGAAGATGGTTTCACCAGTCCTAGGAGGCCCCGAGGAAGGAAAAACAGCTTGTGGGCCTCAATAAACAGATCGACTAGGGTGGGCCTGAAACTACACTAAACGTCACAATCAACGTTCGGACAATGACACCGCTTGTTTATAACAGCACACTAATTGCGTTTAGTCCGACCCCGGAGACCCAAGCGTTTTTGGAAACGCGAGCACGGTACTTAAGGCCATGGTAGGGCTCCGTTGCAACGTACTTACCTGGACGAGGTCAATGGGCGATCAACAAGGCTCATGGCCTGGATCAATGGCCCACATTGCACTTGGTGGATGCGTTGGTCTACCATCTCCTCGAGTAGGAGAGTGGACGTCGTAATTTGTGGTGGAGGGGGTACGCGTTCGCGCGGCCCCTACCAATATTTATTTGAAAAGTATTTAATACTTTAATTTATTTTTTATTTTTGGAACTAATATAATTAGTGCCCAAAGATAATAGGTTAAGTATGGAGGGAGTATGTTATTTTTGAGATGAGATGATAAGAATGTGATGGTAAGTCATGAATTGCATGATAGTTTCATATTCAGGATTTTGTTGAAACATGCGATAGTCCTTATTGTTGCCAGTGGTTGGGTTAATGATCTGCGTGATTCGGTAGGCGGAACTTGATTCTTGCTTCTCCAACCAGTGCTGCCAGAGCCTCCGTAGTCCATACGAGATCAGAGTTCTGAGAGAGTAATTAACTAACTGGTGGTTAGCAGACACAAGCCGTCTTAGCTCAGTCGGTAGAGCGCACGGCTTTTAACCGTGTGGTCGTGGGTTCGAATCCCACAGACGGCGTTAGTTCCCCTTCTTTTTCTTTTCTTTTGCCTTAACGATGGGTTCAAATCTTCACACGAAATTGTCTAATTTGAATTACGCAGAAATTGTGCCTCCCAAGACCAAGACTTGGGAACTTCTCTGATACTGATATGGTTTGTTCAGTTTTGGCTGCGACCACAAAAGACTGCCGCGACATAGCCAGGTAGGAGTACTAAACTCGCATCCATCGTGTGCAATTACACTGTATCAAGAGAATCAAGACCTCTCGATGTACTTACACGAGGTACTCTCTACTCTGTATCTGTATGTAAGAATTTACATACACCACCGTGTAAATCAATACAATGTACAGCGGTATAGTTTATAGTTATATGGGAGGAAAAAATAGAAATATTCCTTCCCCGAAGTCCTCCGCTGCCTAGTGCTGACTAGTATGCGGCAGGGAGCAGCGAGACATCACCGGCCGCGGCCGCCGAGGAAGCGACGCACCGGGGCCTGGACTTGAACCCGACGGCCGGAAACGACTTCCTGATGGGCCCGACGTGGATGGCGACCTCCCCGCCGCTCACCTCGACGCCGGTGACGGGCACCCAGGCAAACAGCACGCGCACGCGGACGCCCTCGAGCCCCGAGATCCTCCCGGGGGCCACCGTACCGGACAGCTCTATGTCGTACCCGATGCGGTATCCACCGGCGTCGACCACGCAGCCGTCATCGAGGAAGAGCTCGAAGCTGCCGTCGTCGTGGAGGAGGTACCGCCGGGCGGTCTTCGGGAGGAGCGCGCGCGGGAGGCCGAACCGGTCCATGAGCTCCGGCACCGTCGGCGGGTCATACGGCGCCGCGGCCGAGGAGGGCGCGGCGAGGCACACCAGGAGGAGGACGATGGTGGAGGAGCCCGCGGCTGCCGTGTTGACCATCGCAGTCTGTTCTTTGGTTCTGGGCGTTGGTTCTCGGATGGATGAGAAAGGGCCAACGGAGCTCTTTTTTACTGGTTGGGCGCTAGAGCAGAGCAGGGAACAAACATACGGAATCTGAGATATTCGATCAGGTTGAGTGAGGAGGGAGCAATATAATACTGACCAAGAACAACTCTAATCACTTTTTAAATTAATTTTATAAACTAAAATTTAGAAAATAATTAAAAAAATTAACTTTTCAATCTTTTTTATATTAGATTTCTAAACAAACTCTCTTACTTCCTACATTTAGAGATCTAACTGGAATTTCTAAAAGATTAAAACAACTTCATATATAGGCTAAGACGAAAAAAATTACATACGTAGTAAGTATTTTAAATAGATTTGATAACTCATATTAAGAGTTGTGAGAGTATATGAGTTTTTTTTACTCTCAAATACTTATTTACAAACGTGCTAAAGCAATCTTTTAGAATAAAATTTTAAAGATTGATTGGAGATGCTCTAACTAAAGTCAATCGAGTATTAGTACATGCTGTAGACCTTAATCCAAGGTATATGTACTCTTCCGATCCTTATATCGTAACATCAAGATAGCATTTTAGTTTTTTTTTAAAAAATAGTATCTGAAATAATTTGAAAGTTTTACTCAAATATAAATAACAATTTAGGCCTATCAAGGAATTTCATTCTCGAAACCTCAGAAACAGATTTTTTTCCCAATGAGTTTCCAATAAGAAATGAGGGATACTAAGATGACATATTGATTTGTACAGTACAGTATTTTATTACTCTCTCATTCTTCAATTAACGTAAAGACAACAATTATTGTTCAAACTGAATTAAATTGGTTGTCCTGCCGAACAATAGTATAAAAAACGCAGACGGTATGTCATTGGTTATGTCGTTGGTTTTTGTCCTTCCTTGGAAGCATGCGTGTCGCCTGCTTTACGTAACAATAAGCAAACTGCTAATTTGATCCATTTATTTTATTTAAGTTTTCATATGATCACTTCTTTGTCGAGATGGTTTGCTACAACTCGTACAAATTTAGACAATTTGTGATCTTCTGGTACTAATCCAGCAGAATTTTAACCGAAAACAAAATTTTCAGCTGTAGCCGCATGCCATTAGTGGGTAAGCGTAATTCCTGTAATTAATTAGTTCTTCGCCATCTAAAAACCGCAGTAAGATAGAACACACGCAACGATCATCGTCGTCGCAGGCCAAGGACTCGACACGGCAGGGTCACTTGTATTTGCCGGCCAGGTAGGCGAGGCACCCGACGAGGGGCGCGTTGGTGTACGTGGTGGGCTCGGAGCGCGCGTAGTCGGCGCGGTCGTCGGGGAACGCGTCGCGCTCGTCGGGCCCGCCGACGACGGCGCCTTTGTGCACGTTGGGGTTGGCGCCGGCGGCGTTGTAGTAGCTCTTGAACCCCTCGTCGCAGCCGATGTGCCCCGGGTGGACGGCCACCGACGGCAGCGACGACGCGCGGTGGTGGATCCTCTGCGGCCACTGCGCGCCGTAGTTCACCATGTAGGACATGCCCAGCGGGTTGTCGCCCAAGATGTAATCCACCTGGGAATGATGATCGGTGCAGCATTTTGCTTATTTCTCTTGATTATTAGTACGTAGTGCAAACTGAAACTTTTGCGGAATGGGCGGAAAGAGATTTGCGTTACTTGTTTCTTGGCGAGAGCCCTGAGTGGCTTGGCGGTGACGCGGAGGCTCTGGCAGTTGAACGCGGCGCGCTTGGAGACGGCCATGTACTTGGCGTAGGTGGTGAGCAGGAAGCTCGCGGACGCGACGTACTGCAGGTTGGCGTAGCCCGACTTGTGCATCAGCCCGCCCGGCGTGTACTGCGTCGTGGAGGACGGCGAGTCGGGCAGGATCCGGCACATGAAGTCCTCGGCTTGCTGCCTGAACGACTCGAACCGCTTGTCACCGTTGACCAGAGCTCTCTGTTTGTACATGTTGAGACCCGCATGAACAAGATGTAAGTTGAACAATAAATGTGCTGGCATGCTGCATGTTACGTACCCTTGCGAGGAGGACGCGCGCTCCGGCGAGCTTGTTGTCCCAGCTGAACATGTCGACGCCGTCGTTGGCTCCCAGAGAGGTGAGGAAGTTGACGTAGGAGGCGTTCTTCGTCGCCCAGAGCAGCCACGCCGACCCCCACAGGAGCTCGTCCTTGAAGCCGGAGTAGGAGGCGTAGTACGCGCCGACGTTGCCTCCGACGTGGTCGCTGTACTTCCCCTGGTGCCGTACGGCGAGCTCCATCACGCTCCGCGCCGCGTCGAGCAGCCTACCGGCGTACCCCGGGTCGGCGGCCCTGAACGCCACGGCCGCCGCGGCGAGCGCGGCCGCGGTCTCGCCGGCGACGTCGGACCCGGGCGCCGACGCGGACACGGCGTACACGGTCCGCGGCGTGTCCATGTCCTCGGGCCGCTCCCAGCACCGGTGGTCCGCGTCGGCGTCGCCCACGCCCACGTACAGCGTCCCCGCCGTCCGCGTCGCGGCCTTGAGGAGGTAGTCCGCGCCCCACCGCACGGCGGCGCGTGCGTCGGCGCGCGCACGGGGCTTCATCCGGCCGCCGTGCTCGATGACGCTCCACGACAGCAGCGTCGTCGTGAAGGCCATCGGGAAACCGAACTTCACGTTGTCGCCGCCGTCGTAGTAACCGCCGGTGAGGTCGACCTGGCACGCAAGCACGATGACGCCGAGTCAGCGAAAGTCAAATTTGATAAACTCCACCTCTACTCAGTCGCTGACCATGGTCATCAGGCATGTACGTAGTACTACAACTACTACAATAATATAAGCAACAGAGGATTTATATAAGCAACAGAGGATGACAGCGCGTGCTTTGACGTACGTTCGCGGCCGAGCCGTCGGAGAGGCCGGAGTGCGACCTCCACTTGACGGCCTGGTCCGGCGGCAGCCGACCGGACCTCTGTCCCTGGAAGAAGAGTATGGCTTTCGCCAGCGCGTCGCTGTAATCGTGGTGTCCGCCGGCAGCGACATAGCTGTAGCCGGAAAGGAGGGAGACGACGGCGAGAAGCAAAAGATGAGCCGCGGCCTGCTGCGATGATGACGGTAATAGCCGCATCGTCGTCCTCGATCTCGCTGAAGCCATCGCGCGCGAATTGGGGTACCGCGATGCATGCCAATTTATACCTCAAGCCACGAGCTTGCTGCGCTCGAACCGAGCCTCCAAAAATTCCATGTGGGGGCGTTGTTTATGTTCTCTCGGGATCGATCTTGCCCTGAAAACCGCGCAGGTCAGACTTCAGAGGAGCGATGTGTCGATGATACTGATAGCACGATCCAAGACCAAGGTTTAGGCCCACCTAATTGTTGTGATGGCTTCTGTGAGAGTGATGCTCTCAAGCTACTAATCATGTTGCAAACGAGCTCTGTTATAGCAAAAACAGAGTGACCGGGTGGTCTCGTAGGCCGCGAACTTCTGTTGATTTCGTGATACCTTGATCGGGATGGAGCCTCGGAGATCGTGATTTCGGTAGGCTCTGATCCGGTGATGGTTGCTTGTGCATCAAGTAAAGGTGCTGATTGTGGTACCACGCAGGTTAATGGGGATGGAGGATGAAACCTTTAAATAGTAAATTTATAAAACTATAGCTATTTGCATTGTTGTTTCAGAAGACTACCACTTTTAAGATCAATTTCGTAGAACTAGTGATAGCTAGAAATGTTTGTCCGAACGACTAGTACTGTAGATAAGGAACTCAGGTCTGTATATGTAAAGTTGACATTGGTATGTGGAGTTGGTGATATTTTTGCTGGTATAAGTAGAGGAGTGTGTAGGCACACAACTATACATGCAAAATGAGAACCAAATTACCCCCCCCCCCCCAAAAAAAAAAAAAAAAGAGAGTGAGGGAGCAGCTGCCCAGAAACGAGTGTATTGAACAAAAATGGCAGAATGCGTGGACGGTAGGATTCGAACCTACGCGGGCGAAACCCACATGATTTCTAGTCATGCCCAATAACCACTCTGGCACGTCCACATCTGGTGCTAAAATCAAATCTAATAGGATTTATTCGTTCTCTGCTGCTCACAGTGAAGCGCACGGCAGGAGACTGCCAGAGCTAAAGGAGAAAACGTAACTACAGCTGCAGAAGCAACGCGCCTTCCGCAGGCGCCTACGCCTCTCAGTTTCGTGAGCATTCCGTTCCGTCCGTCACCCTCCTTGCCGTCGTACTCCCTCCCCACTCGCGCGAGCACCACGCCACCACCGGCCGCCTCTCCGCCACCTCAGGCCGCAACCAGCGTCCATGGAGCCGGCGCCGCTCTCGTCCCTGCGGGAGGAGGAAGAGGAGGAGAGGGAGCCCGCCGGCGAGGAATCCTCCTCCGCGTTCTCCGCCGCCGCCGTGCCGCCTCGTCCCGCGACGCAGTAAGGGACCCGTCCCTCGCGCCCCTCCACAGTACTTCCCGGTCCTGATGCCCTAACCCGGTTCCTCCGCTTCAGCCACTCGCTACACAAGTACGCGCCGGTCGACTGGTCCGCTTACTTCGACGAGGAGCGCCAAGTCTCCGTCCCCGGCACCGACGACGTGCGTTCGTCAAACAGCTCGAATTAATTTCATGGTGCTCCTGCTCCGCTCTCCTGCCGTCGTGCGATCTAACTGTTGTTCTCTCTTTCCTTTTTGGTGAATTTTGTTCAGATTTTCAATGTGTACACGGCCGGATCAGAGGGTCCCGTCGTGTTCTGCCTGCACGGAGGCGGTTACTCCGGGTACGTCTGTGCTTTCACACGTTTTGCCGGGCACATTGCGTAAATGCCAGTGGCCCCGAACTCGCTGGGAATGTTTAGCATGGCTAGTCAGTGTTCATTGGTCTCCGTAGTACTAGTTCTGGACGGTAGTGGTATTCATGAATACGGAGTATGGAGCATAAAACGATTCTGGCAACAAATGGTTTCTGACATTTCTGTTACATCATATAAGTATGGAGCCCGGTCTATTTTAGCGATTTCTTAGGTTGATTTATTCAACCGTGAAATAGTTATCTAGGAAATAGTTACTTCCGATTGAATCTTCCGGAGATGTCTAAATCTATTTTATTAGGACCCATAAGTTAGTGCCTGAACTTGTTTTGTAGAGATCTGACATGTTTTGTCAAGTTTCTTATTTCAGTTACGAATTACATAACCGAAAAACGTCGAATGTTTACAGTTGTTTATATCCCTCTGACTACTTTTTACATTTTATCTCGATCTTTTTTTGTAGGAAGTGCATGAATAAGCTACTTCAAAATTTCCTTTTGATCTACCGTAATCTTGCAAACATTCCTTAAATGTCTTGACTTGCATTCTTGTGAATTGTTGCCACAACAGCCAGCTAGTATAAGTAAATTGTAAGTGCATTGTTATGATTATTCCTTCATCTGTCTTAGGCTTTCATTTGCTCTAGCAGCAAGTCAGATAAAGGACAAGGCTCGTGTTGTTGCCATGGATCTACGGGGACATGGGAAATCTATAACAAGCAATGATTTAGATTTATCCATTGAAGTACGCTCTTCATCTTTAACACTTTTTAGTCATTGTTGATGGTTATTCTCTCGTGCTTATGAGTTTGTTCAATGTTGCTTTCCCGTACTTTAAACTGAGACCTGTTGGTCTCTGTTGAACACATGTCAGTCTTTTAAAATGCTATAGTTTGCCACTGCAGACTCTTACCAGTGATGTCATAGCCGTTATACATACATTGTATGGAGATTCGCCACCAGCAATTATACTTGTTGGGCATAGGTGAGTTCGAATCATCCGTTCTTTCGTTTGCTTCTTCAGTAGTGCACCCCTTGTATATGTAGTTGTCCACAAAGATTGACTTAAAAGACAATTCAATATGAACATGGATCTGCAAAGGAAAATGTTTACTGAGAGACTTACCCATATAAGCACTGAAATAATTTTCATGGTTTTGAATGTTTATGCGCCATAGATGTTATTACCCAAACATCATGCTCTTAATCACCTCCAGTATCACAGATGTTATTACTTGTCTGCTTTATAGGCCGCCTCCTTTTCCATTTAGATTTTGGAATAAGCAAGCCTATTCATTCGAAGTAGTCTTATGGAAAGCATCTAGCAATAAAAAAGTACTTATGGATTGATTTGAATTTCCTTTTCAGCATGGGTGGTTCAGTGGCTGTACATGTGGCTGCAAGTAAAAAAATTCGTAATCTTCATGGGCTTGTTGTTGTTGATGTAGTTGAGGTTGGTACGAGTTTTTTCTTATGTAGCAGCCTACATTATGGTTTTATTGTCTTGATCATTGCTGATTGTGGGTACTTGATAAACAGGGAACAGCAATGGCGTCACTGGTTCATATGCAGAAAATCTTAGCAACTCGAGCACAACACTTCCCTAGCATTGAAAAAGCAGTATGTTGATTTACTCCTATATGGTTTGGCCTTAAATCATGCTTTGGTCCACAACATACATGTGGGCCTGACTTCTATGCACCAATTTTCATTTAAAATGAGTGGAATTCTCATAAAACCATGTGATTCTTACTGTGCTTGTTAAGACAGCTGGAAAACTTGTCTAAGTTACCTCCTTCTTATTTCTGTTAATCAGTTTTGGAAATCATGCAGATTGAATGGAGTGTCAAAGGTGGGCCGTTAAGGAACATTGATTCTGCTCGTGTGTCCATTCCATCCTCCTTGAAATATAATGAGACACAGGGATGGTGAGTAATTGCTTGGATATTGAATATTCGTAGGACCGTTCCATCCCAGTCAACACACACAAAAAAAATGCATACCTAATATTGTTTTATCATTTGCTAAACTAAGTTCACTCTTGTACTTACTTTCAGCTATACATATCGCACTCCTCTTGAAGAAACAGAAAAGTACTGGAAAGGATGGTATGCTTTTGCCCTAACGATTTTCTTTATAACTATTCTTATTTATTTTTACTAAATCGTTTTAGCCTGCACAATTTTATTTCTTTGGCAAAATCTCTTCTGTGTATGTTTGATACTAAAATAGGCAAATGTTTATTTGTTAGGTATGAAGGTCTTTCTGACAAGTTCCTATCTTGTCCAGTGCAAAAGATCCTGCTATTAGCTGGCACTGATAGACTGGACAGGTTTGTTATATCTGAGCCTTATTATGTGGCATGCACTTCCACCAGAATTTAGTATCTACTTGGATTTGTAAAGTCGTGATTTATCAGATAGTTATCTCACGAAATTTGTACTAGTAATCAGACCATGATGAAGGCTAAAAAAATGAATTCTTGCCAGCCTTTGTTGCTAGGATTTTTGAAAGACAAATCAGATAGTGCAAATTGTTCCTAAAATGCTTTTCACTATAGCTAAATATCTTGTAGAACTGTTTGTTTAGATGAACTTGCAATGCCATCTTATTGCCTTCACATTTGTAATGTTCTAAAATGTGAAATAACTTGTCACTCAATGACCCATTATAGAGGAGTTTATGTAACATATTTGGGTATTCATGTTGCAGAGCTTTAACAATTGGTCAAATGCAAGGAAAGTTTCAAATGATTGTGGTTCGTCATACGGGGCATGCCATACAGGTTAACTCTTAATATGCTCAAATCATACAACATATTCTTTCAATCATTACTCTAGGTTCTACCTTTCGGTGGTATGATATGCCAATTTCTCTTGAGCATGTGGTGATCTCACTCTGATGCAGTAGGGCCAGTTTGGAAATGTCATGGGTCCTTCTGATATTGTACATGAATTAGCTGGAGTTCAGTTGCTGGATGTTTTTAAATATGTCCCGTTTTAGTTTGTGGATTTTTTTAATCTTTTGAAGCATTATTATTAATAATACTTTCTAAGCAATGATTTACAAACATTACTAATTTTGACAAGTACCAATAACTCTTTTTTCTTTCAGGAAGATGTACCTGAAGAGTTTGCATCACACATACTGAATTTCATATCTCGCAACAAAATAGGTCCTAACGGTGTGGAGGTCAGTTACACCAGTTGTTTTTTTTTTCCCCTTTATACGTATGTTACATGCACAGTTTGATCTTCCTTTCCTTTCCTTTTCTTTTTGCCCCACCTTAACCCTAATGCTTGGTGCTTTTTTTTTCTTTCCAGATACCTGGTCTTGTTAAAAAATGGGGTCACTAGACATGATGTACTGGAAACTATTCCACTATTGGTAGCATTTAGGAAGTTGATGACTAGTTTGTTGTCCCTGGAAGAGAAAACATGGTGTGAAAGGCAAAAAATGACCCATAGGCGTGAGAAATCATTGGTTCAAACTACTCCATTGCATGAGTATTATGGTTTATGACACTGTTTGCAACCTGCGGGTTCCTTCTGTGTAAGGTTTCTTATATTATTGTGAATAAATCCTAGTGTATTATAATACTCTTTTTATGAAGCTTGTGGCACTAATTTGTATCACCATGGTATATCCAAATGAAAACATTGACTACAGGCGATCCCAATTTTAGGATGTGATGCAGCTCGCAAAGAATTTTTAATGTGGAAGACTGAAAACTAATAATGCCCCCCTGATATTGTTAAACCAACATCGATTTCATAATGTGAAATAAGTCTCAAAAGTCGAATTCTGCATCACAGGCTTAACAATTCGCATAGAACCTACCGCACGAGTATGTCAAAGATCCAGCACGTTATGTGATCAGAATATATCTACATCAGCTACTAGTAGGTGAAAGGGTGAGCAATCAATCGACTATCACCTGGTAAATGCTGTCTGAACTACAATAAAAGTGACGACATCAGTTTACAAAAGGAAAAAGGTAAAAGAATCTTCATTACTGATCTTACAGTATTGCTCATGCAACATGAGTGAGGGGAGAAAACAAAATGAGAATTTACCCCTACCTATACCCTATATATAATGTCTTTACAAACTTCCAAGAGAAATTGCAGCCACAGTTAAAGGCCAGGGAAAGCAACATGGGAATTCCCTTCAATTCGTCCTTGAGCAAAAAGTTGGACATAACATCAGAGGATAAGGTGTCACAGTGTAACGATACCACTTGCTTGCATCTCTATATGCTCCTGGTCACCTACGGCGAGGGTATCAGCGACTGGGAAATATACCAGAATAACAATACCAACCATGGCAGCAAGCATCAGCCCAAGAAACGAGATAAATACGAGGGACTCATGGACTACACGGGGCCAAGGAAGAACCGAGAACCCAAGAAGTACAGCTCGGGGAAGTAATATTGTAGTGGCAAAGATCAGCATATATATCCTCCTTCGGAGCCCCTTGTTGATCACCAGAGACAGCATCTGACCTCCGGCAAACATGACATAGATGTTCAAGATTATATAAAATACCCCAAGAAATATGCTGCTTAACAGTGGGTATGTGCATGTCACATCGCCATTGCGGATTGTCGATGCAGAATACCAGTACTCTGCAAAATTTGATGCTCGACCATCCTCTGAAGAAATAACAAAGACAACACAAGTTTCCCAGACGAGAGAAGGAGCACAGAGAATGAACACTGAACGTATGGTTTCCCTGTTCCATTTCTGGTTCAAGGTACCAAGCTCTTGCTTCTGCAAAGCTGCACTAAGAAGGAACGCAAGCAAGAGGAACAGTCCTGGTTCTGCAACCCCCAAATTTGAAATAATGTAGAATTTGCACACATTTGCTTGCCAGGCTTGATCAGAGATGAGCCTGCCCTCCCCATTCACAAAAGTGAGCCGGATTACCTCTCCAACACCCCACCAGAATGCAACCAGGATCAACGTTATGCGAGTCAGCCATGGCCCGTTAAAGTAGTTAAGCCGTTGATAGCCTCTTCGTTTGATCCACAACTGGAAGTATAACGAGCGGGAGAGGCAGACCAGGCCCAAGACAGAGACTATGGAGATGAGAACAATGGTCACCAAACCAATGATATTGGTGAAAAATGTGATCAAGTGCATCACATAGAACACCAGGACTTAAGACTTCCATGCATTCTCACTTTTATCATCAGCATGGAGAGCATTCTCACATCCAAGAAACCAAATGATACACTAAGAAAGAGGCACCTGCAACACCATGGGAGAAGGACAATTTGTTAACAGATAGAGGATATGAGCAGCTGGGTGCCAAATATGCAGTTATTTATTTACAAGAGATGATAGACCAAATTTGTCAACGGCAGGCCTCAATTGCTTTTATATACTTAATAATAAATGAAGCTTCCGATCCATTTCGTGCTCATCGTTCAACTGATCCTTTTCACCAAACATTGGACGCGGTCAGCATTACCTGTCCAATTTTTCTTTGAATTGATTATAGTTATAGTCTGCTTTCACTCAAGAGAACACGGCCAAAGTTTTCTGTTGAAGTTTACAACCCAAAAGAACATGTCGAAGCTTTTTTTTCCTGACATCAACAAAAGGAAATTTATCCATACCCACTTAAAATTTGGTTATAGGTGATCGTCGTTCATTACCAAATCGTCTATTGAAGGATGCAACGTCAACACGTCCGGGCAAAAGATAATGCAGGGGAAAACCAAGAATTGAACATTTATATCCGATACGCTTTGACAGAAAATCGATGTGACTACGTAAATTGCACGTATAAATTTGTAATTGGGTCAGATCGAGAACCAATAGCTTACGTTAGGGTTAGAGGGGGTGCTACGTTTCGCAAGGAAGGAAGGGAAGAGAAGCGCGGGCATACCTGATGGGTGCTCATCGCCGGGAAAAGGTGCGGCGATGGGCGTCGCCCGCTCGCCGCTCCACAGGTCGTCGCCGCCACTTGTACGAAGGCCACGAAAGAAACCGGGGCAGCCAGAGGTGAGCGGTGACCGACAGGCGGCAGAAACAAAAGAAGAGGGACGAAAACGGAGGGAACGGGTACCTCACGGGTCACTGACGTATGCACCAGCGCCCCTCTGGCCCGTACAAACTCACTGCCCGATGACGTGGGTCACTGGAACCTGTTCCAAAACGGAGGGGGCGGATCGCCCTCGCGTGCACCAAAAGATTGGTAAGTGACCGCGTGCAATATTCCAATGGAGAGTATACTAAGGACTTCATCTATTCCTGTTCGCTCGTTCTAATATATTTGAGTTTTATTACGATGCTCGAAAGATATCTCTCAATAACTCTCTTTTTAAATTAATCATAATTATTAATATTAAAATATTGATATCGGATCCATCTATTTTGATACCGGTCCACTATTTTAAAGTAACTTCATATTTTTAACCGTTGAATCTGATCAAATAAACGGTTGTTGTTAATTTTAAGCACCGTAACAAATCTCAAAATATTTATATGGAGTCAGAGTTACTTTAGGAACTATTACGAAAGAATTGAACCATTATTGACATGGTCACCAAAGGTAAAATTATATCGTTATTATTTACTCATGTGACTACAATGACTACGATCGAATCAACCTACACAGTGTTTGAAGAGTGAAACAGTCGAATCAGTCGAAACAATGTTGTTTCGACTGATTCGATCACAACCAATATCATTTTTCGTTGATGTTGACTCACTAGTCACTATTAAAAAACTTTTTGATAGTATTTTTCGTACACATCTCTTATTTATGACTTATGGGAACACGTTTAAATGATGCTATTTAGCCATATGACATTATAAGTCAGTAATACAAAATTGTGCAAACCAAACTATCAATAGTGCCTTCCACTATAATCATGTAGCTAGACAATACAAGTCAAGACAAACCAAAACAAATAGCTGAAAATATGTAGTAAGAAATCAACCCTCACGGCCTCACTGTGACACACCAAATAGTCGTGGACTTGCGAGGTTTTTTTGAGGGAGGTGACTTGCGAGGTTAACAGCATTATGACGGCCAGACACGGTTAGCACTAGCAGGCATCCCACAAGGACCCGTGCGACCAGCACTGCGCGACGTCCGCGTCGCTGACACCCGTGTCCCACCTCGGCGGATCAAGGAGCATGGCCTCCGCCATCTCGGCCCACAGCCTGGGCGAGCCCAGGTCCAGGTCGAACTCCTCGTCGCTCCCGGCCAGCTCTACGGTCCGGGCCGGCCCGCACCGGAGTCCGCCGCACTCGTACAGCTCCTCCTCGTGGTCCTGGCACCGCGCTGCCGCCGCGGCCACCACCACCAGCGACGGCTCACGCCGCACACGGTCGGCGGCCTCGGACGCCGCGGCGCGGACGTCCGCCGGGTGTGTGCTCGCGGGGCGGGGCAGCCAGCCGACGGAGCCCGGGAAGTTGAGCTGCGCGTCGCGGCCGCGCAGGCGCAGCGCGGCCACGTCGTGCGCCACCGCGGCCATCTCGGCCGATTCGAAGCTGCCGAGCCAGATGCGCGTTTTGGTGCCCGGCTGCCGGATCTCCGACACCCACTTGCCCCACTTCCGCTTCCGCACGCCCCTGTACTGCTGCGGCGGCTGGCTCATGATCATCGTCGCCGACGGCGGCGGGGGAAGCAGAAGCATGTCGCTGTCCATCGACGACATGTGTGTCCACCGAAATGCAACAACTGAAATTTAACTCTGCGAATTTGTGCGTGTGCAAGGAATGAGTGCACTGATCTGATGAGTGAGATGCAGAGATGCAATGCAGCAATGGCGTGTGCCCTCCTTATATAGGCGGCGTAGTCGTACGTGCAGTGCAGGTGCAGTGGACGGATCGATGGATCGATGCTGATGATGGGTCGCAACAAAGTCACTTCATATGGCCAGCTACTATGTTAAGCTCATGATTTGGATCCATGATTGGCGCAATCATAATGACGCCCGTCGTCGTCCTGACGACCACTGTGCGCGTGTGCAGTTGCTGTGGACGCTTCATGGCTGTTGGTGTTCGTGCACTCTCTCTGTTTTCGATCTAGGTGAGCCCCACCCCCAGCCCATACACACTGCGGTTTGGAAGAACAGCAACGGACACGTAAAGTTAGTGCTAGCCTAGCCTAGCATATGATAAGTAGGAGTACTACTGGTAGTACAGTAATAATCTGTAGTAGACCAGACTAGAAAGGAACTAGAGTAGCATATACCATTAAGTTGTTAAACAGAACAATGAAGCTTGAACGTACATACAGCACACAGTAGCGTGGCAACTAAAAAGGCACCATACTAAAACATTTATCAAGGACTCATCACTCATCAGATCAGGTCTTACAGTTGCTTATAGTTATATATAGTATTAATTAATTGGATATGCTACTGCTCGACCACGCACACAACACAACTCTGCAGAAATTAGTTTTTACTTCAAGTCTAGGCAGCGAATATAATTATTGAAGCCTCTTTGCCATCTAAAGTGTACGACTCCAACATTCCGCACTTGTAACCAGTTCGTACCATTGCTGTTCATCTACATCGTCTTAGCAAGTTTAATTTGGTCACATAGATCATGCTTCTTTAAAAAGTTCAAACTGCTACACACGTCACGGTAAAACTGTGTGTGTGGTAAATAAGACCTTCATCAATTTGGTTGCTGGTTGGGTCCGCGTCGCGTCGGTATGGGTCCTGTACGTCCTAACAGCCTGGAGCTGGGTCTACTGTTCCTAACTCCTGAGAGAGACCACCGTACCATCCGGGACAAGGCGATAGGGAGAGATCGAGGTCGAGCAGAGAGCACTGATGATGATGATGAGCAGTGTGGCCGGATCTCAAATTTTTTCTTCTGAAGCACACGCACTGATTGCAGCGCACGAGCGAGCATACGAGTACGACGCGCGCGGTGGAGCGCGCGCGCACGCGCGCACACACACACATAATGGCTATAGCTACTGCTACTAGCTAGCATGGAGCCTTGCCAAATGCCATCCATGATCCATGCATCCATCCATCCATGATCGATGTGGTTTGATGAGTGACCGGGATCTCTGAAGAAGACACTGGACCGCGATCGAGAGCGAGAGTCCAAATTGGGGAAATAAGGAGGGCATGCATGTATCCGTGTGGGTCCCTCGTCTGGATGACGTACGCCACGTACGTGTCCTGTTTTTATGAGCGTACGGAAGGTCTTCCCATGCATGTGCCGTACCGAGCGAGTAGTACGTGTACTTTCCAATCATGAATTCATGATGATGCACAGCTACCCATCACCCAGCAATGGCGCCTGCACGCGGTGAATCTCCCAAGCGCGCATGCACGAATCCAGCGCTTGCCTAGCTGGTAGAGAACGAACGACGCGGATATGAAGACTAGTACTAGCATATAGCATGGCGCATGGTAGAGAAATGTATAAGAAGTATATATATTCTATAAGAAAACAGCTAAGGGTAAGGGGAGAGTGGAGCATGCAGTCGGTCAGGCAGCAGAGACGACGACGGCGGACAGTACGTCAATGTCGAAACAGTGGCGAGAGGCGAGGATCGGAGCATCCTGATCCTGACTGAGATCACAGGGGTAAGGGCTAGCGATGGATCCCCACGCGAGGCTGTCGCCGTCGCGGGCCGATCTCTTGATGATGGACCCCGCACACCACACCACACCACACGCATCTGGATATTTTCTCAACAAGGCTACCTAGCTATAGCTCTCGTCGTCGTCGAGGTCGTATTGGCATGCACGAGCAATATACCGGCCGGATGGCGGAGAGCGTCACCATCATCATGTCGCCCGGAGGAGGAAAGAGGTCGTCGTTAACCAGTAGCCAGTAGCCACACGCGCGCGGCACCCGAGCTTTGCTTTCCTTGTGTGGCCGGGGCAGCGACAGCGTCACCGCGACCGCTTTTCGCGTGGTTTCGTTCGTGGGGGCAGGCGGCGCGGCACGCAGCACAGCCGTGGAGGACGACATTCGTCGTCGTCGGATGAGATCTGACCCGTAGAGGCGTCCCACCGTGTGGCTGTAGCCCGATGTCACCGCGCGCGGGCATATGCATGCAGTGCGCACGGGCCGCCGGCGGGCCAGCCAGGAACGCCAACCGAATGGCGTACGTCTTCTTCATCCATTTTCGGCGCCGGCGCGAGCACGACGTGCTGGCGGAATTCATAAGTACGTACGCCGCCGGGCCAGAGCCCAGAGAGAGAGAGAGAGCGAGCCAGCGCACGAGTGGGTGGTTGGTTTGCGCGTCCATCATCGTCTGTCCGTGCGCGCGCGCGCGTACGCACGGGCGTGCTGGGCCCCTTCCAGTGTCCGTACGTGCGCCGTGCGTGCATGAGAGAGATGAGCTGTTCGACCTTAATTGATCAACCCCGGCCGCGCGGGTTCGGACGACGACGTCACGACAGACCACACGGAAAGGGAAGGGAGCACACAGCATCGGTCGTCTATGCGTCGCATCAGTAGCAGTATATATGCGCTGCTAGTCTTTCCCCTGATCTTCCTCCTCCGTAGCTTAGATTGATGAACTACGCCTTTTTAGTTGCTGTAGTTACAGTATTAGTAGTAGTAATTATTTTAGGGGAGAGAGAGGTACGGGCGCGCGGCAGTCGTCGGCCGTACGTGAAGCGGACGGCGGGGTTGTTGCAGCGACTAGCGAGGTCGTTTTCTTTGTTGCCGTGTACACATATACGTCGTCATTCATCGTGTTTTTTTTTCCCCCTCGAGCTGTTGATGAGAAGGCGGCCGGCGGCGAGCTTGTCTTGTTCATGATTTGCCGACAGTCGCCATGGATCGTTCGATTCACTGTTATGCATGTTGATGATATACAGTATTTGCCGACGGTCATTGCCACTTGGCTACTAGTCGACCTGGGCCCGGCCGGGGTTGCCAAGCCACCAGCTAGAGAGAGAGAGAGAGAGAGGTCTCGATCCATATAGTATACGCAGCGTGGCAGAGTGGAACCGTGTGAGAGTAAGTACGTCACACAAAACAACTAGCTACTAGATGCCATAAGGAAACTAGTAGCTAGCAGAGGAGACGATCGTACCAGCAGTACGAACAGCTAGCGACCCAATCATCAAGCGGCCGGCGTGGCTGATGTGCACGTATCGTGACTCGTGATCACTAGTATGCATGATTGTTAATTGATGAGAGACGGTCCCATGTAGTGGTGTCAAATAAGCATGAGCTGTTCATGATTTGATGAAGGCCTCTTCTGGTCGTCGTCGTGGAGCGCGATGGAACGAAAAGGCCTCTTCATGAGTTTATACCGTTAGACTTGGGCCTGTTTTTTTTGTATGAATTATAAAATTGGTTATAGCTGATTATTAAAAAAACAGCTTATCTTATTTCTTATACCAATTTATATGTATAAATTCGTTTTATTAAGGCAAGTGTTTAGCAAAACCAGTTTTATTATGAAATAGCTTATATGTCCGTGTGCATTAACGTTTGGGATCGCATTCGCAGCCGATTCCCGTAGCCCGGGCCGATTCCCGTAGCCCGGGCCGTCCGGATGCAAGAAGCGGCTCACGGCCCGGTTCGTCCGGGGGCAGCCAAGCACCCCCGTCCGCACTTCACCGAGCACGACGACCACACGCCGACGACGCCAGTGCTCGAACTCGAATCGCACCTCGCCCGCGGCCGCCATGCTGCCGCTCGCCCACGCGGCACCTCACTCCAGCAGCCTCCGCCCCACGCCTTCGCAGCG
Organism: Oropetium thomaeum; assembly: GCA_001182835.1. Taxonomy (NCBI): domain Eukaryota; kingdom Viridiplantae; phylum Streptophyta; class Magnoliopsida; order Poales; family Poaceae; genus Oropetium; species Oropetium thomaeum. Next base: position 619,878 of record LFJQ01000075.1, on the reverse strand, counting down.
CGCTCGTGCTCCTGCTTCCGCTCGAGGCCGGCTCCGCCTCCCCGGCCGCGCACGCGCTGGAGCGCGGCCTCCCGGCGCCGGGGCGACCGAAACAGAAACAGCCTCTACGAGCGGCGGCGGAGGCGCGAGCAGCAGCGTCCTGTCGTTCCTGTGTCCGCTCCTCAGGTTCCTCGGGGTAACTAACGGCGCATTTCTCGGTCGCCCAACTTCCTGCTTGCTCGCAGCAGAGGAATACAGTATATAGAGCAAAGAGGATTTGCTAAAATTGGTCTGGTTTCTGTGAATTGTTGAGCAGGGAGGAGACCCTTCGCAGGAGCGGAACGATGTCGTCGAGGTAAATCCCGTGGACATTGGCTTGTTTGGGTTTCCCGTGATCGCCACACGCAAACCATGAACTAATAATAACTTGAATTATTACAACCTAGTGTTCATAAATAAACTTGGTGTTACACGGGATGGCGAAGGCATTTGTTACAGAATGAATTGGCTGGAGGGGTCACGTGAGACTTGACCCATACATTTACTGCTGCTGATATTGCCATTTGTTCATTATTTTTAATTTGGTGAATATTCGGAGTAATCAACCCCTCAAATGCTGAACACCCCTGTTCTGTTCTGACCAGAGGTTGGGTCTATTCCTTTGGTTTCACCTTGATGACAATCTGCTGACTTTTGCCACATTTGCTGCCAGGTTGCTACATCATCGCTCTCAAGTTTAGCTAGGCTACCGTGGGGATCAAGTGTAGCCACTAATAGTGGAGAGAACATCGATTCATCAACAAGTGCGCCAACTCTGCAATTGTACGAGTTTGGTAAATACAAAACGTTCTGTTACCTCTTGAGCTATATTCATGCTATTCTCAGGCTTGTGTAAAAGGCTACTGATTGGATCCTTTGTTTTGTGTCCTTCCAACAGAGGCATGTCCCTTCTGTAGGAGAGTACGTGAGGCCATGACTGAGCTTGATCTTTCCGCTGAGGTGCTCAACAGTGTCTTGCTGTGATTCTTCAGTTCTGCAATACTAGGACGATATTAATGTAGGAAACCATGCATCCAGTTTGCCTTTACTTGCATATAACTGTGCACGGGTACATGTCAAAGTGAAATCATTGCTTGTGTACCTAAGGTTCTGTGATGCTGATTCTGCGTTCATTTCTTTATTTCAGGTTTATCCGTGCCCTAAAGGATCACGAAGGCACAGAGATGTGGTAAAAACAATTGGAGGCAAAGAACAGTATGTCTTCGTCTATTGTGCATTTTGTTATAGTTGCAGCGTTCCTTTTCTTCAGCAGAGATGTAGATGCTTTAAATCTCCATTGATTCTTGTTGTTCATGGGTAAGTCTTCTATGTACCTCCGCATCATTACTTTCACTCAACTATAGTTTTTCCACACAGATTCCCACTGCTTGTTGATGCTAGTACTGGTGTCACAATGTATGAAAGCGGTAAGTTCCGAAGAATCTTTTCGTTTGAAGGGAATCCAGTGGCACTTTGCACAATAGCAGTTTTGATTCACTCTGGCAGCTGTTGCAGTTCCATGGGAGCAGTCTCTTTAACTACTGGCTTTTGTTACAAAGACAGTGCCTTCAATAGTTTAACATGAAGTAGTTTTCTCTTTGAATGTGCAGGAGACATTGTGAAGTACCTGTTCAACAAATATGGACAAGGAAGGAACCCTTCTTTTGGAATCCTCGAAAGGTACTCTTCTTTTTAAATCTCTCACAATTATCAATCTTAATAGAGATGATATACTTGTCTATTAATGTGAAAATATCTTGCCAAGGGGAAAAAGAAAGGCCTGATACTGGCACAACTAGGGCAAATAAAATGCTTCAAAAATGGAATTATATAAATCTCCTACCACCGTATACCATTCTAAGAAAGCCTTCTTGTTATATTTTCAGCACAATTTTCACAGGATGGGTGCCGACTCTTCTAAGAGCTGGACGAGGAATGACATTGTGGAACAGAGCTGGTGTTGTACCTGCAGAGAAGTTGGAGCTCTTCTCATATGAGAACAATTCTGTAAGTATAGGTCCTATCCTTGGTCCCCTCTCGTTAGGGGTTGATTGTATTTTCTGTCTCATGCGGGAATATAGTTCACTTTATCCTACTTACATTGTTTCTTAGTATGCAAGGATCATCCGTGAAGCTCTCTGTGAATTGGAGCTTCCTTACGTTCTCCAGAATGTGGGGGAAGGATCCTCAAAGATGGACTTACTTATAAAGAAATCAGGCTCTAAACAGGTAATGCTAACTGCAAACTGCATCATGAAACAAGAACATTTTAGAACGGAAACTGCATTTTGAAGATCGTATATCTGAATCTTGGATACAACTGTTACCTATGTTGTAACTGTCCCAAATTTTTGTTGTTAGAAGCAACTTTTATGGCAGATAGGGTTACTTTATCTATATTAATTTTAGACCCCTGTTTCAGCGTGTTGCCCCCCTGAAGAGGTTGCATGTTCCTTGTGGCAGTTAGCAGCACTCGCGCTTTTCATTCAATATAACATCTAACTCTCCAGATTACTTTGGTGTTGCAGATACCGTATCTGGTCGACCCTAACACTGGATTCCAGTCGTCGGACTACAAGAAGATACTATCCTACTTGTTCCAGCAATACTCGATTAGTAGCTAATTCCTGTTTCAGTCCCGGCACATCAGTCACGCAGTTTGTGGCCTGCTCTTCAGTTGTCCGCAAACATGATAGCTATGAAATGCCAATGATTTGTGCTACCTCCGAACTTTTATTCTTGTCTTCCTCCAGCACAAATACGGAGGGAGTAGTTCTTTCACACAAAAAGTAACAGCCTTCTTTTTATGAAATGGCATGATGTGGTCAAATGTAACATACATGATTTTTTTTTTTTAAAAAATAGATTTGGAGTGAGCATCGACTTCTCACAAATACAAATGCCGTTCACGGTCACGGCGCCGTGCAGCCGTGTGATCAAGGCGCTCTAGGCGTCGGTGCACCGCTAGAGGTCGGCCTCGGTGGACTGAGCCTCGGCGCCCCTACGACGCTGGGCCTCCCGCCGTAAGTGCCATGAAAAAGTGGTCGGCCCGCATAAGGCCCGAACGCCCCCCCAGCCCAGTATATATCCCTCTGGGCGATCGACCTCCGAAACCCTTATTACTGTGCCGTCGCTCTCCGCCCCTGTCCTTCCTCTCTCCGGCTCTCCGCAGTATAGCAAGGGCGGCGGTCGGCGGCTTCTTCTCGTGCGGGCAGCGCCTCCTCCTCCAGGTAAGAGCTGAGCTGTCCTCCCCAATCTTCTAGAGAACCCTCCTGGCCCCCGCAAGGCCGGGGGCGAGGACTGGAAGGTAATCTCTGACGGGAATGAAAAGGGGATTGAGTGTCTCTGCTGGCTTTAGGTAGGGTCCTATTGCTTGGTTCGCCTCTGCCCTCATCATCGGCGTTCATGGTCAGTATACCTAAGATCCTCATCGAAGCTCAAGGTCAAAATACCTGAGGTCCGGGACTTCGAAGTGCACTTCGTCTTCCAAAGAATTTTACATAAAAGAAGCTCTGGTTCGCAGCTGAGATGGTGAAGGGAGCTGCAAAGGGGTGGTATGATACTAGAATTCCCTTGCTCTCCATTGTTCATGCTATCAGTAGCTGTTTTCTAGAGTGAATCAGGTATCCAGGTCCTAGTTTGCTGGATGAGTACCACCGTGTTTATAATATCATGTTAGTTGCTGTCGGAATGAACTGCACCATTTACTTATTCTCTGTTAAGATAACAAAGGTCACATAATATTTCGAAACTTGACCACAGCAGCTATCATTCTAGTTCTATAGTAGAGCTTACTTGGTAGTATTCTGCAGCTGCATCCCACTGATTGTGTTAGTTCGTTTTGTTTCCATGCTGCACCATGTATACTTTGTGTGGCGTGTTACCGTTCCTTGGCAACTGAAGTTTGCTGCAACCGCTGCAGCTATGAGCCTGGACCATCTTTTAAAGAGGTCAATGAGAAAGCCATGCTTGACATCTCACCGACAGAGTCACAAGAATTTTGGCTAATACAATGGCCTTATAAAGATAATACGGTGTGTTAAAATCCAAGTGGTCTATTGTAAATTTTCCATGTTATTGGCCAATACGTTATTTCCTATATTGTTACATGCAGTTAAGCGTGTCTGATTTTCATGGTAAAAACCTTTCTCTTAGTCTACACAAGGATGGGAACATGGGTGTTTTGGAGAGTTCCTCAGGTGAGATAACTAAATTTTCTTTGAATTATTATTACATGACTTTAATGCCTTTAGGCCTTTTAAACATTCGCTCATTTGGACACAAATTTCACTTTGCTTCACACCTAAACTCTAATTTAGTTTTCTTATACAAATATCTCATCTCATGTTTGTAAAGTGCAAATCAGCAAGCCTCATTTAATTTATCAAGTCCCTTACATTTCCAGCTTTATGTTGCTGGAGCAAAGAACCAATTTTAAAACTTTTCCAGAGAAAAAGTAGCTATAGCTGACACACTAATTTTGGCAGGGAAATCTTTTGATCTCGTCAGCTTTGCTTCTCAGCAGCCAGATGCAACCGTCTTCCTTCCATCAGAATCAGAAACAAGAGCTGGTATGCTGAAGTATCATTTTGTTATTATTATTTTAGTTGTATGCTGTGGAGATGCTTTCCCGCTTTTTCGAAATGGAAGTTTGCTAAAATGTACTGTGTGCCTTTTTGAAATGATATTTTTTATCCTGGATTAATTTTAATGGTCCATAATTGCTGTCATCTATTGGTTTGCTAAATCCCTTGATCTGGGATCGTTAAATTACTGGTTAATGTATACCGTAATAATTAAATATATTGAACCTTTTGTCATCATCAAATCATCGTATGTGATTGCCTTTGATTTCAGAAATGCTATGATTACTCTTTTACACGAGCACCACTTTTATTTTTACTGTTTTGGTTTTGAATGGATGAAAAGAAATAGGAGTTAATAAGCCACAACAGTTATTAGGCTAGGCAATTTGAAGCGATAAGCCAGTTAGAACTGGTTGTGATATCTATACTCTTAAAACACGGGTTGGTGATGTCCAACTGTTGTCCGTGCAATTTGTTTTCCTATAGTTGTAGTTGACTAAAGTTTGATTTTTTTTCTTATCCATATCATTGAAAAAAAATAGTTGTAGTTTGCTGAAGTTCCACATGTTGTATGTGATTCAAGCAACAAACGTAGCACGGGCGTTCATCTTCATTTGCCATAGGCCTTGGTATACTTAACAAACTCCGAATTTGAAACTCAAACTGAGAGATATGGCACACTTATTACTCAAATGAACTGAAGCATATTAATTATGTTGTGGAATATGCTGCAAAAGATAAAGAGTGAAGTTGGATTATATACTTGCCAACAGATAAATGGATTCCGTTCTAATCCCAACGATGGATCCTCTGTTGTTGTATTGTATGGTGAACCAGTGTTTGCAGCTTGAAATATTGGTTCACGTAGAACAGTTAGCATATACTTGCCATGCAACTTAAATATTATAGTATTGATCAATATAGATGTTTTTATTATGTTTATCTTTTACTGAGTCACATAAGAAATGAGTGAAATATTCAGTTTAACATTGGCAAAACTGAAAGAAAGATACTCGTTACTTGTCTGTGGTATTGTTCTCTAATATGATCTCGGTATGCTAACTCTTATTCTGCCTAATGTAAATTAACTCCAGTCGGTAAGATTTCACGCCGAGTGTGCTTAGTTCGTTATCCTAACCCTGAGGAATTGGAGAAACCAAACGTTTCGAGCCTTACTCCAAGCATCATGAAATCTTCAGGTAATATAACATTCTGCTTGCTACTGGCTGAATTGAAGAGTCTGATTCAAGTACCTTTAGTTTCTTTGAGGAAATGCTGCTAATTTTCTAATGCCATTCCATTATTATGTAATCTAAGCCTAGAAGTGTTTCCATTTAACCGTATTTTTGTTTCATATAACCCTCCAGGTACTTATAGGAAGACTAAGTCTCGGTTCACTGGCTTTCCGAAGAACCACAGCAGCCAAGGTTCAGCCCTTTCTCTGGGTGCATCCAGCGTTGAGCCGACATCCAAACACAAGAAGATGAAGGATGGAAGCAGTTTGGGGCACTCAAATATGCGAAGCAAGGCTTCTGAAGGATCTCATGCTCGCGGTGCAGAGAAGCCCAAGAAGAAAGTTAGGATCGCTGAATAAGTATGTAGTGACACCACGGCAAAGAGATCAATGCTACCAAAACTGTCAGCAGTTGCGGTGGAGCTGTGCCGGATTATTTTGTTCTTGAATTACCTAGGTGTTGCATGTACTGTATCTGTTCGACCTCAACATTGGATTCCATTGTTTGGACCACAAGAATCCTATTTAATCTGGCAATACGCAAGGAGTAGCTATTTTCCTCTCATTCAAACATCCACAACTGTACGTCCACCATGATGTGATCTTATAGCTCTGAAATGTGAGTTGTTCTCGCCAGTCACTAGGCAGAGTTGGTTGGGGTGCAATCTGCTTCACGCAAAAGATAACTTTGCCTGTACAATGCTATGAGCTATGAAGTAACATCTGGCATGTTGCTTGCTGCCATTTTACTTATGCTATTCACATGCCACTACATTTCTCCCCAGCTAATTATAAGTAAAGGCAATGTTGTTTGTGCTAGGTAGCAGCCGTCTTTGGCATGGTAGTGTGGCGCACCCGTGAATGCCTGCCATCCTTCTTTCTCCTGCATAAAAAATAAAGGTAGGAGACGGATAACTGCACAGTTCGATAGAAAAACAGATGCAGCAGCGGATCGGGCAGTTGCTTGCTGCTGTAGTTTAGTTTGTACACCTGCGTCCTGCGACTTGGAGGCGATTCTCTAGGTCTTACCTCGCAGAGGAATCAAACTAACTCCCCTCTTCATTTCTTGGTCGTCTTCTCTGGGGGAGGGAATGAATACAAGGGATCGAGGATCCATGAGCAACGAATTGTAAGTTCGTCTCCCCTTGTTCTCCCATTTCCCTTTTCGACCTCCTCCATCTTCATCTACTGATGAAAGTTTTATTCTTCCCTCTCAAGTGATTACCTGTTCAAGCTTCTCTTGATCGGCGACTCCTCGGTCGGCAAGTCCTGCTTCCTGCTCCGTTTCGCGGTGAGTTCGCATCGCAATGTCTATGTATCAATTGCCGCGGCCGCCGCCGCCGTCGTTGCAGACTTATTGCTAGTAGATCATATATGGCGGCCCTGGTTCTGATCCCCACCTCTTCTGTTCGCCCAGGACGATTCCTATGTCGACAGCTACATCAGCACGATCGGCGTGGACTTTGTGAGTGGTCTCCCTCTTCCCTTGAAATGCCTGCTGCTGCTGCTGCTGCTGCTGCATTGTTGGTGTTTCTCCAAATTCTTCGGCGGGGGGACTCTGTGCTCCCCTCCCTGCATTTTGGTTGCCTTTGATCTACTGACCATCCCACCATTCCTTTCCCCACCTCTGTTCCCCTTATTGTGCAGAAAATTCGCACGATTGAGATGGATGGGAAGACTATAAAGTTGCAGATCGTAAGTAATTTCCTGACCATTTCACATGTAATAATTCATGAAATGTTCATGGGAAATGAAACATGCATGACTGATAGACACAGTAGAGTTACTTGAGAAGTGAATCTGGAACCTATACCTGTTTGCTGTCATTTTGGTTGGTCAACAGTTTTCCTGTCTTTTTATTTTAGGAAAGAGTTCTAGCTCAATGTTCGGTTGGGGGTACACAATGACATGGTGTTAGATACAATATGCATGATAACACATTACATGCAAATGAATAAAATCATATATATATATATATATATATATATATGTCAATGTGAAGATATCGCTTTTTATTCTTATGCCTTTTGATGCTTATAAACAAGAAGCACCAACGGAAAACTAGAAAAGACACAAATGCCACCAAGGATCATGTTAAAAAAAATAACATCCAAGAATTCATTTTTGCCTGCATGTTCCCCAATTTGTTCTGACATTTGGTAGTACCTGACGGCTGATGAATATATTGAACAGTGGGACACAGCAGGACAGGAGCGATTCAGAACCATTACGAGCAGCTACTACCGAGGAGCTCACGGGATAATCGTAAACAGTTCTCTCGATTTGCAAAGATGTATAATTTCTGCCCCATTGATGTGCGGCTCATTGACACTTAGTAATTGCATGAATCCACCCAGATAGTGTACGACATTACGGATATGGAGAGCTTCGAAAACGTCAAGCAGTGGATGAGTGAGATCGACAGATACGCCAACGACAGCGTATGCAAGATTCTTGTTGGCAACAAGTGCGATCTGGCTGAGAGTAGGGCTGTCGAGACAGCAGTGGCACAGGTCAAGTTTTCAATACTCATGGATGCGAACCATTAGCAGTTTATTCAAACAATGGATGTTAATGGTTGTTAATATGAATTGGCAATGCAAACATCTACAGGCTTATGCTGATGAGATGGGCATTCCATTCCTCGAAACAAGTGCTAAAGAATCAATCAACGTGGAGGCGGCCTTTTTAGCTATGTCTGCAGCGATCAAGAAAAGGTAAGGCAAAAGTTCTCTGTTTTTTTCCCCAAACGGATTAAGCTGATGAAATCTCCGTGTCTTGCTTGCAGCAAAGCTGGGAGCCAGGCAGCCTTGGAGAGGAAGGCGTCCAATCTTGTCCAGATGAAAGGCCAGTCGATTCAGCCGCAGCAACAGGAACAAAATAGCAGATGCTGTTCGACATGACGCGATGACGACGGAGCAGCCTCAACGTGGTTCAGGGGACAGGGAGATGGTGCATCTGTTAAATGTGTGCCTCTCTGTTTAATAGTGAGTAGTTGCAGAAGAACTACCCGCAACAATCTGAGGCTTGGTATGAAAATCTATAGTGCTGTAATATTCGTGTAAGTCTGATTAAAACTCTAATTACTGAATTGCAGATAATCATACTCGATATTGCACCATAAACCATATTAAACATATACATATCTTGGAGTCCTAAAAGATAGAGTAGTTGATTTACATATGTGAAATTTTGCAGAAGTGCTGGCATTTGCTTCCTTCTTGCTTTTTACAACATGAAGTGACAGCCACGAGACTATCTGTCGTTGCGTAGAAGCCCAATCAAACTTTCTAAAAAAAAGAAGACCAGTCAAACTCCAGAAAGGACTGACGATCGAGATGAGTTGAACTTTGACCTAGAAATTGTAGTTACTTTCCATGCTTAGTTGGTATGGCATATGTGGTATTATAACATTGCTGCTGACATCAGAATTCCATTCTGCTCGATTAGCTGCACACATATTCACAAGAGTTGGAAATGTGTCAGAAATATTTTAAAGAATTACCGTACTGGAGATGTGCTGGCTTAAAAATAGAGCCTCAGACCCATTTACCCATCCCCAAGCACCACCACCAGGTACAGATAACTATGTTTTGCAAGCTATGTGTGGTTGAGATGAAAGGGCAAGTACAAAGGTTTTTCGATAAAGCCTTAGCTAAATATTACTAAAATAACCTTGAACTCAGCTCCAAATGGAAATGTAAGTTAGCTTTGAAATTTACGACATGTTATAAAGAAAATTCCAGTAAGTTTAACGGTACCCTCTCTTGAAGTATATCATTAGCAGCCTTCAGCATTCCTTCCTGCAAATCAGGAACAGAGAGAATTATTGGTGAAGTAAAATCAGTCTTTATCTTTTATATATTTTTATGCCTAAGTTAGTTAGAGAGATAGAAAATGACTGTCAACCCAACCTTGTTCCTGAGCATCTCAATCTCCATAGACATGATCTGCATCTGTTCAGCACATAATGGATATACATTAAAAATTTGTGAAAACGAATTATAAAGTCTGAACACATATTGAGAAGAGCATAGAAACATATACCTTTTGGAAGCGAATATTTTGGACCAACATTTCAAGGTTGCTTTCAAGGATTTGGAGTTCATCAAGATTCATCTGGTTTATATCTTTCTCTCCATGCACGTACCTGCATGGATGCATTTTCTTTTTCTCACCAAGCTCATACTCAATACTATATTTGCTTACCTCTATAAACTTATATAAGAAACAACCTTTGCTTACTTGAAAGTAGGCAATTTCTGAATCTTTGTATATGTGTACTTGGCAGTTCAACATGGGCCAATAGTTCATACTATAAAGGAGAAATTTGCTGTAGGATACCATTCTTTAGCGGCATTTGCTGGTTCACACTCAACTTTTAGTTATTAGCCAGATACCATTACAAAATTGTGGCTCTTTGCTGAAACACACTATAGGTAGTAAAATAATCTAAACTCTAGTTCTAGGTGAGAGAATGTGGTAAATAGACCATTTTACCATGTAGCATCCAAAATCTCTCTGAGATGGCTTCAGAAAGAATAAGGAAAAAAAATGGAACCTTGTCACTCAGATCAGAGAGGAAGTGCGTAACCACCTTGCACTCTTGCAGCTTGGGGCTCGCGCGGGCCTGTAGTCTGTAGAGCGGCGCCGTACTAGCGGGCGTGGTCGAAGTGTCTTAGTTAGTCATCAGTCCAATGCGTTAGCTGCAGCCGTCGGAGTACCCACCGTAAAGCAAGATTCTGCTAGAGGACGCGCTCTGACCAAGGATGGCTAGCAGGGGCAGCTTGGAGAAAAACAGGTTTGGGTTTGTGTTCGGCAGCAAGACAGCTACGACAGCTAGAGGGGCAATGGTGTCATTTAAAAAAAATTTCTTTCTCCATAACCAGAGTTTATGATATTTTTGTTGTTGTAGTGTGTTTATTTAGCAAAGACCCACAGTTTTGTAACGGTTCTTGGCTAAATACTGAAAGTTGAGTGTGAACTAGCAAATGTCATGAAATTACGGTGTCTTCTAGCAAATTTCTCCTACTATGAATTGTTGGAATAATAGAGCTCTATTATATACTACCACTATGTTTTAAACATAACCGTTAGGGCATGCAACAATTCAACTAAAATTGTTGTTTCCCTAATGAGTAATGACTATATTTAAAAAACGAAGGAAATAACTGGTTAGCTTCATCCTCTCTAGAACTCTCCTTTCTTTTCTTATGCTACATATAGTTTACAATTGCACATATGGTGCATGCTAATTCAGTTGTTGCAACATATACTCAGAGGATCCACTTGCTGAGACAGAATTCAAAAGCTGTTTCACTGTGTACACAAGAGTGATCAGCTATTTACCTTAAGCCCTTCTGAAGGAAGTCAATTTCACGTGTTAATGCTGATACTTCCTGTTGTATTACCTGGAAAAAAAAACGAAACATTTACAAATTAATAATTAATCATTTATAGTGCATCATAAAACTGTCATTCCTATGTTTAATATACCTTTCAGAATTTTGAAGTTAACGACGAGGTACATCACTTCATCTTACTCTGAGCTGAGGTTTGGTCTGTTCGCTACTTTCACCTTGGTTTTCTGCATAGGTACTCCTGTACCTCTGGATCAAGCCTTGCATGTTCCTAATATGAACAATTGAAAGAATAAAAATGGAACATGCATGGTTATAAATAGAATAACTTGTTAAGAAACGAGAGATACAGACCCGTTGGTGGCTAATTCATAAACCTTGCCGTGAGGGGAGAACACGATCACACCGATATCAGCATCACATAAAATAGATAGTTCCCTGGCCTTCTTCAGAAGTCCCATCCGCCGCTTGCAGAAGGTGACCTGCCTGTGCGCTGGGTTTTCTATCCTCCTCATCTGAACCTTACCACGAGCCATTACTTTCTGAGTACTTTTCCTTGTTTGTGACCACAACCTTCCACTAGTTTGGACTAGCTTCGGAGAAGAAGTTTGATCTTCTTGCACTTGAGGTGAATGAAGGCTTATTGGACTAGCGCTTCCAATAGAAGTGGGCATTTTATTATGGTGCCTTGAGGGCAAAAAGAATAACTGGTAGGCCTCCCACATTGCAAAAGGTTGCACTAAGAATCGAAACTATATATATATATATATATATATATATATATATATATTTTGCGATGAGAATCTAAACTATATTAACCTTATATATGGTCATACACTGCTGGTTCTTATTCTAAAGCTATATTACTCTTACATGCATTCTCTGAAAGAGTTAAGACATTCTTTCACTGATATAGCACTATCGAAGATCAGCTGACACATTCACACATGAAACTTGCTTGTCGGGATGATGCTAAAATCAATATATGCAGATATTTTGTCCTTCAAATCTTATGTATGCCAAGTTAGAACTTGTTTTTTTTTTTAATGCTGAGTTGCTGCTGCTTTAGGGATCACAATTCAGTAAGTCGCTTTATGCGTGCACGTTGAAGTGTACAGGTAGCTCTAACTGGTTCAAAGCGCATAGATTCTTCTCTAATAATAAATCCATGTTCCTTGTACTGCCCCAGCCTAGACAATCAAGTCGTCCATGCATCATCATTAATGAATATTTAGTGAGTAATATGTCCATAGAAAAGGCAATAACACTTTGTGTTGTTAAGAATTTGTTCTAGTTTGAAAGGTCAGACAAAAATTTTAAAATCACCATCTAGCTCATCTTCTCAAATCACTGCCTGATCACACATGTTAGAAAAAAAATAATGCCACACGGTATATTCCACATTTCTCTCTAAAACGTAAAATAGTAAAAGATATGTTGTGTGTTCGCTTTTAAGCTGTCAAATACCACCACCGCCACTTATTCCACAATTCTAAATTTACAAAACCTGTTTTATTTGTTTAGTTTTTTTAGTTGACCAACTGATGCTGATACCAGGACCACCTGTTAGCATGTTTCTTTGTTACGGTCGTTGAATAGGATTGGCTAAGCAGATTAAGGGGGTAAAACTCAATAGACTTGCTCCTCATGTGACTCAGATATTGTAAACTAGGAGTTGCCTTAGCTCGCTCATACAAAACCTGTCATGCTAGCACGTCCCAAATAGGCAAGCACTAGAAGAATAAAGCCAGAGTTAATAGGCAACTAAGCATGCATCACCACGATTATTTTAGGGGTATGGTACATCTTTTTCTGTTAATAATAAAATTGCTGGAGGCAACCAGCAGTACATATAACCAATTTGTGCATATGCACAACATTAATAAAGTCCTAATTGTACAAAGTACCAAACTAAAGAAGACTAAGCCATATGGACCATGATTGCAGTTTACCAGGACCACACCTTTAATGTACCTTTACAAATCAGATTCCAACCAGTTATCTTCAATCTTCGTGTAAGTGTCCCAACGATCAATCAAATCAGAGGCACAAAATTGCAATCTAATCATTCAGAAAATCCTATGAAAACCAATGAAAACTTAGTTATGGAATCAATTACTTTGGCCGAGAAAGGGAACATGCATCTGAGAATTTCATACCGCAAATATCTCTCTCTTTATTAACAACTTTTGTGTCCCCTGGTTCTATAGCTTTTAGTTTTGAGAGAAATTAGTTGTGAGACACTGTAAAATGGCTATGCTAGTTTTTGGGCATACGAATTACCTGGCCATGATGGGTAGATGCACATGTTGAGCTCAGAAAAATGAGGCACACAATTTGGGTAATATTAAGGAAATAAAACATTCTTGCTCCCTTTGGACAGAAATGCCACTCTTCCATACAGAGACAAATATAACTAATTCAATTAAATGACACCATGTCTTTTAGTATGAATGCACGAAAATTATAAAATGATGAATAACATTTAGGGCATCAAAAGCAAAGATCATGTTACTTTATCCATGCGCATGAAAATCAAACATCAGACCAATAACCTTTCTCCCACATTACCAGAACAATGGATGCCTGTTCAATCTAGAGTCAACTTTACTGAAAGGGCCGGTGCTCATCAGAGTCAATCTAGACATCTGATGCAAGAAAAGGGTAGTCAGTATACCCAACTACTGGATCAGAGATGTAAAAGGTCTCTCTGTTGTACTTGTTGAGAGGACCATCTACTTCAAACCTCCAGGGCAAGTCAGGATTGGACAAAAATAAGCGCCCATATGCTACTAAATCAGCATACCCAGAGGAGACTGCATTATTTCCATCCTCCCTGTTGTATCCACCAGCAACAATAAATGATCCCTTGAAAGCAGCTCTCATGGGACGAAGACTGTACGGAGTTTCGAACTTTTCACCAAGCTTTACCATTCTTGGCTCCACCATATGGCAATAGAGAATTCCAAACTTATTGAGTGCATTTGCCATGTACAAGCCTAGAGCTTCAGGGTTTGAGTCTGCTGCATCTGAATAGCTGGCAAAGGGAGACAACCTTATTCCAACCTTGTCAGCTCCAATTTCATCGGCTACAGCTTGAACCACTTCTAATGCAAACCGGCAACGATTCTCTAAACTCCCACCATATCTATCTGTGCGATCATTGACTTGATCCTTTAAAAATTGGTCAATCAAGTAACCATGAGCGCCATGGATTTCAACACCATCAAATCCTACACATGATAGGAGTTAAGATTAGATGGGAATTTCTTTCAGGAGCAAGCATTAGAATTTTCAGTAACCTACTACAGTAAATTTCCTTTTAAAAAATTAAGCACACCATCAACCCTTGTATACCTAGTTTTCTCTGGGTCTTTCTACAAGTTGTAAGTAATTCTGATTAAATTTGTTCATTATGTTTATGCTAACCAGATATTTAGAGAGTAAAATGTGAGAAGAAGGTTCTTACCAGCTTCGATAGCATTTCTAGCAGCTACCCTGAAATCATTGACAACCAAAGGGATCTCGTCAGTGTCCAATTGCCTAGGAGGGGAGAATGTGGCCACATCTACGCCATTGGCTCTCATTTGAGGTTTTAATGGCTTATCTGTGCTTGAAATTGGAGCACGCCCATTAGGCTGATAACCTGCATTTAGGCACCATATACGCCAGATTTTTTTCAAAGGTAGCATAAAATTTGATTGAATTTATTATGAGTGACAAGATACTTTGATTGATGAAGATAACATATTTTGTCATGAAATCTTGTCATTGCTCACTAATTAAGAATCCAACTTGAGGAATTTTGCTTGCAGGTTAATTTACCACAAATTAAATTAGCTTGAGAATAACTGAACAAGTCTGAATTAGAGGTCTAAAACATACTGGAATTAGAGACTCGTCCCACATGCCAAATCTGACAGAAAAATATTCCTCCTTTCTCATGAACTGCATCAACGATTGGCTTCCATGCTTCAACCTGCTCCTTTGTCCAAATACCAGGAGTATCTTTGTACCTTGAGTTGATAGAGGAAAACAATTCGTCTTTAAAAATCTTTGAAAATGAAAGGAACTTATAAATGAAAAATCAATCAGACGCACCCTTGAGCAGTGTCTGACACTCCAGTGGCCTCGGCAATCAGAAGGCCTCCTTTAGTTGTTCTCTGTTGGTAATACAGTACGGCATGAGGCTGAGGAACATTACCATAGGACCGCTGCCTTGTCAGTGGTGCAAGAACCACCCTAGACAGAAGAGAAAAGGGAAGCTTTAGGCCCAAATTGGATCTTTGAAATTTGCTGACGCACATATCATACTTCTAGATTGACTGAACCTCTTTTTGCAAGGAAGAATAAGACTGTCTGGATCAGGTTTGCTACCTAAGTACTACCTGTCTATGATTTTGTCCTTGGAATAATAGATTGGCAAGAGCACATGTTTGACAATCTCACTCTAGCCACTCTTTTGGTTGGGTTAAAATTGGACCGAAATTTCTCTTTCCACATACATTTTATATATTACTAAATGTCTGAGACAGCACCGATCAGACGTATGAGCATAAATCCTGATCAACATGACACAAATTGAGGCCCATATCGATCAATATAGCGTGCCGGAAAGCACTCAAACGTCCAACTTGCGAAACAGTAGGAAACAGCTGGGGAACCTACCTAGTCTCCTATGAACACATGCGCAGCATCCCAATACTTAAAAAACGACGAAAGAAGATCATCCACAGGGCAGGGCGAAACAGATCCTGAGACCATCTTCCCTCTGCCGCCAATGTTCCTTACGTATTTGGGAAAAGCAGCACTAACCCAAATGGGCTCCCTGTTGCGCGATTCGCATGACTAGAGTATACCTAAGGGAATAATAATTTCTTGTGGAAGAAAAACAAATAGTACTATCTAAGGGGATGGTGTAGCTAAAGAAGGGGGATTTTACCTGTGGGAAAGATCAAATCTCCCCATCTTGTAGGGGGTGAGTAGGGGGACTATGCTGCCACCGCTGTTGTTACTCATCTTCACTCTCACTCCCACGCCGCTCTTTGGTCCTTTGCCTCGGCCGTATCTCTCTTTAATCCGGCGAATTGGGGGATAGCAGGCACTGATTGGCGAACTGCGGCGCTGATGGTTGATTCAATGAACCTGGACTCTTTCTACCAAGATCGCTCAAGAAAGATACCAGTCATGGTGATGGTGAGGTCACTGATGGAGTCATGAGGCGATGGAGCAGGGAACCGACAAGCGATGCTCCTTTCTGCAATCTGTTCATTTCCCGTACTCCAACTGACAAAACGATGCCTGTCGACCACAATCGGGTCGGCGGGCGGCTTAAGGCTAATACTAGCACGTTTGGGCCGGGTCGAATAACGAACGGGATGAAGCTAGAGCGGCGGCTCAGCCCGTAACGAACAGAGCTATGAACAGAAGGAGGAGGATATTGGCCCAAACATGCCGTGGATCTCCTCGCCGATGAACGCTGCCCGTATTCAAAACGGGCACGGCCTGTGGTTTCAGTGCAACTACGGAGTCACGAGTTCACTGTCACTGCGAAGATCGTACTATGGGTTGTCGGGTTGTGCTCGTTCTGTCGTTCCCGATCACCGGCTCCAATGTCGTTCCTGGCCGCAAGCCCGCGGTCGTACGATGGCGGGAATTATTGTCGGTCCTTACTTAACCCCACGGGCACGGCGTCGGTTGCACACGAATTGGTTTGCTGATTGCTAAGTTATTCTCTCCGTTTTCTAGTTATTAATGTAAAAAAGTCTTTTTTTTAAGTTATTGATGGTAAAAGTCAACAGGACAACAATAAAAAAAACGAAGGAAGTATAATAAGAATTGCTAATTGTTTTAGTTAATTTCTGTACTGATTTATAAATGATTTCTGTATGAAGTTTTATAGCAATAAAAATTACATTACCACTGAACTGTTTGTCGTTCCTAATGTTTTTGCTACTTGATATTTCAAATTTCAAGAAATGCCAACAATTAGTTGCATTATATTAACACTGAAAACCATCAACTTGCTTCTACCCCATGAATGACTTTGGAGTGGCGAAGTACCTTGTTTTCTACCGTGTGGACGCCATGGACATATTGAGTTCTGTGCTCCACCCCATGAATGCCACTCACACCATCAACTACGTCATTCGTTAGAACAACGTATACGACATTAGCTTCATGCTTGCTTATGACAACGACGAACCTCTTTCAATAAAGCTCTTACTATCCCACGGTAACCCGCGGCAAACCTCTTTCAATAAAGCTCCTACTGTCCCACAGATCTCCAACATGCTGTTGCGTGCCTTTCTTCCAATTCTTGAGGACCAGACGAAGACGTCCAGGTTTTCAGCATTAGGTCCTCGGCAGAGCAATTTTCACAGTCAACCAAGGCAACAAACTTGACGGATGCAGAGGATACTTCGTGCCCTGAGTGGAGGGGGCAACGGGCAGCAGCGGCTCACGAGAGACTGCTCAAGCAGTGCGGCTCGCGAGCGAAGCTGGCCTGGAGGACGGAGGTCGCCTCGACAGCGATGGCGCGAGGGAATCCGACGCAGGTGGCGGGATTCCGAGGAGGCGCCGACCAGAGGGAGGGGTGAGATTTGTTTTAGTTTTGGGGACTAATTTATGGGGGATTTTCTGTATGAATTTGGATAGCAATGAAAATTACGTTGCATTATTTCAAATTCTAAGGCATGGCAACAATTAAGTTGCATTATAGATCCTGAAAAATCAATACAATAATTGTTTTATACAAATGGAGCACTTCTACCATGGAACTGATCGAGTGGTGCTGCTCCAGTCCTTCATGAGCAATGAAGCTGTGCCAATCGAGGCCTAACGAGATCGCCCCAAGGATGCCAACATAAAAAAAAAAGTGAGCTCTTGCGTTCTCTTTTTTTTTTTTTTTTTCCGAAAGACAGCTCTTGCCTTCTTCAGTTCTTCCGTGGTGCAAGTACCGGAGATAGCAAGACAACAAGGCATGACGCTGCAGGTAGCAGCTTACGAGCTTGTACCATCATGAGCTGGAATCAAATGTGACTGATGAATTTGATTTCCCATCACCATCAATCAGTAGTACATCAACCTCAATGTACCACAAGCAACTGCATTAAGAGACTAATTGTTTGATGGTTCCTGGTTCTTTTGCACCATCCTATAGCATCTGCGACCAAATCATCAAATCAATCATGGCTAGAATTACCTTTAGGACCTTAACTACTTCAAATGAGCAATTTATATTCACCCATAACTTGGATACATAATAATAACTTCATTCAACAAATCTCAATTTCTTGCTTTCCATGAAATACACCTATTATTTCCAAATGCCAGGGTTGCAGGAGCATGAAGACAACTCAGCTCTACAATTCTATGGTTTTGTAGATGCCATTCTCCATGGTTGTAGAACTTGCTGGCTCACAGTCCTCCAGAAAAGGGTAATCTGTGTAGCCGATAACAGGATCATCGGTATAGAATGTTGATCGGTCATACTTGTTCAGAGGGGCGTTCAATTGGAATCGCCTTGGCAAGTCAGGATTAGCCAAGAATAAACGGTCGTATACAACCATGTCGGCATATCCATCAGCCACAACTCTGTTCCCCTCCTCTCTGTTGTACCCTCCACCGACCATGAATGTTCCTTTGAAGGCTTTCCTCATTTCATGTAGTCTGTGGGAGATCTGCATCTTGCCATCCAATGTGACCATTTCAGGTTCAACCGCGCTGCAATACAGGATGTTGTATTTGTTCAGTTCCTGAGCCATGTAAGCACCCAAGGCATCAGGATTTGAGTCATGGCAGTCAAGGTAGTTGGAATAAGGCGAGAGTCGAATCCCAACTCGGTCAGACCCAACCTCATCCGCCACAGCTTCAACCACCTCGAGGGCAAAACGACAGCGGTTCTGGAGGCTGCCTCCATACTCATCTGTACGGTCATTGACACTATCTTTCATGAATTGCTCAAGGAGAAATCCATGGACGCCGTGGATTTCAACCCCGTCAAACCCTGCATTTCAGGCATATATGTTATGATGCTAATAATTTCAGGTCCTAAGTACATGTTTAGATGGGCACTGCAAAGTCATAAAATATCTGATGTATGACAATGAGCAAATCAAGAACATAAGCTTAGTGAAAATGGATGCAACTTAATTACTTTACTTTCAGTAATAAGCTAAATATTCAGGAGGACCGATTTCCATGATAATAACTGGAAGCATAGTAATAGATGGTTTTCGTTTTTTTATTGGCTGATCTTTTCTCTCTTTTTTTTTTTTGAAATTATCAAATTACCAGCATCAATAGCATTTCTTGCCGCGATTCTGAAATGATTGACAATATCAAGGATCTCTTCTACAGCCAATCGTCTTGGGATGGGGAAGTCCATATCGTAACCTTCAATTTATTCCACTGGCTTATCTGAGCTTGAGATGGGTTCTTTCTCTGAGTAAAACCAATAGCAATTGCTCAGTTAGTATTGCTTCAAATACCATATTTAGTTTTTGAACTACTTTAGCTTGTAAATTTTAGACTGCAAAAAACAGAAGCAATGTAGCAAATCTGAAACGAAAGTTCCTTGAACAGAAGATACAACTGAGGGCCTGTAAACAAGCTACAGCTAAAGCACATAACTTGGATATACTACAGCCGGGTGAAAAAATACTGATCTGAGGACATG